>CAOKZL010001197.1:0-402568 GCA_948472985.1 Iguana delicatissima | reverse complement strand
CCATCTAAACATTAGGAAGACGTTGTTGATGGTAAGAGCAGTTTGACAGTGGAATACTCTGCCTCAAAGTGCGGTGGAGTCTCCTTTTTAGAGGTATTTAAACAGAGGCTGGATGGCCATATGTTGGGAATCTTTGCTTGTGTATTGCTGCATGGCATGGCAGGGGTTGGACTGGATGTCTCTTGTGGTCCCTTCCAACTCTTTTAGATGGTAAAATTTAAATTTGTATTAAATATTATATGGGTACTTATGAAAATTCCATTTCTGCAGCAACGGGGAGTGAATCCTTATGCTGGGTCTTGCTCCTCCCACACACCTTTGAGTCAACTTCACCATCCCAGTTGAGAAAGTCTGTCCCTCTCCCCACTGATGGAATAAAAAATTCTAGACTGATACAAAAGTACCGCCAGCAGCTCAAAACCAGTAAGATCTACCACAAAAGAGCAGAAACAATTCCCTCCAGAGTACTTCAGAAAAGGAACCTTCACAGTAACTACCAACTGTTTTTCTGCACAAGTGATCACCATACTCCTTGGATGGATAACTCTTCCTAAACCAAAACTACAAAGACACAATCTGCTGCAAAACACACCAGCCAGAAGACACATCTTCAAAAGCAAAATTGTCAGTCTTACTATCCCTGATGAAGGATGAGTGGGTACCCTGCAAATCTCCACCAAAACTCCACTGTACCCAAAGCTGCAAAGGTGGCAGCACTGTGAGTGGGACATGCCTGAATCGCATCAAGGACCATCAAAGTACTCAGAACGTAAGTCAATTCAATACAAAGTTTCAACCGTCAAGATAAAGTGGAAGAGGACACCCACCGCCCTTTAGTAACTTCCATAAAGGAAACAAAATGGTAATCTGATTTGCAGAAGTCCTAAATCTCTCTAAAGACAGCCCTATGCACATCTAATCTGTGCCACTCTTTCACTTGTATTGCTCTAAGAGGCCTCCAAGAGGATTCATACAGGCACTTAATGGATGGTCTCTTGGCTAACAGAATGGTCTGAAACATACCTTTATCACACCTTTCAGTCACTAACTTTTCCCACTCAACCTCCTGATGTACATTCTCCTGATGTAACTGTAACCAGCCTGATTCAGAATGCAGAAGACCTCTTTGATGTAGCAGGTCTGACAGAGCCCAGTTCTCTTGAACTTGCAGATTGACTGTCTCTGAGAAGCATGGCCATTGAGGCCATAAGGGTGCTATTGGAATCACACCTGCCTACTCCCTTATTTTGTTCAACACTCTAGACAGCAGTGCAACTATAGGAAAGGCATAGCCAAGATCCTTTGCCAAATGGTTCTCAGAGCATTGAAGGTTAATGCTCCCTGCATCCAAAACCTTGACATGAACTGAAGAAGCTTGTGATTCTCTTGAACTTCAAAAGATCCATCCATGGGATGCCAAACCTCTGGACCACTCTGTGAAAGACCAGTGATTTCAACATCCACTCTCCCTAGACCAAACTCTTCCTGTTGCACCAACTGGCCTTGTGGACAGGTTGTCCATCTAAAACACATCAGTGCCCTGAATCTCTGACTGCAGACTGAAGAGAGCCAGAAGTATCACCTGTAGTGGAAGCTGAATAAAGAAATCTGCTTCTGGATGAAATCTGTTGTGTATCCTTCCCTCACAGTCCTGCAGAACCAGTTGTCTGGAGATGGAACCACTCCCAGTCAGAAAGAATGGCTGGATCTCCTACTCTGCATATTGGTGGAAGATACTGATCCCTTATTAAATTCTGAAGACTGCTGTTGCCTGGCCTGAGGCTTGGGAGAATTCCAGTTAGATCTGAAAGATCTGACTTCTCATTATCTTATTGAGATCTGTAGGAATGAAAGGGAGAGCCAGCATGGTATAGTGGTTTGAGCACAGGACTGCAATCCTGGAGAGCAGGGTTCCATTTCCCACTAGGCCATGGGCACATGCTGCATGACCATGGGTACATCACACACTCTCAGCTCCAGACAAAAACTGTAACAGGTTCACCTCAGGCTTGCTGTAAGTTGGAAATGACTTGAAGACACACAACAACAATAACAACAAAGAACAAGGGACAAAAGGATTGAGTATTGACCAAGACCTCATCCATGGCATTCCCAAACAAATTAGAGCCCTTAAAAAGACACACAGACAAATTAGCCTTAGGTTTGGTATCAGCATTCCAATTCTTCAGCCATGAATTGATGTCTGGCTGCGACATTAGCTGCCATAGGCATCAAGACTGGCATCCACCACAAAAGCAAAAATCTTGGCTAGTTTATTAACACCTTGTCTAAGCTTTGTTTCATCCTCTGGAATCTGAGAAAGCAAATCCTTAGCCCACCTGATAGTGGCCATGAAGTCACTGTTCACTGAAGCATTTTGGATGGCAAGAGCAGCTGCCTCATGAGACCTGTGCAAAAAGGCCTCCAATTTTTTGTTCTCAGGATTTTTTTCAGGAGGGTGTCATTCCCATCCCTGGATAAAAGGGTTCCTGAAACCAACCCATCCACAGGTGCATCAATAAAGGATGGCTTCAACTTCTCAATAACTTCACGAGGTAGGGAGATAAGGAGTTTCATAAAAGCTGGAGCTAACCTAGCTGCACCTGGTGAGCCCAGTCTGCTTCCATAATATCCACAATCACCTCTGGGAAGAGTGAAACAGAGAACTCCTGCTTAGACTTAGAGCTGATCTCTGGTACTGTCTCAGTTGCAGAACTTGACAACTGAGTGGCAGGATCTAAATTCTGTGACTTTCCCACCTTTCTGAGGATAGGAAACTCCCTCACATCAAATAAGTGGGCAGAAGGTTGCTCTGGGTAAACATCCTTCTCATTGGGGTACAATTCTCCCTCCATCAGAAGCAATGGGAGACCAAGGATTTCAGCAAGCATGCAGCAGGAGAAAAATGCCTGTTCTTTTTTTCAGTCTTGCAAGGGGGAGAAACTATTGTAGAAAACCCCCTCAGCTGCCTCCCTCCCATGAAGGGAGAGAGAACTCCGAGAAATGATGCCTCCTTTATTATCTCTCACATTTAAGACTCTAGAGGGCTTCTGCTTGTCAGACACACTGTCACTGGGCCTAAACTGCTTTTCATGCTCAACAAGCACACTCCTGCCATTCTGTGAGGCCCCCAAAGCTGATGACATTTCCCTCCACTCCAACCCCTAGGTGACTACTCCTTCATTCATAGCATCACTCTGGTGGGATGGTCTGACCCTCTATAGTACAGAGTGGGAGGAAAATGGAGGTGTGGAGTTCACTCACCTGCACGGTTGAAGCTGTGCTTGCAAGCATACATGTCCATTCAGCTTCAGTGTGCAAAGCATCACATGTCTCCTCCATCTCCATGACATGAAAAAAAGCAGGATCTGAACCCTCAGTTAGAATAAGTTTGTCTACCAACACACCTAGTCCAGTGAGTGAGTCAATCTCTGCTCAATTGCCCCTCCATCTCTGTCCGTTCACCTCCTCATCTGAGAAGAGTTTGAGGCTGCAATTTCGCTCCATCTCTCAAAAACCAGCCATGAAGACAGAAAGTGTAAGAAAAAAACCCAGAAGACTCCCCTCTCAAGTGTCTCTGGAATTCCCTTACTGAAGCAACACAAAGTTCTCAAAAGTCAGAGCAAAGTTAAGTCCTGTCCTACATCAGTGAGAACCAGGACAGAAACTGGGAAGAGGGACAAGGTGTGCCACTTACGGCAGTGAAGTTGACTGATAGGTTTTTAAGCCTTGCCTTGAAGGCATGCGGCAAAAACAAGACCAGCACAAGGACTTAATTTCAGCATGTGACTTTTCTTCTCTCTCCGTAACTGAAAATTAGAGTGTCTTTTCAGCTTGCCTCCCAGAGTTCTCAGCAAATTAAAAACTTGCAGATAAAAAGAGTCTGATCTGCAAGGCAATATCAAGCCTCCTTTCTCTGCTCATTGCTTGTTTTCTTAGACTATTGTCCACAGGAATAGAAAAGTAAACACACTATTTTTAATCTCTCCAAACTTTAATTTTCACAAACAGAACCAAAAATATCAGAATGTATTTTGCTCATTAAGATTCAGGTTGAATAAACATGTACATGAAGTATATTTCAGCGTGCTATGGGATAAGAACACTGCCTCTCTTTGGTAGGTCCTGAATAGGTTTTCAGCCTCTTTCTGCATCAGATTCGCGTGCCTCCTCTTGGCTTTAATAATCTGTGTAGCTCTGTCATGACCCACATCCAATCCTTCACCTATTAATCCTCCTCATTTCTCATAGTCTGCATTCTACTAATTCAAGCACTTCTGGCTCTCTGCAATTCTGTTTATGCACATGTTTTCTATACCATTATGCTGCATTTTTCTATACAATGGCCCCAATTAAAGGTAGTTAAGGTTGAGATGTACTGAAATGAATGAAATAAAATAACTTAATGAAATTTGGGATAGCCACAACTAAATTGTTTTATGAGATGTAGTCATGACTAAATTTAGCTGGAATTCAGTGACAGTGTAGAAAACCAGCCAAACTGTGTTAAACATGTAGGTAAAAAGAATAACAGGCAGTCTTTTATTTTATTTATTTATTTCATTTGTATGCTGCCTTTCTCCCTGCCAAGGCAGCCCCCAGAGAGTCAGTTTAAAAAACCTTCACAATAAAATTTAAAAATAATTGTGATCACCACATAAACAAGTATAAAATCATTTAAAAACATATTAAAGGTTAAAAATATAAATAAAACATCCCACTAGGAAACAGGCCTGGAAAACAGCTTGAATGAGTGAGCAAGAGAGGTGAATGTGTGAAGGAACGGATGTTGGTCATTGTAAATCTACACAATCTTTTAGACAACAAATCTGATGGTTTCTCTAGAAGCATGTCTTACAGCTCCATCCTTCCAACATCACCAATGATACAAATCACTGACAGAATAGGGAAGAACAAATTTTACTTTTTGCACCCGCTAAACCAGTGGTTCTCAACCTGTGGGTCCCCAGATATTCGTGGACTTCAGCTCCCAGAAGCCCCAGCCACTATGGTCAATGCTCAGGGCTTCTGGGAGCTGAAGCCCACGAACATCTGGGGACCCACAGGTTGAGAACCACTGCACTAAACTTATACATTTGAACTTCCAACTCTTTCTAAAGCATTTTTATTTTTAATCTTAGGAACAGTTGTGTATGTAAGTCTAACCATCCCCTTTTATATCTTGAAGGCAAAAAAAAAAAAAAATCAAAGAAAGTGTGTAAGGAAAGAGAAAGAAAAGTTAAAATTACTACAGAATGTTCTGTGGGATTATGGAGACAGGAAAACTTTGCAGATGTTACTGTCTCTCTAGAGGAATAAATGCTTGCATTTTAATATTCTAAGCAGCTGGTTCCTGTTGAATGCCATCAGGATGATTCAGCCACCTAGTAGAAACACCAGTAGCAGCAAGTGCTCTGATATAGACAAATACAAAACTTTTCTTCTTTAAGGATATTGCTGTTACTTTACTGAAAGTTTTATTAATTTACTAGCAACAGCACCAAAGCAATAATTTGTAATGAATAATAAAAACAGTGCCTCATGAAATGCACAACCTCTCTTTCCTTACATACTATGGATGCTAAACATAATCTAAACATCCACATCCTTAGTAATGTTTTTTTTCTTTACTGTATTCAGCAAAAGGTATCTCCTATCCCCTCTCTCCATCCAACAATGCCTGTTTGCTTAAGCTACAGCTAAACACTTTCTGTTCCAGCAACCACTCTTGTTACTTGACATGAGCTAAGTGATATAGATCAAAGTACTTCAGTTTTTTAAGTTTTAGCAACTCTGAAGTTTAGCTAGGTCAATCAGGGCCACACGGTTTGTGAACTGCTATTGCCTAAAATGATTGGGTCTGACACCTATTAAGCAATGTACGTAATCCTTGACAGATGCTTACAACCTAGAGCAGATCTCATTTTAGTTGTGGTTGCTCTGTATTTACATTATAGCTGCATATGCTTTGGCAAAGAAGCAGCTCATAAATATTAAAAATAACAAGACTAATATGCCAAGAGGTACGAATCTTACCTCTAAAGACAGTCCTATTGTGAGATGATGCGACTCACTGGCAAAGATAAGGTTTGGCAAAGTGGAAAGTAACAGGAAAAGAAGAGGACTGCATTAAAGATGGATCTCGCTTACGGGGTTAATGTAAGTCAAAGTTGACTTAGCAGCAAATAACAAGAAATATGCCATGCTAAACTTTAAATAAAACATTTTTGGTCTGTCTTGTTCTGATTGTTAACATGCATACCATGGAAGCAAACTACAGTGTCAGGCACTCCTGCCATAACTTTTAAACCCTGGTTGATAATGCTGGGGTTAATAGCAAGTAATGGAGCTTGGCATCCACTCCTAATCTCTTAACCACCACGAGGAAACTGGAATTATTATATTTGCACCTGAAACTTTTAAGAAAATTATTACATATACGCTATCTTTTCAATGCCTACCATTTGGACTATTTTAGGAGGGCACAGAATTAGAAGCAAAATTGTTTTTGGAAAACTTTTCTTTACTGGGAGAACTACATATGTGGTTTAAACTGCATCCAAATATTATCCTCATTCCACTAGAGAGAATCATGTACTACCCCCAAGTCACATTTTATTGTGGAAGCCACACAAAATTAGATGTACAGTGTAGGTATTTTACGTCAGTGTAAAAAGTATTCAACACTGTTGCTGAGTGTCAGCAACATGCCATGAACAGTCGCGTTCCCTGGCCAAGACAAAATCCAAGTGATGTGCTCTTGTCCATAGGATGGCTGGCACAAAGAACAACTCTTCACTGGATGGTATTTCCCTCATGTTGTTACTGAAGGGAAAAATTACTCCACAATGTCATTAACACTAGATTTTCCTGCAAATGTATAAAAACTCTGTTTCCCTTCAGGATTTATGTCTGTTTCCTACTTTTTCAGGTTCAAAACAACCACGTTTTTTGTTTGATTTGAATTGGAAGTAATGGTGGTAACATTTTTAAGGACACAGAAATTAAACTGATTACATTTTTTCTCCAGAAATACAGGTCTGTAAACTATTTGTTGCCTCATGGTGAACATGCGTTTTCCAGTTCCTAGATATTGTGGTATACCTGGTTTCTAAACCAACTCCTGTGAACCAACTCCTGTGAACATGAGACATTTTTATTCCCTGAAATGCAACAGAAGTTCCATGGGTCAGAAAATTTGCTGAAGTCACCCAACAGATTTTTTTTTCCAATTTATGTGGATGAGGTCTAATAATCTACATTTTGACAAATACTCTCATTTTGCAGAATAATCTCAAGGCCTGTCTGAACCGCTGTTACAAGAATGCAACAACTGCCCCATTGGTGCTGTCTGTAAAAAAAACAAAAAAACTTGAATCTGCAAAACAAAAACCACGTCTTGAATGAAGGAGTCATCAAATTATATTCTGTTGATTTACAATACAATATATTCTATTACCCATGAACTATAATTTCACAATGATCACTTGACCTTACTACTACAACAGCTGCATAAAGACTTAGTTGATTATGATACCCTTACCTTCTTTGTCCCATTCTGTCATATCCCTGCTCAAGAACAGATCTTAACAATCTAATAAAGTACACTGAAAAGACAGACAGACAAAACTAACTCATTTGTTTATTGAAAACTCATTCGAATTTGCAATCATAATGCCAATGATTTTGATTCTGAGGTAACTTAAGGAAATTCAAGGAAGAACTTGAATTCATTCTCCTCTGCTGCAAAACTTTCACTAGCTGATTAGTGAGACCTTCTGAACAATGTAAGGTAGAGGAGGACTCCTAAGTGTGGTGACTATAAAGTGTTGTCCTCTATGTGGACAGAATATAATGAAATGTATATACTAAAAACACTAGATTCTCTGAAGCATGGGTGCAAGGGAATTCCAGTTGTTGCTCACAGTAGACAAGCAATGACAGCAGTGCTTAAGGACTCCCCCCCGCCGAAGTATTCCTGTACAGATTACTGTGCTCAGTTCTCAGCAACATACTTCAAGACTGGAATAGGAAAGGGAAGGACAGTAAAGATAACCACTAGTAGCGAAGATGAGTATTATGAAGAAAGATGAAAGGAACTATGATTAAAGAGGGGGAGAGACACTGTGAAAGGACTGCAAATACTTGCAGAACTATCACACTGAAGAAGGAAGAAATGTTCTATGTTGCCCCTGAGGGCAAGCTAGATTGAATAGACTTAATGTACAGATATTAGATTTTGATTCGGCATTAATTTTGCTAATGGAAATGATTACCTAGAGAGGTGGTGGTCTAGGACTCCTGCAAGAGAGGCATCTGTTAATGATGTTCTAGCTCTGGATTTCCTGTAGTACACTGGACTAGACATCTATGAGTATATGGGGTTCCTACAGACTCTATGAGGCACAATGGGGTAAATGTTCTCTTTAGTATTAGCAGTATGAAAATAAACATGCAATGTAGCACATAATTTCGCCTTCTACACCGCTGCTGAAGAGTAATTCTATTAACAGTGTGTATGTGTGTGTCAGGAGGCAGTGAATGTCAACAGAATAGAAGCATTTTCATTTCTTTATCAAAGAGGGAGATGAACCCTTTAGCACTGGAAGGAAGGATGACATATTATATATTTCAAATATATTTAAAAAGGTTTTTTACTATTTCTTTCTAAAAAGTCCACTGCTTTTGGGGACAACAAACAGTTGCACTCCGCTAAGTTAAACAAGTTAATACTCAGAGCCTCTCAATGTTCACACAGAAACATACAGACTAGATACAGCTAACATTCTGCAAATCTAGATAATAATGGAAATTATGTTTTATCTTATTCCAAAACTAGTCTCTCTGTATGTATATATAGCCTTGGCTGCTCAAAGTAAGAGTACCAGTCTCTGTTAGGATGGGAAAAAAATCAACCAAGTTTTCATCAAGTGATGTAAAAATGTTCCACATGATGGTTGCATATGTATGTATTACTCTACTACATTTGCTCTGTGAAGCCAATTATGGTTTCCTGCACAAGTACATACATTCCAAGTGTGTACTTCCAGGTATGAGTTTTGTGATTTCCATTTGGAACTTCTATTTCCTATATATGGAAGTGCTTTCTTCTTATAGAAACTTCATCATGTGTGAACAGGTGCTCAGATAGTCAAACATGTTGGTTTCCTATATGTACAATATATGAAGACTTGCTTCGGCTACTACAGAATTCTTAATCATAGGCTGAAGATTAAAAGTACAGTTTTAAACCATCGCTGCACTACTATCCAAAATCAATGCCTTGTATGTGCAACAGGCCTTTTTTTTTTTTTTTGCAAAATAAATATAGGAAAAAAGGAATGAAATATGACTCACAGATAAAATAAAAGACAGGTTAAAACCAACTTACATTTGATGAAGCAGTGTGGCCTGTTGACTAAAGCGAGTGCTCAGAATGTGAGATTTGCTTCCTGGCTCTTATGCAGACTTGGTCAACATGAACTTTCAACAAAATTGAGTGAAGATAACTTGTTCGTCTGTTTAAAAAAAAGTTGTATGTAACATTCTGTATATTTATAAAACACCCCGAATAGCTTATTACAAGCAAGCATCTGACAATAATAATTATGACAGCTCCTGAGTAGTGCTTCTTAGGCTATCTGATGGGGACATCCAGCAATAATAAAAATAACAAGAACAACAGTGGCAGCAGCAACAATATATTACTATTATTATTATTATTACTACTACTACTACTACTATTATGGACAGGTACCAGTATATTTATGCCCATTGGTCACAACTCTTTCTTTCTTTCTTGGAAAATTGCCATGGACAAGCACTGGGCTGAGTAGCACTGATCTAGACTAAATAATAAAACAGATAGTGCAAAAAATCTATAGTTTAAAACAAATTTGCCATAAAACACAACAAATCAGACATTCTTAAACAGCCATTATTCCAGTTGACCACAAAACAGGAAGTGAAGGAACCTGATATGTCTTAATAGGAACAAAGACTGTATAGTAAGACTGAAGCACAGGTGAAGCTTTTGCAGTTCCTAAACTAATGAAGTATAGATGCAGAGTGAAGCTTCACCTGTATTTCTGATGATAAACACAGATATATGACAATGGAGACATTTTCTAAAGGATGCAGAGTGTGCACTGTTTAAAACTGCAAGGGCCTCTCCTACATTTCTCTTAGAAATGGGAGCAGACTCAAAGAGGAAGTAATGTATGTATGTTTGCAAAGAAAAGGAGTATGGCACTTGCATTCTTCATTATCTGGACCTTCAGAACTTTCTTCAAGAGTGGTCCCACACTAAGCACATAGCTGTAATCCAGATGGAAAATTAATAAAGAATTATGACTTATGCAAAATCTCTGTCTAAGGGAATTAACTGTGGATATCTTAAGGTGATAAGGGCATTCTTTACCATTACTGATAGCCAAAATCTTATAGTAAAGGAGGATCAAAAAGCACCCACAACCTACAAAATGGATTATATCTTTACACCTAGCTAAACAGGCAAAGTCAAAAATCAATCAGCTCTAGCTTGAGTTATTACCAGTTTTTCTGTCTTGCCTAAATTAAGTTTCAGTTTATGAGCCTTTGGCCAGCCTACAACTACATGTAGCAATTGTTCAGGAAATCTACCACTGTTTCTGGATTTGATACAAGAGAAAAATAAAAGTGAATGTATGTAGTGTACTGATCACACTACAACACCCAAATGACAAACAACATCACAGTGGATACATGTAGAGGCTATAAATAATTTTAAAAATGTAAATATTTTACACAGAATTCTTTCCAATGCAGAGCAGCCTCTGGGTGCCCATTTAGTTTGGAGTACAGTTTCCATAAGCACCTACCATTGTCTATGCTGGCTGAGGGTTCTGGGAATTAAAGTACACAAACACCTGACAGACAAAAAGTTTCCCACCACCGTTCTGATTTTTTTAAAACCAAACATCCTGAAATTGTCTGATTTGTGGATAGTGTTTTAAGAGGGAATTCTACATTTAATTGCTGAAAGTCTTGAGGATATCAAAATATTATTTCTGTAGTTTGGGTATTTGTCTTTCCTTACATTATCTGTATTTATCAGTGAAATACAGCCAAGCCTAGAGAGGAAAGCAACATGATTTTAACAGTGACCAAACATACTCAGGTCAAAATTCAGGTGGAAAGAAAAAATCCTGCATCAAACTCAACTGTCAGAAAGAATGTATGGAAGCAAAAGGCAATGGTATTTTTATTTATTTATTTATTTGATTCATATAATGCCTTTCTCCTAATATTGGCCCCAAAGTGGCTAACAATTTGAGCTGAAACCAAAGACAATTTAAACAATGGATATTATAAAAGTTAAAAAAATGATCATATTAGAAATGTTATCTTAAAGAGTTTTGAAAATGATAAAAGTTGGAAACACAACACACTCCAATTAAAGGATCTTCTGCACCAGCCAGTTAACACTCAAAGGCCTAGGTAAGGAGAGGGGACTTCACTTGCCTCCAGAAAGATTGCAGAGAGGGGGTCAACCTAGCTTCACATGGGATGAAATTCCAGAGTCGTGGTAAAATTTTATTACATGTTTTAAAATTGCAATTAATTTTTTTTAAAAAACTATATACAAATGTATACAAATTACAGTATATTCAAAATATAATATATATTCAAGCTATAATTATGGTTCGTCATACTGAAGTAACATTTTAGAATTTCACACATAGTGTTTTTAAAGCATCTTCAATGAGACTTGAAAAAATATATGTAAATACAAATAACTTTATGTATGTAAATTTCCAGCTATATATACTCTACATTTTCTAAGGAGCTAGAACTCACTGCTGCTTATCATGGCGGGCACACATGAGGCAGCAAAACTGTTTGCCACCTTGTAGTGTGAGACATTGTTGCAAGCTACAAGTAACTCCATATAGTTCTCTACAGAGACAGGGCCTATTTGGTGGCTGCATCACAGTTATGGAACAGTCTTATGAGACTGGTACCACATCTATGATTTCTTGAGCGCTAGATATAAAATTTATACTATAAATTTATACTAATAAATAATATTTGTTCGATCCATTTGGGGTGCAGCAAGTTTTCGTTTCTTGTAATATTTTATGTTGCTTTCAACCATACAGTTCTATATTCCATTTTGTATTTAATTGTTTCTGAGTATTTGTTTGAAACATAGAAAACTAGGTTATGGGACAACTTGCAAATGTCATAAGCATATAAATCATTTGTTTATTTCACACAATCCAAACTCTAGGCCACACTGATTTATTTGCTTTCTCAAAATGAGGTGCTATGGCTGCTGGTCTGCATTTATATAGAAAGTTTTCAGCACCGTCTAAATCTAGGGTTTCTTTTTTTTTTCCTTCAGGAGAAGAAAGTAGATACAATAGTGCTCAGCGACAGCCTACTTCTACTGTATCTTTCAGTTATATTTTAAATTTTTCTGTATATAGTATCACTTTCTGGAGCTACTAATAACTATTAACAATGACTAAAAACTCTTAGGCTTAGAGAATAGAATAGGAGCACTGGCCACTGTACATTTTCAGAACTAATAGTGGTTCTGATCCTTCCTACCTGAAGCCCTATGTAGGGAGCAAACTAGTAAATGTGACTCCAGTGTTTTTGCAACTGCTTGCAAGCATCTGGAACCCTATAGGTTTCCAGGGGCAGGCAGTGTGGGAGAGAGGACTTTGTGAACAGAATAAAAATCTCTGGTTGGGAAAAAAGTCAAGCACTCCTTTCCTTCCACCCTATGTCCACCCAAACTCACAAGTTTGTTACTTTAACTAGTAGTTCACTTTCATATCGTTTGCTCTAAAGAGCAGGATGTAGGTACAATGAATTTTTCAACCGCACACATCTGTGTGTATTACCTTGTTAACCTAGGCAAATGGAGAGCACTTTGATAGATAGCTACTTGAGCAGTAGTATAGACTGTAGCAGACCAATTCTATTTGTTTGCCTCCAATTTTACGTGATTCTCAGGATTTTTGCAGGACCCTGTAATGTTCAGGACTCACAAAGAAGTGGATTTTCTTTAAAAAAATAAGCTAACAGCTGATCTCCTCACAGGCAAAGACTCTGGCAACCTTTTAAACAGACATAATTTTCTTTGGTATTTCCTGATTCTCTGGCCAGAAAAATAATTACAGAACTTATTTCTGTAGGGAAGAAGCAGAAATTGTTTCTCACGCTAAATCTGGAGGCTTTCTGGGATACATAGTAGTGATTAACAGGTCACAGAAAAATTTTATTATCTAGAGTAATGAAAAGACTGTGTTAACAGACTAGCTCCTTTTTCTACTCTTAATACGGTCAGAACTTTAAAAGGCTGCCTGAGCATAAAACAAGTCTTTGAGGAATGCCAAGAGAATTCTTAATGGAAGGACCCAATTCAGTTCAGAGCTCTGATTTCATTGAGAAGAACAGCAAGCAAAAACTCTTATGCAATACATTTTCACTGTGTGCTCCAAACTGAGACCCTCAACTGCAAAGGGAAAAGGCAAAGAAAAACCACTTGAGTGATATGCAACTCTGGGACAAGATAAAACTATAAGATTTAGATCTGGATTTTTTACTGGCCTTAAAGCTCATAATGCCTTAAAGGGATCTAAGACATAGAATATCAAGACATGACAAGTATTACAGGGAGAGGTTTAGGGAACAAGATATCCTGTCTTACAAAGATATTGATACAATATTACAAAGCACAGAACATTTTACTTTAAATCCAGTGTTAAAAAGAAAACAAAATATAGACAATCATTGTTAATGGAAAAGCACATCTACTCTTACTTGATTCTAATTTCTGATATATTATTACTGACCAGAGAAAGAAATTGCCATCAGAGAATTTAAGTTCACCAGTGTTCCCCGAAATGCATTTATCATCATTATCATTTTAACACTGCAACCCTATACCAAAGGAAGCTCCACTGAATTACATGAAACTTACTCTAGTTAAGCGAAAATAGGGTTGCAAGCTAAATCACTAAAAAAAGTAAGTCTTAGGAAGCTATTATATAACAACAAGCAAACAAATGTGGCAAAACTAAACCAAAACTACAAAGCTTATTGTGAGTAGCTTTGAATACAAGAAGGTAACCAAGTGAACTATGCCTAAATGAAAGGTTATTGTTATATGTTGACTCCTTTTCAGCATCTAACAGCACAGGGCAACACAGGAAAATCTGCTTCTCCTCTCAGTAGTTGCCTGTGAGGGACCTCTGAGCAACACTCTGTTACACACGTTACACAAGCTGGCTTTGTTCTTGGCAAAGATCCAACCAAATAATCATGAGGCTCTGCTATGCTTAATTGTAAAAAAATAAATAAATAAAAAGGAAGCATCAGTTAACATAGACTGCAAAACTTACAAACACACAAGCGTATACAGGACTCTTTAAGACAAGTTACTTCTGCACTCTTTGAACCACCAGCTGTAACCCCATCTGGTAGAACCTTCTTTAACTTGCATGATGTATTCATAAGCGAGAAAACTGTAGATCATTTGGTCCATATTCCATAGGAATTAATGTACCAATATAAAATGTTCTTCCTATACTGCAGTGTTCAGTTTTTTTTGAAAGGGCCATTATCCTTAGAACATGGTTTGTTGAAGAAAAAGTCACCTGATCTAAACCTATTATGATGGAACAGATTTTTTTCATATATGATAAAGCTCTCAGCTTTGCTCCTTTCTCTCAGCCTTATACTAGATGGCAAATCAACAGGATTAATACTTGCCTGCAGGAATGGAAAAATATTACGAATTTTAATGTAGAAGTCTAAATTTTCGCAGGGTGCTAGCACTAAATGTGTAGAACGGGTACCATGGCCAAACTTCTAACACCCCAGGAAACCAGCTGTTCAGGATTTTCTAGTCCTGACCACCTGGAACAAAAGTCTCATAAATAAATACATACACATTGAATAGTGACAACTATTTGGAATGTTGGTGTGTGAAAACAAATAGGTAACGCAATGTATTATGCATATTAGGAGTTTAAATGCTCGCAACACATACTACCAAATCATTTTTCTGGTGCAGATTAAAACTAGAAGTTTCTCAGATATTACATGCAGATACGAAATATTTAAAATGAAGCGTAGAGTGTAAAAAGCCTTAAAATATTTTCAGCAGCTAGAGGGTTTCTCCAGTCATGTTCATATGAAGACCGGGGCAATGGGGGGGGAAGGGAAACACTTTTTTTAAAAAAAACTGTCAAGATATGATTGTTTTTACAGAAGATATGCTGCTTGAGTATAACAGAAATATGAATTATTATATTTATGTAACAACTGTACTAAATGGCTCATTTTCAGACAGCAGAATTGTATGTACTTAGTATTTACAGAGCACATTTTAAACATAAAGTCCTTCTCTTATATATCTAGTAATCCTTACAAGAGTACAGCAAGATAGGCCAGTGTTATTGTTACCAATTTAATACTTCTAGGGCTCAGGCTAGGAAGTAGGTTGCATAAAGTTACTTAAAGAATTTTGGGCTAAAGTGAGATTTGAAATAGGGATTTTCTGGGTCTCAACTTTAGCCTCTGCACATAAATGTTAAAAGTTTTATTTGTGTGAGACTATTCCATTTATATATCTTAGCCAAATTCAGAAATACTTCAACAATCCTTTGCCCAAACCACGAGGGAAAAGTAATCAGCCCTCAAAATTTAGTACAGAAAGACATACATTTGAAACAAAAATAGTATACAATTGAGACATTACACACATCAAACAATGGTTCAGAATATTAAAGAAAAAAAATCTCAGAAAACATAACGTGGAATATTTTTAGTCTGAAAAGAATAATGAGCTGTAGTAAATTGAAAGCAAATCACCAAGCATAAATAATGTGTTTTTTTAAAGAAATGTGCTAAAGCTTGTGGAGATTTAACATAAAAACTAAAGTAACTTTAGAGACCAACCTGAAACAGGTAAGTACAGTATGTCAAAGAGACTAAGAAATGAGATGATTTCTGACTGTTATACAGTATGCAACTTATAGTCCAGCAGTGGGCAACTTTACTCAAAACTGTACCTGAGTGATAAACCAGTTTTGCTGAATCACATGGAAACAGGCATAGGATAGCAAGGAGTGAGAACAAAAGTGTTTTCAAAGAAAGCATTCTAAGTTCTTGGTTTTTTAATGTTATGGGTCCCCAGAGCTCACATATCTAAGTCAAGTGAGCTCACTAGGCAGGTCCATCATCACTACTCATATTGGTCCATCTGACTTTTGTCTTCTAACAAAATAGGAAAGATATTAGACAAGTTTTGCTCAGATGACAAGAAAGAATAAGAAAAAAGTTGTTTTCATGTATCGTTGTTGTTATTATTGATAATGTTGACTTGTAAAAATTGCCATTGGGAAATAAGATATTAATATATTCTTAAAAGCTACAATTAATATTTACAATTATCAGCTTAATTTGAATCACACTGTTCTCTACTAAGTATACCTGAACTTCTAGCATAATTCATGTGATTGTATGTATTCCAGCTTACAAGAACAACTGAAAACTTAACTCTTCAAAATAGATTCATATAAATAAATAAATAAAGACAGTAATAAATGCTAATACAAACTTAAATTATACATGACAAAATGTCTACTTATATCAGGAGAGGTAACTTCTATCTGTCATATTACCACAAGAAATAAAAGAATCAATATCAAAAAGGAATGCATGCATATAGGTACATACATGCAAAAGAAACGATAATGGAGAGGAAGGATAACAAACTATCTATACAAAATGTAATTTGGGCACCTAACTTAAAAGACTAGGGAATTAATTAATGCGTTGTCTTTGTGTACAGCATATGAACAAAAAGCTAGAGAAAATAAAAGATCAAAGACAGAGACAAGGACATGGGAACAGGGGAGAAGGAAATGAAAAGCAAAGCAAACAAACAGAGTTCTAACAGGCCCATTCTGCTAACAGGAGTCCAACGAAAGAGTCATATGATATCTGATAGTGCAGGACACGTAGCCAGGAGCTGGAGCAGATTGCCTGAAGGAAGAAAGAGCCAGTGTGTTTCTGCTCAAAGAGCTTTTCTTTCCATGTCCCCCCTCCCATGTTTTTTCTTTTCTATCATGAATGCTTTAGCCTTAGGTCAGGTCCGTGAAGAATCTCAGAAAAATAACTATCATCTTTCACCGTACTTCTGGATGCAAAGATAGGTGATGGAGGATGCCTCTCAGCTGAGCATGAAAAGAGTTATGTAGATTTTGGCACGGACTACCCCTCCCTCCTGTTGCCACCTCTGGGATTACAGATACAAAACGGACACATACAATGTCACAGAGCAGAAACAAAAAGGAAAAGGAGATCTTAAGCAAAGGGATGCAGGAGGTACAGACAAGTTTTTCTTTCCTACGAAAACGACAATGATCAAGGGTGTTTATCACTTGTTTAATTATATCATAATTTTTAAAGACAAAAGAAAGCAGAGCAAACTAGTAAAGTAATAACAATGCAAACCTGTTTTGGTGCTATATGGAAAAAAATTGTAACTTTTTAAATCTGGTAAAAGTTACTCAATTTCTACTGTCTTTAAAATAAATATAAGAAGACTCCAGCATTTCCATGTCTTATTTTCTTTATTTGGGCATTCATGTTCAACCACCACAGAATTCTTGAGGGTAAGGATCCGTTATGAAGTAGGTTTCCCCCCAGTTGCTGCAATTAAGTTACTCCAGAATTAGAGCAGTTAACTGTAGGACAAACTTGTCTTTGTACCTCCTGAGTAAACACAGCACATTCCTTCTGAAATAACATCTAGCAAGCATGTGGCACTGCCAAGATCTGTGTTATATAAATATATGCAGCACATATGTGACTCTAATGGATTACCTCTTTCAGGGGAGGGCAGAATGAAAAAGCAAAATAGTACTGGTTATGATAATCAGCCTTTGTGTCCCAAAACCACTACTATAATCATTTCCAATCTAGAATCACATATTCTGCATATATGTAAAATTGCATATAATACAGAAGTAATGGGAAATGCATACATGTTTACACCTGCTCTAGTGCAATCACATAGGTAATGTTTTTATTAAAAAACAGTAATTAATTAATGGTAATGACTTTGGATTGAAGCACCCTTTCTCTGAGCTTGTAAATGTTCAAGAGCCTGCACACTCTTGATTTATTAAATAGCAAAAGAACTACAGATGTTTGAAACTGTAATTTCATATACTATATTTTACTCAAAAACTATTCAGCTACCTACTTTGTCGTCTTACAGCATTAGCAATGCTCTATTTACTTAGAGGTTCAAATATACTGAGTAATGTGTCTGTGCACTTAAGATGTAGATACATGACAAGAAATCTAGAATATGAATATGCTCTATGGTTTTACAGACTGCACAAATGACAGGTATGCAGTACAGGAATAGGAAGGACCAAAACAAAACAAAATCCACCCACTCTCTCAATGGACAAGCAAACTATGTATGATTAATGTAAGGCCACAGAAAACTGAGTCCCTGGAAGTGTTTATCACACATACACTTTCTTTTCCATGAGACCATACTAACTGGTGGGCGACAGGAGTGCAAATGGCAAAAAGTGGCACAATCTTCTCCTCGCTCTCTTATTTTTTCTTCTTCACATTTTTGTAATTCCCCTCATCTGCTCTCCTGCCCAGGTGAAATGTCTTCTAGAAGAACAGAAAGAAATGGGGGAAGGGAGAGACTCCAATCTAACTTTTTTCTTTTACTCTTGAGTTAAAGTTGGGACATCAAGACCTACATTTTTAAGCAGGCATATTCAGAAGCTCCCACTACCCACCCACCCCCAAAATTACTTTTTTCAGACCTTTTTTTTAAAAATTTTAGAAGGCATCACCTTCTTTTCTAATCTGAGTTTCTTTCTTTTTTTCTTTTGGTGGGGGTGCTGCCACAGTCCCTGTTCCTGTTCAAAAGGAAGGGGTTTAAAAAAAAAATGAGAGAGAAGGGGAAACCTATCTCCGGCGTTAAGCTTGCACTCTCCTCTTTTTTTCCTTTGTAAAGAACTCTTTGTTCTCTAGTGAAAATGCTGGAGGAAAGAGGAGGGGAATAAAATCCCCGGGCAGCGACTCCCTGAAACAAGTGCAAAACACTTAGAGGCTTTTGGGCTGGCGAGGAGCCAGAAACCCTCCCGCTGTCTGGTTAGGGAAAGAGGGGAAGGAGGGGGGAGAGAGGGAGAGAGAGGCAGCGCGCGCAAGAGAGAGGAGGCGCGCGGAAAGGGGGGGGCACCGGCGCTTCCTTTAATAGACATAGGAAGCGGGATTTTTTTTTTTCAAAACTGGCGGTCAAGCGTTAAGTAACTCCCCGCCTAAATCCACCTGCTCGGCATGAACTTGGGTAACCCCTCGGGGTGCCTGAGGAGAACCACCTACTCGAGACTCTTCTCCCCACTGCCGCCGCTGCCCTGCATCCATTCTTCCTGCTCCCGTCACACCAATGCCCAGAGCTCTTCCTCCTTCCTTCCTCCCTCCCTCCCTCCCTCCCGTCCTCCCTCCTTCCCTCCCTCCTCCCTCAAAGCAACAACAAACACCAAAATACGCGCTCGCTCCATCTCCTTTTAGAAAGAAGAAGAAGGAAGAACAACAAGAAGAAGAAGAAACAGAAGAAGAAGGAGGAAAAGGCGCCGTTCCGTCTCGGTTGCGACACAGTGATAAGGGGTAGCGAACATCTCATACCTGGTGTGAATGCTAATCAGCCAGGAGTTCTCCTTTTTTCCCCAAGACAGGGAACTGTATCCTTCCAAATTTATGAGAACCTCCTCCACTGCCTCTTTGAAAAACCTTCTTTGTCACCCTCTTCCCAAGTCCTGGTACACTTTTTTTAAAAAAAATAATAAAAAAAATGGCTTCGGAGCTCCTTCTATTCTTGATATTGATTCTCTCTCTCTCTCTCTCTCTCTCTCTGTCTCCCCCCACCCCTCCTCCTTTCTCCTGTCTCTGTCTCTTCTGAGTGGTCTATTGATAAGTCCCTAGAGGCACTGGGTCAGCCTGCCCGTAGGAAACCAGACACAATGCACAAATCTCCGAGTGCCATTCTGCCATCAGCAAGCAGACCACGTTTAGGAGAGAGGAGGAAAAAACACACACACACACACACACACACAACAGTAGAGCAAAAGACAGAGAGAGAGAGTGAGTGAGAGAGAGAGAGAGTGGCTATGTGTGTGTGTACCAGAGAGAAAGACTGATTGGAACAGGAGGGAGTGAGAGAGAGAAAGCAAGGGAGAGAGTGAGAGAGCGACACTGCCAGTCAGGTTAATCATCCCTACTTTAATTAGCTGCTCGGCTTAGACATAAAACAATTGAATTTGAATGATCTGTCAGTGGGCTCGGCTGAACCAAAAGGGAAACGCGAATATTAAAAAAGAAAAGAAAAGAAAAAAAAGACTGTTGGTGTATTCTGACAAGCTAGACTGGAAATCCTCAAAAGGTAACTATTAAAACTTGCCACAAAACAAAAAGTACAAATAGAAATGGTATTATACAATAAGCTGTTTTCTAAATAGCTGTAGGTCCCTCTCCCTTTTACCTATAGAGGGTGCAGATTGAGATGCAAGGATGTATGAACACAAGAACCCTCAACCTGTGAGTCTGATACGAGGAAGAGGACTATACAGCAGGTACACTTTTGAGACCCACAACAACTTTATTCAAATTCCTCTTAGACAACAGTTTAATATTGTTGGATCTGTATGCCTATATGTGTGACAGACAGCTGCCACAGATTCATAATGGGTTGATCATCTTTTGCAGGAGAAAACAAATTAAGGCACTTTAACAGAGGTGAAAGCAATGCTTACTTCACTTCTACACAGAAAGATCCTGCAGAATCAGACCCAAAAGTCCACCTAGTTGAGCATCTTCCTTCTCACAATGGTTAATTAGAGTTACAATCCAGAAGTGGAAGATGCTTCAGCTAATGATTGTCACCACTGGTCCATATCGATGACAGGAAATGCAGCAAGACCAGTATAAGTGCAACAGACTCCTATGGTCAGGGCCACTAGCAAATTCAGGGAAAAGTCAGGAAAAATGGGTGTAATTTTCACCAGACCCACAGAAAAAGAAAAGGGATAAGAGACCCCCCTCACCCACTACAGTCCTGATTCTGCTCCATGCACCATCTTGGAGATATTTTCATTTTTTATAAATGCATATTAGCTGCTTTTGCATTAATTTAACCTCAAAAGAATTGAGTATCTTGTGCACACCAGAGTATTTCAGTACAGAGTGTGAAGAAACTGATGTCTGGACAAGTTCTTATATAAGCTTTCTGACCAAGACTATACCATTCCTCTGTTAGATGTAAAGCTTTGCAAAGCACTAGTGTGTGTGCGTGCGTGCGCCTGCTCACGCCCTCATAGCAACTCCATGAATTTCATAGGGTTTTCTTAGGAAGGAATACTCTAGATGTGGTTTTGTCAGTTTCTTCCTCTGAAATATAGCCTACAGTGCCTGGTATATATTGACAGTCTCCCATCCAAGTTTTAAGCAGGGCTGATCCTGCTTAGTTAGTACTTTATAGATACTGAATAACAGCAAGCAGCAATAAGACTATTGCATGTTCATAAAAAATAATTCATTTAATTTTGTCAATACTTTAATTTGGCTGCCCACTATCCTTAAGCTTAAGCAAGACAGACAAAAACGGATAAATAACAATAGGCAGTCCAGGGGAAAAGTTGATATAAATGGTCGTTAGAGGATCATGGGTCTGTAAACAGAATGGCAATGTTAGGTATTATGAATAGGCAATTTGTTGTAGTACAGAAAGTCTTTAAGGAAAGGGGGGAAATTCTCACTAAAAAACCAGGTGCAGAATAATTTATTCATTCAGACCTTGGATGCAATCTGAGGTACAAATGGATTAATCCTAGTGATAGACATCACACTGAAGTGCTGTGTAGCAAGCAGGTGAGATATTTATGACACTTCTGAAAACCTGCCATAATTGGTACCTCAAACAGGGAAACATGTAACATTTATATTGCTGTTACAAAGTGCACTATGTTTGACTGTCCAATGCTGTGTTGGCAAGAAATCCATTCAGCACACTGGTGTTAATATGATGGTGATATAAAGAGCTACTACCAAAAAAACAGTTTGAAATACATGGCTTTATTATTCTGTTTTTGATTTCCAGCAGCAAGATTACTCTTGAAAGGAATAATATGTACATTCCAAATAAGGTTAGGAGAGTAGCATTAACTATACAAATTTTTTTTCCAGACTGCCAACTATCCTCCTCCCCCTTTCCCCCCATCACTCTAATAGAACTAGTTATTCTAAATTTCAGGTCTGTCAAAAACATCTTACAAAGCAGTAAAGCTACCACCATTAAAGTGTCGTCGTCGTCGTCATCATCATCATCACCTTTGTCACCTAGGAAATAAACTAGAAAATAAACAACGAAACTAGGAAAAGAAAGCAACTATGGTTCCAGTAGTGATAGGTGCTATGGAAACAATTCTAAATGGACTGAGAAAATATCTGAATGAAATCACCATAGATAGGACCACAACAGCCCGGACTCAAAAAGCAACCCTGCTTGGAACATGTCACATTATCTGATGATACCTCACTGATCTCCAGATTCTTGGATAGAATCTGAATCACTGATGCCCAAAAAGTCAGGTCTGTTAACACCTGGTAGACCATGATACCAACAACAGATTAACTAATACTGCCATCTTTTTTTCTAAACTGCAAATAGAATTCAAATGGTCCTTAATTAAAATGTCCAATCAACCTGCTTAAAAGAGAAACAATGAGGTCCCCCAATCCTCATTACTAGAGGGACAACAGCACATGCAGTTAGACATGCCTCAGTAGAAAGAATGTTTCTTAGTGTAACTATACCACAGAGAAATCCAAACTCCATATCTTCACTGTAATCAATTCTAAAATTGTATGTGACACAAAGCAAGATTTTATGCATAAATCTGAAGACACATATGGGAGGGAGTGCTGCCCTATATGGTAGGAAGGAACCAGACAGTCTGTGTTGTTACAGTCAATATGAACACTTGGAATTGGACTGGGAAGTAAAAGCTGTTAGTATAACTAAGCTAAAATTTGAGGAAAATACCCTCTGGGATTTATACACACCAGTAAGGGAATCAGGGGATCCTTCCAGTAGTGGCAAGTCACAAAGAATCTTCAAAGGTACTTCAGGGCAGAGCATCTAACCCAAACAGTAGGTTACCATAGTATACAGATTAGGTAGGACCAAAACCATTTTTAAAAAAAACATGCATAAAGGGAACTTCCAACCATTGCCGCAATGTGAAATTCCAAAATACTATAGGGATCTACTGGCTGCAAAATTTTGTATTTCAGGGAGGGTATACTGCAATCTAGGATTGGCAAGTTGGACATCCTGCCATTTTTGAGTTGGTCCAACACAATTATTTCTGTCTTATCTAGGACTGAATTGAAGCCTTTCAGCTAGCCTGTGACTAGCCAGGACTTTCCACAGGGATTCAAATACTGTTCCTGAATTCGGCAGAAAATAATTTAGAGCTGGGTTAAACTGATTACACTGCATTCCAAAATGACAATCTGTCCTAAAGATTGTATATAAACATTAAAAACATTCAGGTAAATATGGAATCTTATGGAAACCCCACAAATCATGTTTCATTGGACAGAACAGCTGATACCCTATACTGCTGTTTCAAACTGACTCATCACACAGAACTGGAATTTCTGCCAATCATTGTATCAAACGCCCAGTAGAGTCTATCATCTTAGGAGGATTTGATGATCAATACAATCAAATACCACTCAGAGTTCTAGGGGAATAAGCAAGGTCATATCCCCTCTGTGTAACGGCAAGTATAGATACTGACTAAACCAATTCAAAAGATTTCAGCCATGAACTCCAACAGATATGGGTCTTCAAAACTGTATTATATGTCCATGTCTGTCTATGTTTTAATTTCTGAAATTCACAGAAACTGGTAGAAGAAGTAACCTAAATTCTTGATAAGATTATCTCATTAGAAAATTTCTCATCATGTATTTTATTTTTGTAGATAAGAAAAGGGCTCTAGTATGACTCATTTATCAAATGGCTTCTCTTACAAGCCTATCATCAGGGTTAAGGCCAGCCCTGTTTGTACCACAATGCAGATGGGTATCTGATGGCCAGATGTGACAGCATTATTGTTCCACAATACAATGGGATATCGGGGCACGGTCAAGAAAATTCAGTGAATATGTAAAAAAGAGAAAAGGAAGATAAAGAAAATGAAGAAGAAGAGGGTGACTCAGGCCATCAGAAAACAGAATTAACCCATGCCCCTCGAAGCTGCACCTAATGGATATCATGGTCTCCAAGCTATTATACTAGAGCAAAAAGCTATCACATTTCATAAACATAAACAAATATATTATGCTTGCTAAATTATTAGTGTATGAAGGCCAATCTACACCTCTAATTTTAAACCCTACTACTTGGATGAACTAAACCCAACTGAATTTGAGTTTCAACAAGCCTATAGCACACATTGATGTTTTTAACTAACAAAAAAGATATAAATAAAAATAATTAGAAGAGGAATTTGAGAACTTTGAAGGCAAACAAACATTCCTTTCGAATAACTTAACTAAAATTATTTCAATGAAGTTGCATTTTAAAAAGATTAAAGTAAGATACTTTTTCAGGAGCATGGGAACACATTGTAGGTCAGTGTCTGAGAACGTCGCTTTAAAAAATACAGTGATTTGCATTACTGAGCTGTAAAATGCTGAATATGGTGGCTAGAGTTTGGAAGTGGGAAATTTCAAAGCCCAGTCCAACAACGAAATCTACGAGATAGCTTTCAGCCAGTTATTTACCCCCAACCTAACACAAATTCACTTACTCCTGAGCAAGACAAAAAATATTATATGTCTTGTTACTTAACCCACTCACCCTATTTAAATAAATTTATAATTTAAAACTTCCTATTAATTCTTTCACTCGCTTGTGTTCTTTAGGCCAGACTCCATGCACATTAGTTCTTACTATGAGAGCATTATGAAACACACAAGGCCTGTTAACAACAGCATTGACAAAACAAAACACTTTCTCAGAGGCTACTAAGGAATCTCAGGCTCCCTTTGCTAATTACACCAATGAATTGGTTTTTGATAAATAATCATACACCAATGAATTGATTTCTGATAAATAATCATAAATAAAATAAATGACATCTGACTGTTATTAAATATTAACCATACTATACTACTCACTTATTAACTAGGAATATAAACATCAACTCTGACTTACAGGCAGCAGTAACTGAAACAGAGGCAACTCTAATAGCAAATCAGCTCAGAAGGGGAGCTGGGTTTGTGATTTGGACATCTACTGTACAGTATACCTGACGGTTGGAATCACGCAGCCCTCCCAGAGTTGTTGACCTGCAACTCCCAGCAGCTTTAGCAGACAGCCAATTGTGTGGAATGCTTGGGGGTGCAATTCAATTACATCAGGAGGCTCATATAAGTCTATTCATCTATATCATTCTTATACACCACTTTCAAAAGAAAGCTGCAATCTTAATTGGAGTTATAGATTCTACAGTTTTTTCATTTTAAATATAGTATAATGCTTTTTGGCTGCAACCATGCATCCAAAGAAGAAGCATAAGCCCTTTTGGAGAAGTCTGATGGACAGTTACACAAGGCACGGAATGAAACTACCACTGACATTTCCCAGTAGTAACAAGGTGTAAAACTTCCTACTTTATAGTTACACTCAATCCTGACACGTAGAATGGTGTTAAATTTTTTTTTCCAATTTAATTTTTCATATGACTCTGAAGATTATCCATAATGGGGTTTGGAAAGACCAAAGAGCATATCTGTGACTCTGTAATGAGTTATGCCCTTACCACATGATGTCTCCATCCCAGCATGGCAATCTGTTGCTGCCAATCCGGGATGTATGCCATCGCATTATGGCATTGAGGTCCTGCTGTTGTCGTGTCCCCAGCCATGACCGTGTGGTATACTATTACCAGAAAAAAACTGGTAATAGCTCCCTTTCCCATGACAATCCTGTTGGATGCGGGAGTGCGGGAAGGGTGGAAGTGCTATCAAGCACTTCCTTCCACAGGGAGAGATGGGCTGTACTGTGGAAGGAAGATGAGTGTCCCTAATGCTGCCCATCTGCCAGCAGCCAACCAGGTGCAGTGGGGAGTGTTCAGGTCCCAATTCCATCCTGGCAATGGCACCGCTGGGATGGGACTGGGACATTGCACAATTGGGGTATCATGTGACAAGAGCCTTATTCATACTTAAACTCATGCCAAATTGCAGCAGGAAAGGGTTATATACCCATCCCTGTGTCTCAGTTGTGTGGTACATACTGCTTCTTGCAGTTCTGAAGCAGCAAGATGGCGATTGATCTGTCAGTGACATACCGATGTATCAAATTCCAAACTGGTTTGCAGTGGTACAAAAGATTATTTCAAATTGGTTTTGAACATACAAAACAACACCACAAAATAACAAGCAAAATACAACTTAAGCCTAATCCAAACAAGACTGTAAGCAATGGACCACATAGAATGGCAAACATACAAACTAGCAGTCAAATACACATTGATCCAGAAATGTCCTAACCTGTTTGTAGAAGGTCAGTACAGACAGTGCTAGATGCATAGTCCATACAAAGGTGTTCCACAGCTGTGGAGCAGCAGTTGAGGAGGGCTCGAGCCTTAAAGAAACCAAATAAAATGCAACAAAAAACAGAATCTCCTGAACTGAACCAGCCCCCTGTGGAGGTTCCTATGGGAATGGGGACTCTCTGATACCTAGGGTTATGCTATTTGGGACTTTTTCCCAGTTACATTGAAAATGTGCTTCTATTTATTAAACATGAACAGGCAACTATAAATCAAATACAGATTTCTCAACAAGCAGCTTCCAAAGTCTCACAGTAAATCTCTTTTGACACAGAGGAGTTTCAAAACTAATTTGTGATATGTGATAGGAGTCTGCCATTCAAAGAGGAGAAAAGTCCAAAATTCCACTGAATTTTAAACCTTAAGTAGCGCCCTGGATCCTAGCCAATGTATATTGTTTGGTAAAGCCTTTATAACCTTTTGTTGCTTCACCTTGTTTGTAAAATTTCCAGTACATGCCTTATGGGAACATTTCCAGTCAAACAACTACTGCAATTTTTTTCACACAGATTCAAACACTGGCTTTTAACTGTTCATTGGAAAGTATCATTTTGTTATCAGTTGGCCCAAGAAAGCCATTTCTGCCTCAGAGTTTACAAATTACTCCTTCCTGAACTAGTATGAATGTTGTACCAACTACACCATGTCTTCAAAACACCTCTATCACCTCTGTCTCTCACAAGATCCTTTTAAAGCTGGCCTGAATTGGTGGATATCTGCACAACAGATCAAACTACCTATACATCCTTTCATATATGATAACTTCTTCCCTCATGTTTCCAGCCACTGCTACATACAGATGTGCTATGTCCTTCACAGAAAAGCAAGTGAGAATAGAGAAACCAGCAAATTGGAGTTGGGAATATTACAGGCAGACAACAATCATCACTTCTGCTTCCAGCCAGCAAATGCTAATTCATGCTGTTAGATATGAAATCACCAGCTCAGAAACACTGACTTTTAAATACTCGCTATCAACAGCCCCTAACTGAATGAATTATTTAACCACTCCAGAGTGAGTTTGACTCCTGCTCCAGAACATTACATGAACAGGTGCAGGGTTTTTATTTCCTTGGCAAAAAGAAAAAAAAAATGGGGAAAAAATCCTCCACACTCTTCTATCTCCCTGTACTCTACAAATTCTGAACCATGTTTTCTGCAACTTTCCAAATAAAAGAAACCAGCCTGAGGCAGAAATTCAGTGAATTGTTAAAATTTGAAAATGTTATAAGGTATTAAAAACAGGATGTTATAATAGAGGGTGGTGATGGAGGCAATCCTTATGTATGTAAAAAAGAACAAAATTAAATTGCAGTTACTGGAACAATCTTGAAGCACAAGTAAAGGCAAGTACCAGGATAAATTTATGTGATTCTCCTTTTCATTTCACTTTTGATGTTTTTCTGCATAAATTTTATAACTCTCAGAAAAACTTAAACAAGACTAAGTAGCTAGGGAATTGTGAATTCAGAATAAAACAAACTTTTCAATATACCTCCTTTTAATTCTTTGGTGAGACTAAAAAAGAAAAACACCAGTGCAACTGAGGAACAAACGTAAATTTATACGAGAGATCTATGACTATATCTTCTTGGAAAATCATTTGCAGAAGACCAAAATTTTGATCGTACATATATAGAGGGAGGAATTTGGATTTTGTGTGTGTGTGTGTTTGATTCTGTAGCTACCAGAAGCTCTAGACAGAGACATGTGCACTGGTATGTGGGCAGGATCAAACTGCCCCTCACTGTACACAGTCCATATTCAAATCCCATTACAGGTTGAGTATCTGTTATCTAAAATGCTTGGAGCCAGAAGTTTTTGGTATTTTGGATTTTTTGGAATTTTGGAATACCTGTATTTGCATGTACATAAACTACAGTACTGTATAGGAGATCTCCATGAACAAAAGAGCAGGAGTGCTACAGTCATTGCCTTGCAGGTAGAAGCAGGCAGCTGGCAGGCTCACTTGAGATCTCCTGTACAGCACTGTAGCATTTTTTCCCCTTCCAAATACAGGTATCAAATCCCTTATTGCCTCAGTCTCTCATATCCTCAATCTTTCTTCAGCATAGCATCTCATATACAACACAAGTAGCAAATGAATGAGACACAAAGCTGGACAGAGATCTGATGATCCGTGAACAGCAGGAGGTGTGCATATATGCTGAGTGCTATGCTTGGATTCCCCCAGTTTCACAGATCCTTGTGTCTCTCTCCAGCCTCGCATCTTATTCCTTTGCTACTTGTGTTGTGTATGAGATACGTGGTGTGACAGAGACTAAAGATCTGAGAAATCAATGAACAGGAACACTGCAGCTGCTGCCTCAAAGGTGGAAGCAGGTAGCTGGTGGCAAAAGTTTTGGTTTAGGAGGTTTTCATATTTTGGATTTCTGGTTAAAGTATGTTCAACTCGTATTGCCTTTAGGAAAGGATAAAGGTAAATATTGTGTACTTTGGTCCATAGAAATCCTGACTGTAATGTATTCCATATATATTGGGGAAATGGGTGGCTCTACTCAAATTGACTATGAGATCTTAGGAAGAAGTTTCATGGGTAAAAAATGTTGTGGAATGATGCTGCTTACCCAAGATTCCCACAATATCAAAGATCAAAGTAGATTTATACTTCTGCCCTGGGGCAAAAGAATTCACATAAGGAATCAGAAAGAACACTGAAAAAAGAGAAGACTGAAGAGTATAAAAATACACAATAATAACCACTGTAAAGACGGGTGGGGTTATTATCTGGCAGCTCTATGAACTGTGTAGCATGCCCCTAGGACAGCGGCTCAGCATGTCCCTCTCCACTCTGTGCCTTGGGTATCTCAAATCATCACAAATGTGGATTTGTTTTTGAAATCCTCCAGTATAATATGTAGATACTCTCCTGCAATTAATGTTCCCCACTGGATAACCAAGAAAATTATTATAGACTTAATATGTATATTTGTTGGAAAAGCCAAGTAAAACAGCCAAGAATTTACTCCCTACTATTATGTTTGTCTGTGAAGCGAGGTGACTAAGTAGAACTGTGTGGGAAAAGCGGCCACTCTGTACAGATATTTCAGGTAGGAGAGATACTACATTCATAATCCATTATATTTTTACTTGATACTAAATGTGATGCCTCTCATGTAATAGTTGGAATTTGTCATAAGCTATGAGATTAACAATTTCACCACTGTGAAAGTTATTTGGAAAGCAATGCACAGTGTGATTTAATATTATTTGTTCACTTCCACTCTACAGTCACAGTGCTTACCAGATGCAGCGATATGACAAGGCCCAGTTGCTTATTTCTTCCATAGTGCTCTGGTATGGCATTGTCTTCTTTCCCACTACACCTTAATTTATGCCACAGGCGGGCATAGTGTGACCACTGGGCCACACACTGTCTCCAAGGTGATTTCCCAGTCTCATCCCCATATTGTCCAGAAAAATGTTTTTTAAAAGTTGATGTCCACTCCCTTGAAGCTCCATTTAATTTACATTAAAACAAAGCAAAGACCTCCCCGTACCTAGGCTTGTTTCCAAAGCTGTCAAAATAAAATTGGACATGGATGTCTGGACACTATTCTTTTTGATTCACCTCCCCATCTGGGTGGTCTGTTCAGGCCTATAGTGAGTCTGGTGTGGCGTATTGGCCCTGGATCTGAAAAACTAGCTCCAATCTCATTTATGTCACACCCCAAAAGATCCTTGATGAAGGTGCTAAGGGTACACTGGTTTACATTCACACCTAACTAGAACATGATTTAGTGCCTTGGTAATCCTCAGTTCATGCGCTCCCCCTTGGTTTCTCCTCCTCTCGCAGAGCTCTGAAAAGGAGACTGAAACCAAAGCTTCGCATTAAATGAACTATGCTTCATTTTCCTTACACGCTACTGCAACAGTTTGCAATTGGCTTGTTGTAGCAAACCACAGTTAAAACTCACCACTGTTAACAGGCTTTTTTAAAATCACGAATTGTGAATAGTCTAAAAAAGAGGTGAAAGCTTCCAAACTCCTACTGCAGCTATAGTAGAGCTGAGGTATGGGAAGCCCTTGAACCTCCAGTTCTCACAGACTTATCCTCAAACCCCAAATCATGCTTTATCACAATGGGTCACTTTTGAATCTCAGTGGTGTGAAGGAAAAGGCAAACAGACAATGAAACAAAGTTGCTTCAATGTACTTTTCAAACAGGAACAATGGTCTTTTCACTAAATATAATTGCTTGAAAATAAGCAGATGATAAAACATTATATCCCAGATATAATGTGCAATCAATTCTGGTCAGAAAGGTGACACGAGGTTTCAATTTCGGTCAGAGCCATGTAGCTGATAAAAAGGACCAGCATAGCCAGGAGGATTTCCTGAGGCCATTGCAGACCAACTTATAGGCTACTGTACAGCTCATTTTCAAGAGCAGTTGGTTTATATTCCAATACTAGCTCCAGGCCACCTTGAGCTTTAAGTGGCACATCACAGTTTTACCAGCATAGTACTTAATACAAAGCAAATAGCTAGAGAGCTTCCTTTTCTGATCTGGATTTCTGAGAGCAAAATGATTTGACAGGAATAAGGTTCCACTTTCTAGCCTACCCCAGTAATTTCTTCTGGCAGCAAATATTTTGTCATATATTGTATTCACATTACATTTGATATTAAAAGCTTGGTTATCTCTTGACCTGACTGTCCTGTGTTTGACCTAAAGGGTAGTAGAGGTCAGCCAAAGAAGGCTAACGTGCTGCAGAAGCTAGAATTTCTGTCAGCACACAAGATCCTATTGTAACTGTAATCAAAGTTTACTTTAGTGGGAATACTGTTTGCTAAAGATAGATTATACTAGCAGTGCTAGTAGAAACTACTGTTGTGAAGAAACCAAAAGCTTTCCTTGGGTCATGCTGTGTATATTTGGGGAAAGATTAATGAAACATGACTGTTTTCCTAAAAGTAAAACTAGTATTTCGAATGAAGAGGTGAAGATTTTTTCCACTACATCTTTTAAGTGAATATGTAAAGATGTTGATGACCAGAGAACATTGTTCTGATTTCTTGCTCCAGAAAATGCTTTATGTTTCTTATTTTACTGTTTTCTTGAATTTTGAAAGAAAGAGCTTCAAATGCTGTTTTCCTCAAACTGTTGCCCTCCAAGTATCAGGTGACAGCCAGCATGGTGACTGGACAGTGATGGTAAGAGCTATAGTCACCTGGAAGGCACCAAGCTGAGGAAGGCTGCTATAAAGCAGGACTAGGAACCTGTGACTTTCCAAAGTGTTGCTGGATGCCAGTTATACCACAATTCTGCCAGTGATGTGGACAATGGAAACAATTATTCAACAACATTTGGATGACTAAAGACTTTTTGCACATACAACCCACTGTAAAAGGTCTCATGATACCGTAACTGCAAATAGCTTTATTCAAGCATAGTTTTTAGAACATCAAAAACTGTCCAATTATGTTTTAAAATTTTCATTTGTGATAAGAAACTGATATGACTATTCTTCTGAAATGTCATTTCTAAAAAATGCTTGATTAAAGGTTCTCTCAGCTTTAAGCATGTGAAAACTGTCAGAGTATACTTATAAATTTATTATTGATATGTTTTGTTCAAGTAAATATAAGAAATCTTAATAAGTTACCTGAACATTTACAAGAGTAATTTTGCAATATTGTAATGCTGCAAGAATTGGGTAATATTTGCTTTCAACTCAGATGAAGCCCTTGCAATTTTTTTTTTAAACACCTGACTTTGTTATCTATCTGCTTGTCTGTAGGTTGAACAAGATACTACACAAAATGTATCACTGCAAAACACATGTTTGGGAAAAAAAAGCAGGTACAGGGCTTCACTTTTACTATACATGGAGTGCTATATAGATTATAGCAAAGCCTTTGATTGTACAAATCATGAAAAAGTATGGATTGCTCTCAAAAAAATGAGTGCACCACAACAGTTGATTGTCTTGATGTGCACTCAGAACAAGAGGCGACCATCAGGACAGAATAAGGAGAAACAGAATGGTTTCCAATTGGCAAGGGGGGGTCAGGAAATGTTGCATTTTATGATCTTATCTATTTAACTTGTATGCTAAATGTATCATATAAATGTAAAGCTGGATTAGACTCAGAGGAAGGAGGCATGAAAATTGGAGGAAGAAGCATCAACAATTTAAGATATGCAGATAATATACTAGCAGAAAATAGAAAAGACATGAAATGAATACTGAAGAAAATCAAGGAAAAAAGTGCAAAGGCAGGCTTACAGCTGAACATTAAGAAAACAAAAAATTATGACCAAGATGGTTTACATGACTTCAAAGAAGATGATGAAAACAATGAAATAGTTCAAGATTTTCCACACCTTGGTTCAGTCACTAATCAGAAGGGAGACTGCAGTCTAAGACCTGGAAAGGCAGCTACAAAGGAACTAAATAAGATCCTCAAGTATAAAGAGATATCATTGCATACAAAAATCAGGATTGTCCACAGCATCATATTTTCTATTTCTATGTACGGCTGTGAAAGCTGGACAGTGAAGAAAACTGATAGAAGAAAATGAACTCACTTGACTGTGTTACTGGAGGACAGTTTTCTAGATACTGCGGACTTTCAAAAAAGATAAATTAACTGGTCTGACAGCAAATCAAGCCTGAGCTCTCCCTAGAACCTGATATGACTAAACTGAGACCATTGTACTTTGGACATGACTCACTAGAAAAGACAATACTGCTTGGCAAGGTAGATGGCAGTAGAGAAAGAGGAAAACCACATTACAGAGGGATATACTCAATCAAGGAGGCCCTGGCCCTGGCTTGGAAAGACTAGAGCAGGGCTGTTGAGTGACTTTGAGATCTCCAACTCATAGGGGGCAATAAGTCAAAATTAACTTGATGGCAATTAACAACAAACATGACTCTTATGTTTTTAATTATATGTTGGAGCAGCAAATTTTAGTATCAGACCTGCAGGTCATTTAACCATTGTATGCATCAGTTTCAGCAGTTAAGAAGATAAGTGTTGCAGATTTCTCATGGCTATCTTTCACAGCTAAATGATTCATGTTGGCAAAGTTTAAGATCCTCTCATAAAAAGATTTGTAACGGGGAACCAAATAGTTGTAAAAATCATGACCTCATGAGAGAGAGAAAAAAGTGAATTCTTGCTTTGGAATGGTGCAAGTCTTTCATTTGTATCTTTTAACTGTGGAGAACAACATGAGAAAATATTTTGCACATGTATGAGGAAAAGAAAAAATGGAGCAGCTTGGAAGATTGATTGTAGACTGGGAGTCAAGTCAGCAGATAAGGACCAACACTGAGATGGAGAGGCATTGCACGGAATGCCAGGGAAGATAAAATGGAGCAACCAATGGTCAGATGGAAAGTGGAAGAGAGAGAGAAAAAGAAAAGAAAAGGTCAGGAACCAAGTAAAAGTGATGCGATAACTGTTCCTATCTATACACACAACTGATATTTATAAAAAGCAAGGAACAACTAGATTCACTCAGTGAACCCTACTTCCCTTTTCCACCTGTGAGTAACTTTTAAAATGCATTTGTCAACTAGCTGAAGTACTCAGCGCTGCTCAGGAAATATAATACTCCCATGGGGTTCAAGGGAGCCCTGTTTTCTGGCTCCCTTTTCGGTTTTCATCTCAGGATTCTTATCAGCAGTATGCTAGAGGTCCTTCTAATTTTTTTAATCTTCTTTTTAAACCTCAGGACTTTTAGGTGCAGTGTTTCATTCCTCTCCTGTTTCTCCAACTTGCCTTCTATACTCACGAATTATAGCAGTCTTGCTTCAGAAAAACCTCTTCTGCTTTCTAGCCCTTAAAAACTTCACAGTGAGTTATGGCTCCCCATTTTGCTCTGAAACATAATAGCTTATGGCTCCCCATTTCCCTTTAAAGAAGACACTCTTTGGAATTTTGAGTTTTCAGATTGAACTTGAGCACTTTACCTTGTATAGCAATCAAAAATACTCTGTTTCTGAGGCATCAAACATGATTTCCCTTTTTTGTTCTGTGGGGATCTGAAAGGGAGGTCTTGACTCCATAATCTATAATGATCTGGGTTCTGTAACTGAGCAAAATTCTGGAGCTTGATGGGGTTCACAAAAGCACAGATCACTTTCTAAAGTAGATTGTTCCAATGTAGACAACAGTTTGGCCTTGATGTGAGCAAAACCAAGATCCACATAATCTTGGGAATCATCACAGGAACTCAGAGCACTGAAGCTGTCTTATTGACTCATCTAAATGAAAGTGGTATTGTTTCAATGTGACTTGGAATGTACATATAACATGCAAAGCATCTTCCTAGATTCAAAATGCATTTAAAGTGTCAGCCAGATCAAGCGCCAAGGGTGGGCTTTGGCAATGTGAAAAGATCTCAACTTCTGTGGTTTGTGATTAACATTATGGCCCTTTCCACACGGGGGTGTGTGTGAAACACGGGGAAACGGAGCAGCACATGTGGAAACGGAGCTTACCTTAATCTGGGTAGCTCCGTCGCCGTGGGGAGCAGCGCGCGTTCGCCGCTCTACATGGCAGCGGCATCCGGCGGTGTCCGGTGGCACCCAAAATGGCAGCTGGCAGATTCTGGCGGATCTCCGCTGATTGGAGAAGTGCGCCAGCCGGAAGCCCGCCCCCGGACAGCTCTGCAGGGGCACGCTTGTGCACCCCTGCAATTCCCCACGGGACGCTGCGATGGGCTAGCGTGCACGTGTTTCATAAAGACCACATGAAATGTGGTCTTTATAAAACACACGGCGCCACCCCCGCGGCCGTGCGAGGGCGGTTTGAGGTGGGGAAACTCCACATTTCTACCCACCCTAGCGCACTCCACGATGTAGACGGTCTCCGGGTGAGGTCGTCCTACCCCGTGTTACCCCATGTTTTTTCCCCCATGTGGAAAGGGCCTATGTTATAGATAATAAATAAGGGAAGGAGCAGGAGTATCAACAGTTGAAGACTTAGGTACATTGCACAGCTTGGTTAAAGGTTAATTATTTTCTTTCCCATGCAGCTGCCACTGGCTTGAATGGCATCTTTTCTTCCACCTGCAGAGCAGATGGCTCATGGTCTAGCTCTCTTGCCTTCTCCATACCATCTGTCTTATTCCATCCATAAAGACTTCCAAAGGGCCTTGAGAGGCTTCAGGTACAAGACAGCTTGGGCTCCCACGCCAGGACAGATCACTGGAAAACAAGAGAGGCACAGCAGAACAGAAGCAGGCACAGAAAGACTTCCCAAGCACAGGCAAAATGTCAAGTTGAGCGTCAAGCCAAGAGTCTTCATCATAACCAGGAATATAGTAAGATGCAGATAGCCAAAGGTTGTACTGTGCAGCAAAGTTGTTCAGCCAGAAATCTGAAAGTTACTGGTGTTTTAACCACTAATGAGCCAAGTCTACCCTTCCTCTGAACTGAAGTAGTTTAATAAAGATAGATGCAGGATAATAATAACAATAAACAGTCACATATAAGAAAGATACAGGGAAGTGCATTCTTGTATGCACAAAAAAATGAGATTAACCTCTCTCCCCCCCCCCGTCCTCTCCCTCATACACTACAACCTGCCACTCCAAGGCATTTATATTCTCTTTCCTACTGCTGTTTTTCCCTTTTGTATGCAGTGTCCCCGCCGGCCGGTTTCCCAAACTGGTGCACAGGATGGCTAAATCCAGCAGACAGGCTATTTGGCAGCAACAAAAACTGCTCTAGAGATAGTGGGAGCCTGCCTGAGATTGAACCTGTTTTTTGTTCATCACCACTAGAATATGGAATTCACAAAAGACTCAGTGATCTAACCTCAAACTCCTTCAAAGTAGCAACTGAGTTGAGTTCAACAAGATTATTATATGACCAGTAGGAGTTTGCAAACTCAGCAGCAAGGAAACTGACTAGGCAACCCAGAAGGAGACAACCTAATACAGCCACATACTAATGCAATTGTAAGTACAATGGCCTAAGCCTGTGTAGTAGCTAGCTTGGGACAAAAAAGTAATAGTAACAATGGTTTAATATCTTGGTGGTGATTTGTAGGATGTAGTAATAACCTGTGAAAGTTCTGCTTCTTTATCACTGATGACAGCAGGTTATGGCATTAACAAGTAATTTAAGATGATGGTGAAGTTCTGCCCTGGCCTTATTTGTCTGGTGATTCTTGTGCACCTTCATGTAATTTCCAACTTAAGGTGACCCTATCCCAGGCAAGATTAGTCCAGAGGAGGTTTGCTTCTGGCTTCCTTTAAAGGCTGAGAGTGTGTGACTTGCCCAGGGTCATTCATGGGTTCCCTGCCAAAGTGAGGATTCGAACCCCAGTCTCCAGAGTAATAGTCCAAAACTCAAACCACTACAAAAGGTTGGCTCGAGTGATTCTACAGAGATAGTTTTCCAGGGATCTAAAACCTGCAGTGGGATTAGGGAAGGGAACTGAGGATAGAAATTGCAAAATCTTAAGAACACTGAGAGAGTCCTATGAGTTCTGTAATCATTCCCAGTCACTTCTACCAGCACCAGCTTATGCTAAAATGTTAAATTTAAAAGACAACGTATCACAAGTTTTTTTTCAGTTGATGACACCAGGGAGACCCATGGGGAGATCTGGATTGGCAGTAGTTACGCAACTTATAACATAACATATTGAAAGGCACATTTTAGATATTGAGAGCAGAAACTATTCTCTCCCTGCCCCCATCCCTTTTTGCTTCAAGAAATCTCAAACAACAGAAAGCGAAGGTCCTTTTCTGGTGCTGTTGCTTCTGTGCAGGATGATACAAGATCTTCCAACTCTGTGAGGTGTGACTTAGCACCATTACCGACCTGACAATCAGTGATGACCTATTTCCACATTTAGACTTTAATTATTAAAGTCCAAGTCTAGTATAAAAAGCAAAAATGTAATATAATGGGATGAAAATGGAGCTTTATGGTTTATATCACATTTCATCAAAAATGATCTCAAAGATGTTTTTCACTTCTGAATAGTAACACTGCAGACCCATCCATCAATATGAAATTATATTATACACCTTTTTTATAATTTAGAAACCAAAATGAATGCCCAGCTTCTCTAATACAGCTGTTTGCTCTACAGATTTGACAAGTGTGAACAGCTGCAGCTAAGTTGTATTTTAGTAAATTAAAGGAAGCAGGCTATTCTTACTGGAAGAAGATTTTCAGAATATGTGAACTATTTGATATACTTCTCAAGGATATATTAATATATTTATGTATTGTATCTCATATAATAAGGTCCTATAATCAGCCTAAGATAATGAATGGTGAACCAGAATGCTCATATTTCAAATTCTGACTACACAAAAAGCTGGATATAAATTTAATACTCACAATTTGACCTGAGGTAATGAAGGTTAAGCAGACCTTCTCCAACTTGAACTTCTGTGTGACGGAAAGCAGCTCTTGGAAGCCTGAAGGCTAAGTACTTCAAACACAATTCTGTTCATTTCCAACTAAGTTTGCATTCCCATTTACAGATGTAGCTATTGCATTTTGTGTTCATGATTTTTAGGACAACTACAGTCATGAGGATGGAGATTGGTGGGATGCTATCAACTCTGCTTGTCTGTTCTGTGCAACCTCTCCCCTTTCTGGCTTACAGGTTTTGGCAGGGTCCAGGTGGTAAGTGCCAACTTTTGCAAAGGGGCAACCTAGAGATCCTGAAACACAGAATTATGAATCAGCGCCTGCAGAAATCCTTCTGGGAGCTGAAAAATTATAACTGGTATTACCTGATTGCAAATATCAAGGGAAAGGTGTTGAAGTGGATGCTTCAGATGTAACTTTATATTCTCTTTGATAAAACTGATTCTCTGGATTCATTCCAATCTAGTTTCAGGTCTGTTTTCAGAACAAAACAACCATGATCCACATGATGGATGACTTGTATTTTAATGTGTGTGTGTGTCTATAGTTAAATTTAATATATATATATTAAAAATGTTATGTTACACACACACACACTATATATATATATATAATATGGCCTTTTTATTCTTGAGGAGTTTTAAACTAATTTAACTTAATTTGCATTTTGACAGTATATACCAATTTAATTTGTTTATTAATATGTACAGTAATCCCTCTGTATTCACTATGGTTAGGGGCACAGGACCCTTATGAAAGTGAAAAAATCATGAATAACTCTAGGCCCTCCCAAACCATATTTAACATACAAAAAAGTAGGATCAGCATATTCAACCCACCATGGATTCCTCTGAGGCATCAAGATTCCTTCACAAAACAGAGGGTGGCTGGTTGGACTTACTGCCACCTCCACTGCTGCCCTACACTATTTTTAATAGAGACTTACAAACCTCATTAGTGGTTTCTCAGTCTCATGAGGCTTGCAGTCCCTATTAAAAATGGCATAGGGAGGCAGCAGAAATTACAGCAAATAATCCGTGAATAATCAAATCCGCAAAAGTGAAACCCACAAATGTGGAGAGCTGACTACATTTTTGTGGTTTTGCTGTTAGTATTTTTTTTAAAAAATTGAAAGCCATCTTGTAAATCAGCTATGGAATAAAAGCAGGATTTAAATCAAATAAAGAAATTTTAAAATAAAGAAATACAGGATTGGGATAAGGGCACTATAACCCTGCTAATTCTGTATTTCTCAACTGCCTTTTTGCAATTATCCCACACAGGGTTTCTGATTTTAAGGTACAATCAAGCACTGTATTTTCTTTTTTAAAATATTTATTTTCTTTTTTATTTTATTTACACCCTGCCTTTTTCCTGAATGGAACCAAGGTGGCATAAGCTTCTGCTTGCTTGGTCAATTCCAGAAAGAGAGAGAGACAGAGACAGAGACTATTCTCATCATCATGATAGGCTTGCACAATATTACAAGCTGTACTATTTTGCAAATGTGAAAACAAATGTTTCCAGTTAAGTTGCAAAATTTTAAAAGAGATGCTTTATATTAAAGTTGTTTTATAGTAAAGTTTCTTCTCTCTTCGTTCAATCCTGAAATGTCATTTTGGGGAAAGTTTTACAATAAAATTAATTCAGTTGTTTTTAAGTCATCCAACTATGTGGAATTGTTTCCAGCTGTTAAGTTTTCCACAACCTATTTTTTCTTCTTAAACATGCTCAGCTAATTAAGAAATGGCTGTGTTTTAAAATGTCAGGTATGACATATACGTAGTAACGAAACAAAAGTAATAGCAATGGTTCTGCCATATTTTAAAGCTCTTTACTTTTTTTTTAGCATTTTCAAATAGTAACTGCCATTTTACTATCATAGCACATTTCCTGTTGTGAGAGTCGAGAGAAAAATACTTCCTTTGCTTATAAATGTCAGAATTCTGTGCATTGTGATAGCATATGACAGAAAATCTACCAACAACCTGTGTTCAGGATCAGTCCCTACATTATATGCATCATTAGGAAGTGAAATCAGAAAAATCAGAAAAATAAAAATAAATTGAGATGAAGGCTAATTAAAACAGGGTGGTTCCGGAGATCCACATGCTTAGCATGCCATGAACTCATGCTACCATGCCAATGCTGTATACACATATACCAGCAATCTAGTGAGTGACGCACATGGAACCCACCATAGGTAAAGATTTCTTTGTTTTGTTATTACAACCACATTTAAACTAGGCATTGGCACCTTGTTCAGTTCTTCATTTTATTTTATACTCATTTCACTGATTATATTTATGAACTGATTATCTATCTATCTATCTATCTATCTATCTATCTATCTATCTATCTATCTCTGGTATTGAAAGTAGTATCCACATGCCTGCCAAACTGCCACACACACAGACTAGGGTGGTCACTTGAGCATTCCCAAAATATGGAAATGAAATAAGAACAAAAGACACAGGCCATTTCTGCACTACACTGTTATAGTGCTATTATTCCACTTTCAACATTCTATGGAACCCTGGGTTTGCAGTTTAGGGAGGGGGAGGCCTTTAGAATTCTCAACCAGAGAGCTCTTTGGCCTTAGTAAACTACAAACCCCAGAATTCCACAGGATGCTGAAAGTGGAATAATAGCACTATAAGTGTAATGCAGAAATGACCATAGTTTGCATAAAATCTACATATACTACTTGATACTCACAGGTGCAAAAAGAAAATCAATAACTAAAATGAGCCAGTGTGTGCTGCTGTTGTTTGAGTGCTGGACTGTGACTCTGGGAGATTGGGATTTGAAACTCTTCTCAGGCATGGAAACCCACTAGTTAACCTTGGGCATGTCATACTCTTTCAGCCTTAGAGGACAGCACTGGCAAACCTTCTCCAAATATATCTTGCCAAGAAAACCCTATGAGAAGATCACCATAAGTCAGAGTCAATTTGAGCATAACAACAAAGCAACATAACAACTTGATCATAACAACAACTAAAATGTAGATAGGACTGTAATTAGGTGGCTTGTGTTCCTGCTTAGTCTGCTCTCCAGATACTCACTGCTGATAGACATTTTCAAAATCTCTGTTCCTACAGTTCTTGTCTTTGAACAGGAGAGTAAGATACATGGGCACATTAATCCAAATTCTAGCCAGATGTAGACCTGCTCAGCTTCACCAAGGCTCTATCATATGTTCTGAGATCACAGAATATTCTTTTTATCAGGTAAAAAATAACTGTTAATTTTAGCGGGGTCATTTGACACTGCAAAGACAAAAATCAAGAATCATAAAAGACCAACAATACTTAGCAGAACTTGGAAACGGCAAGGCAAAAATAACACAGTTTTCAGTAACTAATTACTTTTGGAGGTAAAGAGGTTGCAACAAGGCCACAAAGTTAATGTGATGTCAGGAACAGAGTTACTTTACAAGTGCAGCAAAGAGAAATTTGTAGTAACTTAAAAGATTATTTTTAAAGAGTGTTTATATAGGCATTTACACAGGACTTTTTCTACTTCAGTGCTGTTTTCCTAATCTTCTAAGCATTTTCTTTCAAAAAAAGTAACAGGAGCAATGGGCAGTAAAATGAACAACAAGTTATATGTTTTCACCCATTACTAACAAAAATGTATTCATTCTAAAATGTCGTAACAAGTAACAGAACACATTAGAAAAGAGGTGGGACTGAAATATCCCTCTAGCCAGCAGTTGATGCTGACAGGATTACCCCTATCATATTCTTCAAGAAATCTGCTTCTTCCCAGAAAATCCCGAAGTATCTTGTTCCCTACCACTATTTTTGCCTCCAAAAACTTGGGAAAAAGAATTTGAATCCTGGAAATTGTGGGTGAGAAATTTTGTGAGTTTCAATTCCTGTGCCTCCCCCTAGGGCAAAAAGGCTCAGATATTTGGGGAGGAAACTCATAATATACAGTTGATTTTTGAACACTGGGCAGATAGTCTTCTGCTTGAAGAAGAGAAAATGAGGACAACCACCACTGAATCTCAGAGGAATGGAGTGCTCAGGAATAATTATGTGGTAACAGGATTCCTACTGTGAATGGTGGAGGCCTTGAAAAACAATACAAACCTACCTTATACCATGTCTGACAACTTGTCCAGCACCTCTATTATTGACTTTTCTCAACAGGCAGTGACTGTGTGGGATCTAAGTGATTCCCAGTACTAACTTCCCAATAAAAGGTACATTAACAAAAAACTAATAAAAGAGCTTGGGAAGTTACTTCTTAGAAGCATTATTTCAGAAGTATTCAGATCATAAATTTTGTAAAAATAACTTTCTGTACTGCTCAAGAAGGGAAAAAAAGAGGACCCAAATAATTATCGCCCAGTCAGCCTGACATCAGTACCCGGAAAGATCCTGGAGCAGATCATTAAGCAGTCAGTTGCTAATCACTTAGAAAGCAAGGCGGTAATCACGAGAAGTCAACATGGATTTCTCAAAAATAAGTCATGCCAGACTAATCTTATCTCTTTTTATGATAGAGTTACTAGCTTGATAGATGAAGGGGATGCTGTGGATGCAGCATATCTCGATTTCAGTAAGGCCTCTGACAATGTTCCCCATGACATTCTTGCAAAGAAACTAGTAAAATGCGGGCTGGACAGGACTACTGTTAGTTGGATTTGTAATTGGTTGACCGACCGAACCCAAAGAGTGATCATGAATGGCTGCTTTTCATCCTGGAGAGAAGTGACTAGCGGGGTGCCACAGGGTTCTGTCCTGGGCCCAGTGCTGTTCAATATTTTTATCAACAACTTGGATGAAGGAATAGAGGGCATGCTCATCAAATTTGCAGATGATACCAAATTGGGAGGGGTTGCTAATACGCCAGAGGACAGGATAAAAATTCAAAATGACCTGGATAGATTGGAGAGCTGGGCCAAGGCTAACAAAATGAAATTCAACAGAGAGAAGTGTAAGGTCCTACACTTAGGCAGAAAAAATGGAATACAGAAATATAGGATGGGGGACACGTGAGCAGTACATGTGAAAGGGATCTAGGAGTCTTCATAGACCACAAGCTGAACATGAGTCAGCAGTGTGATGCAGCAGCCAAGAAAGCCAATGCAATTCTCAGCTGCATCAACAGGAGTATGGTGTCTAGATCGAGGGAGGTACTGGTACCACTCTACTCTGCTTTGGGTAGACCTCATCTTGAATACTGTGTCCAGTTCTGGGCACCCCAGTTCAAGAAGGACATGGTCAAGCTGGAGCAAGTCCAGAGAAGGGCAACCAAAATGGTGAGAGGCCTCGAAGACATGCCCTATGAGGATAGACTTAGGGATGTTTAGTCTGCAGAAAAGAAGGTTAAGAGGGGACATGATAGCCATGTTTAAATATTTGAAGGAATGCCATGTAGAGGAAGGAGAGGGCTTGTTTTCTGCTTCTCCAGAGACCAGGACAAGGAGCAATGGATTCAAGCTGCAGGAAAGGAGATTCCACCTGAACCTCAGGAAGAACTTCCTGACAGTCAGGGCTGTCCGGCAGTGGAATATGCTGCCTCGGAGTGTAGTAGAGTCTCCTTCCTTGGAGGTTTTTAAGCAGAGGCTAGATGGCCATCTGTCGGGAATGCTTTGAGGGTGCTCCTGCATAGCAGGGGGTTGGACTGGATGGCCCGTGTGGTCTCTGTCACAATGTAGGGGAGTATTGTGGACTCCTTGCTTCACATTTCCCACCGTCAGTGTGTGAGAAAGCAAAACCGCTTGTAAGATTTGTTTAGACTAGCAGGATAGAGTGTTTCCCATGAGAATGCTGCATGTAATCAGGCCGTCTGTAACATGCAGCTGTGTTCATATGTTATGGCTTTGAAAGGCTCCTTGTTATTGTACATGTATACTTAAAACACGGTTTCTGAACAGGCTGTTTCCTTATTCCTTTTTTTTTTTGTCTGCACTGTTAGAGATGGCTCGTTTCGCTGTGACTTAATTGTCTTAGCTTGATTTACTACCCGCAATAAAGACTGTTAGACTGCTGACTAGTTTCAGATGTGAGTTTTTTCTACTGATGGCAAGAATGCCTCTGGCAGGTTTTTCACAGTCACTTCCAACTCTACATTTCTATGATTCTATGATTCTATGCTCATTGCTTTTCTTTTACTTTTTGTTATGGGGGAATCCTTGAAACGTGAAAAATCCCTGTCAAAATGTCTCCAAAATGTCTTACATGCCCTTAAAAGGTAAATAATTAAATCAATATAGTTAATTTTGTTCTTGTTAACAGTGATTTTAGAAGGATGCATGCTTGTGTTCTTGTGTCCAAGAGATACAAGCAACTGTTGTATTCCAGAAGCATAATGACTCTTGTACAACACTGAAAACAGTGGAACCAATCAATCAACTCCTTAAAACACCTAAAGACCCTTCAATTGTCAAGAAAATATATTACGTTTTCCAAAAACAAAAAGGTCTTAATTTTCTAATCAATCTGTCTTAAAAGATAGAAGGAGGACCATAACGTGAATCTTCACTTTAATACATACAGACTTAAATAATTTTCTTATATAGCCTGGTCAATGCCAGTACCTTGTTTCTAAAATGTACATTGCTGTGTATGAACAACTGTCTGTCCAAATTTCAGCCTCTACAAAAGCCAGCTACATTAGTTATGATCAACACTTCTTTATTTTAAACCAACTGGCAGAATAAAAAAGCTAATTTTTTTTTAAAAAAGCTCCAAAAATAAACAAACCCTACAGAACATTGTGTGCTGTGTTGTTCCCAGCCTCAGCAACTAGACAAAAGAAGAGGGAGACTTTGTTATTTGCTAGCTGTTAATAATCAAGAGAAGATCTGCCAGACAAGCTCTTGGAGAGCTCTCTCTGTCTGGGCCAGGTAGATGCTACAATACACAAAGGACTTCACGGGAGAAGAAAGAGCGTTCATGGACAATGATTCAGCTTCCTTAATTAAGATTTTCATTACTGATACATGCATTAAGGTTTTACAAATGCATGTGTTCAAACGCTCTCATGTACAGGTAGACATTTCTGACTCCGTCTTAAACACAGGCATTGGCAGTGCAAAATCACCAGGAACATTCTCCAGCCAAACCTTCAAATTTGCTTGCCTGCTCTTTGCTAACATAGAATGGGCATGCTACATGGTAACATAAATTGTCTGTTAACAGAGACATTAATCCCTGACTGTAGGAGGTATTTCTGAAAGGCAGTTTAATGGTGAATCTTATTTTGATCTCACACCTATTTTATAGTGCTATCTCTTTAATGGTTTTAATACATTTTTTTTTCTTTTTTAAACTGCTATAGCATGAAGGAGAAAAGAGTCAATAATATTTTCTGGACTATTTTTCAAAGTCTTCGTACACAGTACAAAAATACTGCAACTGCATGTGTAGCTTTGTCTTAAGCAAGAAAAAACTTACAGTACCTCAACTTTTAGTGCCCCATATAAGGAATTTTTATAGTTGATTATAAAGTCAATTACTACACTAACTATGTCTTGGGAAGAAAAAATAATTCATCACAATCACAGAACCACTTATCCTATAGTAATGTTTAAAGCTATGAACCAATGACTAGAAATTGACTCTTGGCTGACTCTCTCAATAGAGAAGAGTAGGAAGGAAACTTCGGGAAGCTTAGGGACATCCCAAAGCAGGTATCTAGATTTTTTTAAAACTCTTTTCTTTTCTTTCCTTTGTTCCTTCCCTTTGCTTCTTCTAAATAACTGCTTTTCTCTAGTTTCATTTTTTGCATTCTGTTATTTTCCACCAGGTTGAAAACATGGGTTCTACCCACCTCCAGATCATACCTTTTTATCTGGCTGCCTTCTCTTATTCATCTGTTGTTACAGGGTGACAATATTTCTGTAATCTTGGCTGTCTCTCCCATTCTAGTAATTCCAGTCTTCTTATTCTTTAGTTTTCATTTCTCTTTCCCCTCTCTTTTCATTTTATCTTTTAAACAGACATTTTTCTCTCTGATAAAGGTTTTCTTCTACAGGCTCATGTGCTCTCATCAGTTTATTCATTTACTTACTGCTTTAACTGAAACTGGTCATTTTCAAATTTAGTTGTTTCTGTCCCCACCTGCCCACTTGTCATCTCATTTTACCTCATTCTACCTGCCCCACAGATGAAGGCAACAGGATTTAATTTTCTTCTATTCTAATTTTTCTACATCATTTTTACAATTTTTAAAACAGGGGTGGGTAAGTTAGGCACATGGTCACATATGGTACCAGAGGTCCTATTTTGCAGGGCCCCAAACCCCCTGAGAGACTTCTTAAACACCAGACACCAACACTCTCCCCCATACATATATTTTCAGACAAATGAACAACTACGAATAATTTAAATTCAACAACAACAGCAATGACAACAACCCAGGCTTGTCACAAAAATGTGGTTTGGATTCCCCCTTGCCTCAACTACTTCGAAAAGCACTAAAAATACTGGGGGGAAAGGGCAAAAACTGTCAGTTTTTTGGCTGATTCCTGGAGCCAGAAGTAAACCAAAGTCACTCCTGATCATACTGGGAGCAACTGTGCAGGCTGAGGGGGTCCCTGGCAGGAAAACGGCCCCAGCTCATCCAGTGTTTCCCAGTATGATTTCTTTACTAATATTACTAAGCTTACTAAGACGCTGACTTATCTACTTATTCAAGTAACTTATCTCAGGGTTTTCTTGGCACATGTTTGTTCAGAGAGGGGTTAACACTGCCCTTCTCTGAGGCTGACAAGCCCAAGGTTTCTATGGCCAATCCAGAATTTGAACCCTGGTCTCTTGGAGTTCCAGTCTAACACAAACCACTATATCATGTCAGCTCTCAGTGTTGCCCATCCCTGTTTTAAAATTATCAAATTACATCATTTCTTTCTATTTAATCAACTCCTTGTTCTTGTTCTCAGTCAGTCATTTTAATATATAACTGGTGAATGCCAATGAAAATGGAGCCAAACAGGGGCCACTGAAAATTCAGTGTGAGGCATGGTTACAGGAATGTCAAGGTTTTCAGGTGTACAAGAAGGATATTTAAAAACTTAAGTTGGTTTTCCATCACCACCACCAGCTCAAAAAAAAAAATGCCCCAAAAGGACTGAACATGTTTAATACTCACAGAATGTTGAGCCTCACTTGGCAAAGAAAAACAGATATGATGATGAAATCAGAATGAAAAAAAAGAATAGAGTGATATTGGATAGAAACCTGTATGAGCACACTCCTGTTAGGAGGTTGATACCCTGTATTTTGTTGAAAGTTTCACTTCAAGATCATAATATTGATCCTATTGATCAACAGCTCTTCTCTTTTCTTTGCCTTCAAGTTTTCTTTGTGTCTTGTTGGGCTCTTGAGTTTAATTCCTTGCATGGTTATCATCTTGATCTAAAGCACTTGGATGCAGAGTTAAATATTTACAGAAGTTCTAGGAGATCTGGAAATTCATTGTTTGTGCATATGTCTCTGTAGTCCACATGATATGTGAGGTTTTGCAACAGCATAGTTTGTGAGTCCTCAAGAATAAATCAGTGAAACATCAATATCTGCTGTGTAGAGGGCCCTTCCATTTCTAAAAGATGGAAAATGACACTTTCATTACAAAAGTATCATCCCATGCTTTCTCTTTAGCACACTGTTAGAGCTGATGCTAATATAGTACTTTAAATAATTCACCAAAGAATAATCACAAGGAAAGAGATGATTTAATTTGTTTACATCAGTTTGACCCCATGATAATGTCTCAGACATGGTATTAAGGGTATATACTGCTGTTTATACACTAAATAAGGCCACAATATCTTGCACCACCACAAGTGCTTCCATAGCTCAACCCAGCAGTCTCTTATCCTATTCTTTATTTATGAGAAACTTCAATTCATTATTTTTTTCATGGTAGCATTTAAAACTGTTACAAGGTCTCATTTATAAACCTATCTCAAGGTTAAATATTTGAAATGTTCACACTTTCTTCACATATTTCACATTTTAAAGACACAATCACATTTGTGTTACTTCAATCTGAACCCTCTTCATTCTTTTAACACCCCTATTAAAATAAGGCATCCAAAATGTGGGATATTATTTCTGCTTTACATCTCAACAGAGCCAAGCAGAACAACTCTATTATTATCTATGTATGAAGTAAAATTCTTCTGCTAATCTACTCCAGATAGTATTTGAAAAGAAAAATCAAGCAAACAAAATTCCAAGGCTACTGGGATGTATCTCAGCTTATTCACTCATACCAATGGCTGATTTGTAAACAAGTCAAATCTAACCACAATACATATGCATGTAAACAATGCTTTTGCTCCAGTCCTCCATATTCTGGGCTATGGGACAGTCTGAATATAAGGAGTAAGGACTTTGCTTTGTCTCACTATATAATCTACAAGACATTCTAGAACAGTTAGACTCACATACAATAGAAGCCTACTGGATTACTCCTAAGACAATTGCTGCCTCTGAAGACATTAAAAACTGCCTTTCATAACTACCATGGGTATGCTTTGTTTGTGAAATGATTCAGCATTGTTTTGTTCATTGTATGGATGTACAAGTGAGTTAGCAAGTGAGTGGGAGGTATTATTAGGGCTGTGAGGACAAAGTCTACCTTTGAAGAACGTGTGCATGCTTGTCAAAGACTCTTACATATCCCTAAAAGCAAAGGCAACCCAATATATTTTGCAGCCCTGACCCAGAAGAAAGAACCCCCTTCCCAGGAACTAAAGGCACAAAGTACCTAAAGTTAGCCAATCGCAAAATCTCACAAGCTCTTCTTTTTCATCCCTGACAGTAAATAACTAATAAATAACTTCATGAGCCTATGTATCTCCTGCCTGCGGCTGTTGTATACTGCTTTGTAGAAGGACCGTGTGGGCTCAAATGCCAACAAAAGTACTGCTGAATCAAAGCAAGTGTTGTTCATTTCATGAACATCCCCTGTCCCTGCAGTGTGTCCTTTCTTTCAGCAATTTGTAACCCCCTCTCTGAAATGCAACCAAACTTTTTGCAAGGGGACAGGCGTGCAAGGAAGAGAGAACATGTTCACATTACTGCACAGGTAAATGAACCAACCCTCTCCCTCTCCCAGCCTCAACTCAGATGAAGTAACCTGTAGATGGGATCAAAATGCACATTCTACTATCTGATGCATATCTATTGATGTGCATAAAAAGGTACATCTTAATACACAATGTTACCCATTTCTGCCCAAGCTGTGAATGAACTGAGTTCATTCCAGCTAATGAGAACATATTCCTTTGTCTCTTCCCTTGCTTTTCCTTAGCAGCCATAAATAAACAGCTATAAACACATATGCACACACATACTCACACGAAAAGAGAGAGAGAGAGTGCACACAAATATTTTTATCTCTCCTCACAACATACAATACAACTTTTGCCATGAAAAACTAATCTCAGAAAAACCATACTATTAATATAAAGTTTCCTTCTGATATCCTGCAATATTATATCAAAAGTTGGTTTGGAAGGGGCCGATTTCAGATTATTGACAATTCAAATATTTTAGGTTACAATTTTAATACAACTGTATTTTTGGTTCCATACCACAGTAAATGCTCCCTATAGCCAAGAATATAATCTGTATATGCTATTATTGGCTGATTTAGGAGCAAGACTGAAAAACTGAACAGGTATGAATAGCAAATGTCCATCATCACTGCATGGCCACTGCCATTGCTTTTGGGTAACTTATCAGAACATTTCTAACAGATAATACAGAACACTTTATTCAGTTTACTGGCTTTTAAAAAGTCATTTCTATCACAGCATTAAAGAAGTCAACTTCCAGCTGTTTATAAAAGTAGATTTACAAATACCTAGTTCCTCAGAAGTTATCTATGTGAAAAGTCACTCCATGTCACTCCTTTCTGTGAGTGTGCCACAGAAAGGGTGAACAAACATACACAATTCAAGACTATGAATACTTTCTACTGCCAGCAGAATAATAGGATTTGTCAAGCAACACTATGAACCACCACTGCTGGATAAATACATAAAACATGATGGCAAAGGTTTGGTGAGACTTGAATCAATTTTCTTCTGCCATCAAAAATTTCACATTACATGTAAAGCATGCTGCATTCTTTGGGGTTCTTCTGCTCCCATGCATATGCAATTTGGAATCAGAAATGCAGTTTCAGACGTGAACTTTACTTCCCAGTCGCAACAAGTGTTCCATACTGAGAATCAGAGTAGGCTACTGTAATAAAAGAGGAGGAAGATGCACAGAAACCAGACAAGGATGATGAGAAGTAAAAGAGTAGCTGCTGCTGCTGCTGCTACTGCTACTACTACTACTAATGCTTTACTATTAATGCTATGAAAAGAACTTAGAAATTCTAGTGGACTCATAAGTTGATCCATATCTCATTCAGCTAGATTACAGAAATAAAACTGCCGTTACTATTTGGTTGAAATGTCAGAAACACACTCCCAATTAAAAGAAAATGAAACTCTCTCTTTCTCTGCCTTTCTTTATTCCTGTTTTTTCTCATTTGTTTTGTTAAACATCCATACATAGCTTGGTTAATTCATCTATCTGCCATATTCTCAAGGGACAAAATATGTTTAAAAGACTTAGGTTTTAACAGACAGAGGTGGCAATATGTTAAGAATCTACACAAAGGAAGCATGACACATTTCTTACACCTCTTCTCATATTAACAACAAATACAAATAGGAACTATTTTGTTTTTGTTTACCTTTAAGGCTCTTCCAAATTGAGGACCATTTTGACCTACCCACACTTTAAAATCACCAAATGGAGAAGCTTTCAGGCGTGATTCCACCCTTTGAGGAACACCAGTGGCTATCACAGAGAGGGCCTTCTAAGTGGTGGCACCCTAGATCTAAAATGATCTTTCCCGAGGAGTTTACCTACCACCATCCTTATGGTACTTTTTGCATCAAGCAAAGACTCTTTTATTTTCCACTACTTTTAATCCTGGTAAGAGCCTGGTGATTTTGATTTGATATTTTCCAAAAGATTACTTTTTTGTATTTAAAATTTTAACACATGTTGGAAATATAAGGGAGAGTGATTTAAATAAACAATAGATGCATACTTGTTCAGGCACAGGAAGAGAAATGAGAGGTAAAATGAGTATGTAGTTATATCTAGGTAAATACAGCAAGAAGGCAAAAGAAAGCTAAAGGAATTTAGTTGATAATTGTTAAGAGAAAGATGGGCCTCACATTTTCCTGTTCACTACTGTGTTTTCATATGACTAGGATATGGCAACTGAGGTTCAGTTTTCAGAAGGCTGTAACCTTGTCCCTAAAATGTACTATTGCATACTGTAGGTGAGTACTTGCAAAATTGAATATATCTTCATACAAAGAAATCATTCAAACTAGAATGCTAGATGTGCAGTGGGAGACTGGAAGTCTAGCCTTGTGCCCCATACACTAGGTGATTCCTTTTGCTTTTTCTCCTCTTCAAAAGGAAATGTGTCTTTCTTTCTGTCCTTCTCAGCAGCATTGCTGAGCATTCTCTTGGCAGAGAGAATTCTAAGATTTCTCCTCTTTTCAACATGTAGACAAGGAGAGACCTGGCTCAAAAAACATCCCTTTCAATCAGTCATTGATTTATACTCCATCACCCTAGATCAAACCCAGTATCTGAAATTACATCTCCAACAATGTGATTTACCAACCAAGCAAAACAGTCTACGATGATGAGACCAGAATATTATTATGCATTAGAAACACTGACAGTCTTTATACAGACAGTCCAGAAACTAAGTCTCATGAATAATATTTGAAGAAAGTTGATGTGTTTAGCTGGGAGACATTTACAGGAGAAAGTAGTGTCCATTTAGCCAGACAGACATAATTCTCTATTGCTCTAGAAAGCATGACTAGAACCAATGGTGGACAATGCACGGGAACGGCTTTTGGCTAAGCATTAGCCACAATTTCCTAGTGATACTAGCAGTTTAAGAACAGAATATACTGCCTCAAGAGGCAGGGAACTTTCCTTCTCTAGAGTTATTTAAACAAATTGTAGACGACTATCTGTTAGGTTGCATTCCCCTTGAAGTCTATGATTCTATATTATCCACATATAACCACTAAATCATGTTGGACCCAACCCAATTATAATTGTGATCAGATTCCACTGAAATGAACATAAAAAGCTCTGAACAAACCAACTCACCCCATTGCCTACAGCTTCAATCAAGTTCTAATCTGCTATCTTATTATGGCATGGAAGTGACCATGGTTTCTCAAAGACTATGCCCACTAGGTGCAAGTGGTCACAGCTTCTAACAAGCTGGAAAACTCTGAGCATGGTGCCAGTGGTAGGCTGCATGGTTATGATCTACATGCCAGCTAGTAAGTATGGAAAGGCTCATCATTAGAAGTTTGGCCACTTGGCCACCAGGTAATGAACTGGCCACAGAAGCAATGACAACAAATAATAAGATGAAATGTTCATGATTTGCATCAGTGGAGGATCACAACATCTCTGACTGTTTTGCCTTTGTCCTGACGATAAACCCTAGAACATTCACAAATTTCCTTCAGTTCTAAAAATGTGTTGAGATCTAAAGTTGGCTTCTTTTTCACAATCATTGTCGCAATAGTTCTCTTGATAAACAAAAGTTATTTATTTATCAACTGATTTTAAAATTGCAAATTGTTAAAAGTTTTTATAATTTTATATGTTTTTAATTGTTTTAATATTTTTCACTTATTTTTGGAAGCTGCCTTGGGTCCCATTCTGAAAAGGCAGCATACAAATATAATAAATATAATAAATATAATAAATGTATGTATGTATGTATGTTTTGTTAAGAAGCAGCTAGTAGCAGGTTCAGAGAAGGGCAACGAGAATGATAAGAGGTATGGAGAACAAAACAGGAGGGAATGTTGAAGACATGCTCAGCTTGGTGAAGGGAAGACTGAATGGTGACATGATTGTACTCTTTAAATACTTCAAGAGCCGTCACAGAGAAGAGGGGGCAGGCCTGTTCTCTGTTGGCCCAGTGGAGAGGACCAGGTGTAATAGTTTAAAGTTACAGGAGAATAGATTTTGACTGAACATCAGAAGAAACTTCTTGATAGTAAGAGAGGTTCGGGAATGGAGCCAATTGCTCAATTGGTGGTGTGGTCTCCTCCTCTGGACATCTTCAAAAAGAAGCTGGACAACTATCTGCTGGGGATGCTTTAACTGGAGATTCTACATTGAACAGGGGGTTAGACTTGATGGTACATGAAGCCTTTCCAACTCTATGATTCTATGATTGTGCAAAATACATCCTGATTAAACCATTAACTCTATGAATCAAGAACAGCAACTAATATGTTGCTACAAATGATTCTTTCACCCATTTTTTCCTGTTGTATAGTGCTGTGTAATTTAAAGTTTTCTGTACTTTTCCACTTCACCGTGGATGTTGATCTAATAAAAGGCTTCCTGCATACATGTGCGTGCACACACACAGACTGCACAAACAGACACACCCATGGCATTTTAGGACTACCTTAAAAGGCAAAGTGTGGCTCATAAAATTAAACTATGTGATTATCACTGAGGAGAAAAGGCCACAATATTCTCCCTTAGGTTCCTCAATCCCATTAAAAATTGTAGAAGGAAACATTTTATGTCCAAGTGTGTTGAAAGACAGCATACATGGAACTCGCCTGTGCATCATGGGTGAAGTCAAGAGCAGAAATTATGCCTTATTGCCTGTCTGCCAAAATGACAACCTTATCACCGAGATCTTACTGATAGTTTAATTTATATGCAAACTCCTGGTCAGTACACTGACATTAAACCACAGTTTTCCAGTTCATATATAATGAGGAACTTTAATTAACCATGATCACAGTGTTGAAACCAGCCCCCAAGGAGAAGATGACACGGCCCTGATGTTCACTCAGACCAGAGCTTTAGCTTACTAAAGCCAGATTTAGCATACAAGGACAACTAGAAAGGGGCCCATTGTGTAGAATTTCACTGTCTGTATAAAGTTAGTTAGGCTTAATGTTTGACAAAAAGTGGGATACAAATAAAGATAAAAAAATACATGTAAAAAGGATCTAGGAGTCTTAGACCAAAAGCTGAGCATGAGTCAGCAGTGTGATGCTAAAAAGGGATGTCATGTGGAGGATGGAGCAAGCTTGTTTTCTGCTCTTCCAGAGACCAGGACATGGAGCAATGGCTTCAAACTTCAGAAAAGAGATTCCATTTAAGCATTAGGAAGAACTTCCTGAAAGTACAAGCAGTTCAATAGTGGAATACATTGCCTTGGAGTGTGGTGGAGTCTCCTTCTTTGGAGGTTTCTAAACAAAGGCTGGATGGCCACCTGTCGGGAACACTTTGATGGTATATTTCACTCTCCTTATAATAAACAAAGCTTGTTATGGTAAACTAAACTGCTCTACAAAGTGTATTCTACCATATTATAGAATTCACTCTGGGAATTCAGTCTCACTCTGGGAGAAAGGCAGCGTATAAATATAATAGATAGACAGACAGACAGACAGACAGACAGACAGACAGACAGATGACTATAAACTATTGATCAGGAAGTGCTCTATGAACATAGCCCTATGAATGAGACAATTTCATTCAATTCCTGTTTTAAAAATGTAGTTTCAGTCTTAAGTATGGTCATGTAAGTTATTGTATACTCCCGATTTTACAGAAAACAAATGCTGAAGATAGACGCCACAGAGAATTACTTAGATTTTGTTTGTCAGACGAAGAACTTCACTTTGTTGAGCATTAATGAGCTATTATTTAGATCCACTTGATGGACTGGATGGAATGGAAGTACAGAATACTCCATTAAATGGGACTTTATGATTTCATATCGGATATTATTTCTTCCCCTTTGCACTATTGAGATAGGTATGAATCATGCCTTATTCATTAGCTAATACAAGCAAAGCTTGACCAAGATATCAGAAAAGGTAAACACAAACCCAACTTTTTAGGTTTATGAATGTGTGCCTTTTTAAAAATACCACTGAAAATCAGTGCATTTAAATTCAGTAATTACACTAGCAGTACAAATAATGATGTGGATTTAGACATGTTTATAGTAAATCTACTGAAATCAATGGGACATTCAATTAATGATTCAAGAAGTCTGTTCTAAGTATGGCAAAGACTAGATTCAATTAATGCTTGTAATAATCACAGGTAACCTTGAAGTTGTATTAAAAAGATAGGCAAACAGAAAACTTTCCACTTATAAGTAGGAACTTCTAAGTGGATAGCAGTGTGATCCAGTTATTAAAAGAATGTAACAGACAAAAATGTGGGATCTACAACAATAGCAGTTATTTCTATACCGCCTATCAACTAGTGTTGTCCAAGCGGTTTACAATGTATTTTAGCTAATTGCCCCCAACAAGCTGGGTACTCATTTTACCGACCTGTGAAAGGATGGAAGGCTGAGTCAACCTTGGAGCCTGGCAGGATCGAACTCACAACCTTGTGGTTGCAATACTGGCATTTAACCACTGCGCCACCAGGGCTCCTGGCTTTACTTTAACAAAAAATTTGACCCATTAAAATAGTAGGATGTAACTTTTTAAAAAGTCATACAGCACTGTTTCCACCTGAGACACACTTAACCTAATTGCATTACATTAACATGGTAGATGACTCCAGGACACACTGCTGTTGTGCAAAAATTAAAATCTATGAAAACTGAACATCTTTCCAGTACTTTATTGCAATAAGTGGAATAATCAACTAACCTGTATGACATGCCTCCATTTACTTTTATTTCATGTGTTTGCAGTTATAAATTAATGCGAAATACTTGATATAGCCAAAAGAGAGAGAATAAGAGATACCCAGTTCAACATGATGGTGGTAGAAATGATGATGATGATGGTAGTGGTGGTGGTGGTAGTGGTGATGATGGTGATGATAATGATGGCTTCCCTTAAACATCCTTTTATAGGAATGGAATTTGGTCCGAACAAAAGCTCTAGAGAACAGAACTACTGAATATAGAACTCTATATATAACAGTGAATATAGGAATCCTAAAATTTAGCCTACAATCCCCCTGGCAAAGATTAAAGGGTTGGCATTTCTGTACTATAGCTTTTCGTTGGCAATGTCATCTCATAAAAAAGAAAATGGCTTGGATGTTAAGATAAATCCATCATTCACCTGTCTCTTACTCAGTCTTTGGTAATCAGATCCACCAAAATTTGGTGGTGGCTATGACTCATTTTTTAAATATTCTTTCATTACTGTATTTTAAAATTAAAATAAAATAGATCTTATAGCAAGTTAGGTTAAAAATCAAAATATGACTTCTTTCTTCACTTAAGAAATCCAAAAATTAAAATAACCTACAATCTATTGTCCTTTAGTCACGTGGAATACTAAATCTGTTACTCAAAGTGGGAATTGCTCTTTCTTTCTAGGAGGGATTGGTAAAAGAGAATATGTAATTTTCCTCTTGACTAAGGCTTGGTTAGCAGGAATATATAACTTCCCGGTTAAAATAGTTTCACTGATTATTCTCCTCTGAACATAGTCCTAAAGACTGCATTCCAAAAGACTGTATTCTTCCATACGTTTACTTCTTATATATACATTGAATGTATCTATTTATCTCCTGTCTATCGGTATTTACAGGTCTTTTGAGTCAGGTCATGCCTCCCCCTTATTTTTCTATTTACTACTCTTTTTACTACTACTCTATTTACTACTCTTTTTGCTATTTACTAGTCTTATGAGTTAGGTCCTCTATTCCCCTGATTTCCTTCTTTTGTTGCCTTTCAGCCAACAAGTAGAACTTTCTGTATTGGCAAGCCCTCAGAAACTGTCTGTTTCCCAAGGACAAAAGTTTTAATGGATATGCTGAACTATTTGAGGGGTTTTAAACTAATTTAACTTAATTTGTATTTTAATGTACTAACTACTTTAATTGTATATTAATATTAATAAAACACGGCATCTTTGTTACTTATGTTGTAAGCCACCTTTGACTCCAGGTCTGGGAGAAAGCCAGGATACAAATCAAATCAATAAGGAAACATGTCTGACATAGACAATAATTGATATAAGCAAAGATGCTGAAATAATAGATTTCTTGCCTTGACACTTCACTTTTCATGGCCAGCACAAGTACTTTCAAATATTTTACTTCTCAGAATCCTGTATCTCATTCTGTATGATGGACCTGTTACCCTGATTTCTGGGAGTCCCTTGGGGGACACCTTAATTTGCTCCAAGTTATAAAGGTTGGGGAAATTAATGGAGCGCAAGCAATAGCAAAACAAGAGGCAGGGTAACCTAGCAGGATCTTTTACCCAACATTTACGAGGTCAGGCCAAGCCAAAAACCAGACAAACGTATCAAATAAACAGTTTTTATTTAATGGAAATGTTCTCACACACCACCGCAATCACTCAGTCACTCACTCACTCACTCACACAAGACCTTTTGAGAAGCAAAAGAGTGGAAAAATGGATAGGGGATATAGCAAAGGGATTGTAGATGGGGTGATACTGAAGTCCTTGGTCCAGGAAGTGGCAATCGAAATGGAACTCAGCCACCAGAAGGTTGAGGGGATCACTCAACTAACAAAATGGACGATCTGCTAAAATGGCAGGGAGCGTTCCAGAGAAATTCTCAAAAACTAGCACTACTTGTAGGGCAGAATGTACCTCGAAGGCAAATCCTCTCCTGGGGAGGACAATAGTCATAGCAAAGGAAAGAATGTTAAACAAAGGCAACTTGGTTTGCATGATGGTTTTATGATGTGTTGCCGATGTTTCAGGATCTTCAGTTGCAATAGGTTGTAGTGTAAATTTATGTAGATGGGCCTCGCCTTGTAGGATTTTCCGGAGTCATAGGTGCTCAATCTGGGGAAAACACACAAATCCCCTCAAGCTGGCTCCTCTTTGGCTGAGGACCCCTTGTTTTTGTGAGTTTGCACAGCTTGAGGTCTCCTGGGGTACGTGACTGGGGATTTTACTGGCCTGACTTAGTTCTCCATCGTTCAACTGTTTTTGCCTATGTGCCGATCTGGGCAACCTCCCTGGCATGGTGAGCACATTTGATATCAAAACTGTAGTCCCTGGGATAGGGTATGCCAGTGCTGTAACAGAACAAATGATACATCTTTGAGAAGTATGCTAAAATGAAAAATACTGACCTATCAGGCTGGCTTTTATAATGAGTTTCTGCCATTTGGGGAATACATATGCTAGTGATATCTCAGAAAGACAGAGGATAAGTCCAGCAGTTTAACTTTTGCAGCAGAAGGAGTGCAGCATAAATCTATTGTCTGTATGATAACTAATACTTTTGGCCATTCATAACCTCTAAAAACAGGATTTACTGGGAAAGTGGTGTTACCCTGTGACTTGGGGGTCCCGGGAGGGGCACCCAAACAACCAAACAAACACAAACAAGATGGGGAAAATAGCTGGAGCACTCTCTTGGCTAACAAGAGGCAGTGTAACTTAGTGGGGATCTTTTACCCAATGTATACAGCATTGGGTCAGTGAGCAGACAAACAGTTTCAAATTAACAATAATATTTATTAAACAAATATTAAGAAAACACAGCCTTACTACTAAATAAGAAAAGGAAAAGAGAGTTTTGGGGAATGGGTGATATGCCACCTTTCTTGTAGTCCTGAGAGGCCAATTGGAGAGAAGGAAACCCGGCGTGGCGGCCGAGGGGAGCTCGCAGCGGCAGCAAGGTGGGATGGAAGTCCAAGCATTCCAGCGAGGGATCCAAGCATTCCGAAGAGCTCTCAGAACTGGGGGTTTTTATTAGGGGAAGGCATGACCATGGGCTAGTCTGGTCTTGGGCGAAAACAATGAGTTTTGGGCTGGAGACAATGACTCCGAAAGGTCAGAATTTACATGATTGAGTTATGAACCGAATTGACAGTAGTATGGCCAGTATGTAGATGCAGCTAGCTTGGCAGTTACGCACTTAGCTCGACAGGATGCCCGTCTCAGGGCAGAGGTCTCTTTGTTTTCTGTAATGAAGGTGTTTGTTTTGGGAGGTCCCCTAAGGCATATCTGGCAGTTTCTGGCTTGCCTTGGTATAAACAAATGTGACTCAGCAGATAATAGCCATGCCTAGCTTTGCGCTTGTTCAGTGGCCTCACAAACACTTGGCTGGTGGCAGAGCAGGGCCGAATTATGATATCAAAACGATATCTAAAGGTTACCAAAGGCCAGGCCAGTTCACGGTGGTAACAGTGGAAGCAAAAGAAACACTTCATATCTATGTGTCTTCTACAGAATATTAGAAAGTATGCATAGTGTAATTTTTTCAGCACCCTCAATCTTACAAACCAACAACTTCTAAGAGTCTTCTACCTGCCTCCCCTCCATAATTACTGACCAGGTTAGTTATAAAATGCGATATCAAGACTTGTCCCCATTTTCTTGACTATTTTGCCGAGGAAACTGAGCATCATAATTTGGTCAAGATTTTTAACGATTGTGAATAAAGTCAATTTAACTTCTATCTTCTATACAAATCTGACCCATTCTGTCTGCACTCATTATAGTCACACTGTATTGGCTTTCAAAGAGAGAAGTGAAATTCAAGAGTTGTTTGAACAATGGGACTTAAAAAAGAAATAGTAATAGAAACATAACAGTAATCAATAACAGTATGGAGAAATCATGATGGGGGGAGAAATCAAAGGCGAATAATATAGGGTTTTGGCTTTTCCTTCCTCATTTTAAATCTCCCCCATTCCATGGAGACCAAGCATAAACTCAGTCTTGAGATGTGGGTCTGCTGCAGTAATGTTCAACTTGGCCCACAATCTTAAACTCAATCTGCCTTTTCTATCAAATCACCAGCCAAGATAAAGAAAACAGAATGTGCATAATATTATCATTGTTTCCTAAACGAATACATAATCATACTTTCTGAACCAGTTACATGATATCAGGAGGCACTGCTAGAAACCCAATTAAAATGGTATTATAGGAATCAAGCCTTGTGGACCCTGGGACATAGATTTATGTGACAAGGCCAACTTGATACAAATAACGGGCATACATTATATTTCACAGCTGGGGACAAAACAAAACAAAACAAAACAAAAAACCCAAAACCTGCCCCAAGCTATATCAAAACTCAGAATCAAATCTAAATGAAAGACATATATATATATACACACACACACACACACATATACATACAGAAAAAGTCACTTACTTGATGGACTCCTCTGCCCTTTTATACTCTATTTGGTGTGTTTCAGCAAATCTGGACAAATCTGAAATCTAGAATCAAATTGATCTGATTTAGGCATATCTAAGCTTTGTGAATTGAAGTGGCACCCAACTGAAATGAAAAGACCATTGAAGAGGGACACACAGACACATTAAGTAATCCTGCAAAAATCAAAACATTTTCCCACATGTTCTCCCTACAGAGAAAACACTAAAGTAAGGAGAGAAAGAAAGTACTGCAAGATACAGCTCTAGCTACTAATCGCAATGAACAATTTCATTTAATCTCTTGAATCAAGTCAGGGGAAGGATGTTGAAGTAATATAAGGATATACTTTGGTTAAGAAAGACTTCAACAAAAAAGATCCTTTGTGCAAAGTAATTTTATGCTCATCCAGCCCCTCTCCTTTTCTTCTTTATCCTCTGGCTAGCTGGAAGTTTTTAGCTGCATTGGCATTAAGAAGATGATGAAGAAGGGCTGCAGAAACAAAGTGTTTGGTGTTGGCTTGTAACAGCATGTCTGTAGTAAACAAGGCAATAAAGCTTGGGCTGGGAGAAAATATAATTCAAATTTAGCAATTCTACTGTAGGCAAGGTATGCCTGCCTATTACAGGCCAGGTAAATTGCAGAATCCCTTAGTGAGCACACATTAACACCAAAAAGAGAGAAAAGTAAAAAACAAATAGCTTGCCTCACCAACCATGTCAAAAACAAAACAAAACATAGATCTGCAGTTTAGTTACTGAAATAGAAATCTTAACAAAGATGGAGGCCAGTAGGAAAAAAAAATTATCATTGGATGCTTTTTGATAAAAGCTTCCAAATGGTCTCCAGAAGCTTCATAATGTTTTTACTTAGCTAATGCAACACTTATTAGACCTTGTTGTTTCATTTCACATGTGCATGTTGGTAGTTTTGGATAAAAGGTTTGCTGAAACACATTCTGTTGTGCTGTTCCTTTTTATGGTACAGGAACCTATTCCTATTCTTTCCACTATTTCTACCTCTAGTATCAAATTTTCGGTTAAAGAAATAATGCCCAGGAACACTTCTACTTTGTCAACTGAAGTATACCTGGATTACAGGGTTGAGCCAGTGCTCATTAGTCTTTGTTAGAAGTCTTAAACTACTTTTTCTTTCATCATAATCTAGATATTTCTGCCCCCTTCTTCTCTACCTTTATGAAAGTCAGTCGGTTTCTCGCCTAGGGAAACCTCTGTGACATATGCCATTTTTGAGAAAATCCTTGCTGAGGAGAGGGAGTAGGTTAAGGGGAAGCAAGCAACTCCCCACTCCTTCTCTAAATTTCTCTTCTACCCAAATCTCTATATATTTTGAAAGTTAACTAGGGTAATCTACATTTTCTAGGTCAGTTTTACAAGAAGTGTTTGGAAACGCTAAAGTGTAACAAAGTTTTGCACAAAACTGCTTAAACCTATTATTTTTACATTTTGCAGGTTCAAAACCTTAAAACAGGACAGCTATCTCTGAATATTTCACCCAGTTCTTCCAAGAAATATAAATATAATAGTAGTGGTCCTTTTTAAAAAATGAAATCTAAGAGGACATAACACTAAATCGCTACACCTATTTGTCTGAAATTAGGCAGACATTATCCCGTTTAAGCGATTACTATGCCTGCAAATCTAATCCAATTCATACAAACATAACAAAGATTCTAACTATTTGCTGACTTCTAAGATTTAGATTTCCAAATTCGGATTCAACTCTGAACCAAAGTTGAACTGGATGGCCTTAGAAATGGTTGTGCTGAGCACCAAGCTGTTTTCCGGAACCACTGGAAAGGTTCCAATGCAAATCTTACAGTCAGTGTACATTCCTACTAGATGGGGACTTTCATGTTACAATGGTGAACACAATTCACCAAATAACTACGTACCCACTACTGCAGATCTTCTCCTGGAATGTTGAGCTATCAAAAAAAGGTTGGTGTTTTTTAGAGTGTACTGTCAGTTTATACAGTAAGATGGCAAAGCCTAACAGGCCCGAAAAGTCTCCACTGTGAATTGGGAACATAAGACTTCCATGGAGGAGACTCTCTAGCAAAAAAAAAAAAATGTCTGTGTGGAAAAAAGTTCTCTAAAAGTAAAGATCTGAAGCCTACTGGTATAGAATATTCAGACTTTGGGATGAGGAGAGGAATAGATTATAACAACCCCTTTCTGTCAAGTTCACATTTATATGTAGCATTTCATAATATCATGTTTAACACAAATAGCAAAGGAGAGCAATTCAAAAAAGAAAGAATTCAAAAGGTGGGGACCTGAAAAACGAACTGTACAAAATACTATATATTTCTCAAACGAAATACAGTTAAGCATTAAATATATTCTGATTACATAGTAGAAAAAGTATTTACATTTCACATCAACAGAAACTATTACAATAAAATCAAATCAGTGGTTTTACTGGATATAATACTTACATTCATAGTCTAGTGAACAATAATAATGCATACTTCTGACATAATCATGAGGACTACCATTTGATATGAGATATTTACTTTCTGTGAAAGTTAATATTTCTTTTCTCCCATAAGGAAATTAGCATTAACTTAAACAGATTTCTATTACTATGGAGGGTGGATAAGGAAAAAACAAAGAATCATGATAAGACTTTTTTTTTCCCCCAGCAAGAAATTCATCTGTGCCAAAAACCTGTTTTTCATGAAGAACCATTTTTTTGCAGAAAAGGGTACACTGTGGACAACCTATACAGCTTTCTACATTTTTGCATACATTCTGCATGAAAAACATATTCGCTTGTTTGTTTTATTATCATTTTCTTCACAAACATAATTTTTGGCAAAAAAGTTCCAAAATCTCACAGGGACTAAAAAAATCTAATGGAGATTGAACTTTTTTTTGGACATAGTGTTTCAATATGTCACTATATCCTTTCTTGTCCCTAACAAAAACACATGTTCTTCAAGGATAAAAACCATTTTGAAAGCATCATCCAATGAAGCTAAATGATGGGATATTTGAGAGATAAAAAGAATTATATATTTACATGGTAAGAATTAAACTATAACGTTCTCTACCACAAGGATGGGCAACTGTAGCAGGTCTAGGGGGTTACATTTATGACTCAGGACTCTCCAGTGTCTTCATGGACTAAACAAACAAACAAACAAATAAATGGAATACCTCAATGTGGCCATTAATTCACTTCTAGTTCTCAAAAATTTGTATTTTTTAAAGATCAAACTGGCCTTTCAGACAGAATGATCTAACATAGCTCTTTTTGGAGTCTTATCTTTCCTCAGCCAAAAAGTATGTGACTTCTTTTCTTTTCTATTACTGTACATGACTTCCCACTTTTCTCTGTCATTCCAAGTTTTCCAAATACCTCAGTAGCCCTAAGCCTATATAAATTTTGCTTTAACCAAGCTACTAATTAAACCAGAAGAATGTATATTTAGCCTGTGCAAAAAAAATAAAAAATAAAAAATAAAAAAAATTTAGCAATAGGAAACCAACATGAGCTTTTTATCTTTTTACTATGTGCAATACTAATATTTATTAAGAATCTGGAGTCAATGTGTGGCAATATAGTAGAAGATGTTTATATTTATACACAATACCACATACAAAACAGAAAGGTTAGAGGAAACAGAATTCTCTCTCCAAATAAGCTGGTACAGCTTTAAGAAAAACAAAGGAAGACAAAGTCCATCTTTTAAATGGATGAAGGCATTGAACTGAAACATTCCATGGGTATCTCCACCCACAAAAAAGTCTAATTATGGTTTTCACAGAAATCAACGAAAGACAGATGCAATAAAAGCAGTTCTGTATCTTCAAACTGAACTCCAATTAACATCCATCAGGAATTTCCAGCTGTCTAAAAAAGAATCCTCAATCAAGAGAAAGTCTCTATGCAAAGCACCTTTGAGAAAAGCATCTTCAAAGAATGAGTCGGAGAGTACTCTTGCAGAAACATCACATCACTGCTACTCCAAGCAAGAAGACTGGGTGGGGAAGAATGTGAATAAGGAAAGTTTGACGGAAGCACTAGAAAGAGATGTGGTTATCTTTACCCATAAGTCAGCTACCTGCCTTTGGTGCAATTATTTTGATTTAAAAGTGACCTGATATGTTATTAGTTATAATTTCCAATAGTATTTACTGCAAACAAAATTGGGGGAAAAAACTCCCTCAAGGAATTTGGTGGAGGAGCTATGAGAGCATATTCTGGTACTGATAATTCTAGTATGCTTGTTTTGGTGATCTTGTATGTGCTAGTTGTTAAGAGTGTTAGACTAGGACCAGGCAGATTTGGGTTCAGACTTTATTCAGTGATCAAATCTCTAAGAGATTATGTCTGCTCAATCTGAAAAGACTGTGCTGGAGACGGAGGGATAGTACCACATATGCCCCTTACTGATGCTTAAGGATTTTATTCAGGTTCAATTCACAATTCCTGGGTTAATACAGACTAGACAAAGTTATCATTGAGTTTTCACATTTCTCTGAATTTCAGAGTGCAGTTCTCAGTTATACAAACACATACAAATATGTATTTTGAGATAAACACATACAAGAATGCACACCAAAAGATAAAATGTGTAGAAAAGTTTCTATAGTGGAAAAAAAATTAAAACATCAAAATGGAGATTGATGTGGAAATGGAACAGAACGAATAAATAAGAAAGGAAACTAAAAATGGACCAAAAATAGAATTCCTAGGAGGAAGAATAGAACAAAAATGTGATAAAAATTAACGGAACAGGTTGATGGACAAATAAAACCAACTAATTCAGTTTATTGGACCCTCTTCATACATTCAGCTGTAAGAGCACATATGATTTTGTATACCAGAGAAACCATTACATTTGACGAAATGTTTAGCAAATAAATCAGTTTCAGATGGCTCAAGCAACTTAAAGCTTAATTTGGGATATCACTTTAGAACATGCTGTAAGTCTGAAGACATTTGGAAATTAATGAAATTATGTACTGTTTTAAGCAAACTGAATATATGAAAAATGGAAGCACTAAATATTGAGAAGTTGGCACACACAGTAATAATGAGCACATTTGCTGATAGTTAATAAAAGCAATTATTGAAATTTTGCTTGTTATTTATTATTAATAATAAGGTAATTACTTTAAAGGTCCAGTAATTCATATAAATAGGCCACTAATGTGAGGAAATGACCCTGGGAGATGAATTAAGTCATTAGTTGATTAGTTCTTATTAGTAATTATACTTTCCTTTGGGAAAGTAAAGATTCCCCATGAGTGAACCACTAAATCCAGTCTGCTCTCATAATGTTCCTATTAGAACTCTTTTCAGTGATAACCATATAAGTTATGGTTGATAACCATATAAGTTATTATATGGAGTGGGCATTACACAGTTATAAAAAGACAAAAGTGAAGTAAGTCTATATGATGCATGAGAAAATTGTATTTCTATCACTTCAACAAAAAGAAGAAATCTAGTAAAAATACACAAATTCCCTGGAACAATAAGATACTTCATGAAACAAGATGACCTCCTGTTCCCTTTTGTGCCAAAAGTTACCAAATGAGACTCAAAACAAATGTCATTGTTAAAAATAATTTTGCTGGTTTTTTTTTAATGAAAGACTACAGATGATATTAAGTGATCAAAGCTGGCTCAGGGTGTGGAGCATTAAGAACTGAGTAGCCTGAGTGTGCTAGAGTCAAACATATAACTGGAAAACATTTATACTTTGGTGTCTTTAATGGTTGTACATTCCACAGCCCAATACTTTGAAAACTGTATTAGGACTTTACCATTGTTATAAGCTTCTATATATAATCTAATTTAAAATATCTTATTAGCTGTAATACCATGTGGAAGCAAGTTCCAGGGAGATTTCTCTGTGAGGCTGTTCCAACAAAAAGAACAAACCTAGCAGCACCTTAAGGACTAACAACACATTGTGGCTGGGTAGTTTTACAGACAACATCAACTGCAATAGATTAAAGAAGTGGTCATCTAAGTGAGAAGGTTTATACAGCCTCAGAGACAGAGGGCAGGTGGGAGGGGAGATTTCCTATTTTTAAAAAGTGTGGCCAAAAAGCCAAACAATGTAAAATATACCACTAGATTTGCCACAGTACTCTACACAGTATAAATATATATAGTATTCAATCAAATGAATACAAAGTGAAGCCAGGAAAGGAGCATTCAGTCCTGAAAAACTGAAAAATAATTGCATTAAACAATGACTAAACACTAAAAGCAAAAGAGTAAATTAAAAGTTAAAAAAAAAGGCTCTTTCTTTATGTGCTAAGTTAGACATTCACAGGATTTAAGACAGAATTCAAACATTTTCAACTTGTCCAATTTCAATATGATGCCTTTGCACTTCCAAGGCATTTGTTGCCCATGATTCTAAGCTGCTCCACATAATGTCTAGAGAGACCGGAATGTCCTCCCACTGTTTTCTGAGTGTTACTATTCTAATATCTAGTTTGTAATGCTTGATGTATACGATGACAAGTGGTATCCCAGTCTGCTGTGCCTAATCTGTCAAAAATCTTGTCTGTCATCCTGCTTATGCCATAATATAACAGGTAACTGCTTTTCCACAGTCCCATAGAGAGAATTTCTAGAATAAAAGATACTCACATACAGTACCAATAATGAATAGCACCACATACACTAAATTTTCCACTGGTTATTATATCATAGTAGGAATTAAAGCTGATAAAGGAACATTATGGCACCTTTGATTACCATTAGTGGTATATTGCTCATAATAACCTTTCTATTACAGCATTATGGCTCTCCTTAATTAGACCTCTAGAATGGAAGAGTGTACAAAATTCAAGAAAAAACTGAGGCCACTGATATTCTATCACATGCGTGAAAGAAATAAAACTATTTCCACAAGAACTGAGTCTGAATTTAATCATGGAGTCATTTATGTAACTCCTGTTAAAAATACGGCTGTTTACTGTCATCAGAAGGCTTTGCTACACTAATGTTAGTTTCTCAACCAAACAACTTGGTGGAAATTTAGGCCATTTCCACACTAGACTGTTATTGTGCTATTATTCCACTTTCAACATCCTACGGAATCCTAGGGTTTACAGTTTAGGGAGGGGCCAGTCAGCCTCTCCCTAAACTGCAAACCCTAGGATTCCACAGGATGTTGAAAGTGAAATAATTACACTGTAACAGTCTAGTGCGGAAATGGCGTTTGAAGAATATGTGGATTTTGTAGATGAGATCTCAATATTAAAGTGTTTTCAAAGTTTCTATCAAATAGTTATCAGACAAAAATATCAACATAGCTTCTAAAAGTTTTATACAGTAAAAGATGAATGTAATGTTGTTTTGTTGTGTGCCTTCAAGTCATTTCTGACTTACAGTAACCTGGGGCAATCCTATCATGGAGTTTTCCTTGCAGAATTTGTTCAGAGAGGGTTTGTGCTTGCCTTCCTCTGAGCCTTGAAAGAGTTATTTTCATATGAATATGCATCACGGAGATGAACCGTGCCAGTTTCTTCACAGCATACTTATTGTAGGATATTGTTTGAACCCTCACTAATGACTCCTTGAGGTTAGTTATTACAGTGATTAGAAGCTGGGAGAATATTTTCTTTCGTTCTACAGAACAGGAAGTCAAGATTAAGAAAACAATACACCAAAGGTATTGGCCAGTATCCAGAGTTAGTGATTCTGCTGTTTTAAACCAGGGAATTAAATTGGTCAAAGGCCAGAGATGTAAGCTACTGGGTCTTCATATTTTCCAAATCAGTAAGCTGTTATTTCTGTCTACCTAGACTGGGGCACCAGCCTGTTTGACTGACTTACATATGGTTCCTTACTAGAACCTCAAGTCCTGCCTTACCTCAATTATGAAGTAGATCCCCTGATTTAGAGAGAATTACCTCATACTATTTTATGTGACAGAGGCACCCGTCCCCTTGGCCCTCCAACTGTTCCTGAGAATGGAAGTGGCATGCCTCCCCCACTCAAAAATCCAGACATAGTAATGTATGCCTCTTTCTGTGCTGTAGGCTTTATTTTCGGCTCCGGAAAATCCTGTGATAGTTTCGCCAACTCGAAAATGACTTGAAGGCACATAACAACAACAGGATTTATAGTCTGCTTTATTCAGAATACTTATCCACAAATATAACTATGTGATTTGTGATTCGGGAACTGAAAATCATTCCTTCCATATGTAATAATCATTGTGTGTGTGTGTGCGTGTACGTATATACACCGTCAGCAGCCAATTGCCTATCTCTTCTTATTTGCATTGAACAGTAAAGGCTTTGTATTCCATGAGGCTAAATCAAAAAGTTGCCTAGCAACTAACTGGCCCGCACATCAGATAAATCTACTCAGAACAAGTGCTGCAACCCCTGACATGTTATGAAGTATTCAAGGAAGCATGTGTCCTTTACTACTGACACAGTATGGGAGACGTATAAAATGTTGCAGTATGGTGAAATTAATATATTGAGAAGTCATAGAAACAAATGATTAGGAATCAATGTAGTTATGCACAGGCAAACAACAGTCAATTCAGTTATGGTCTACACACATAGTTACATGAGGTATGTTAGATTTGAAGAATCGGGGATATATCTTTAAAACAACTCAGAGCTCTACTTATCCAAAGGGCTGTTCCTTTGGCAGTCTTTCTATACACATTTACAAGAGTGCTGTCTGCTCAAAAGAGAGACCTGTTTAGGCTAACATCTTAGTTCCCACCATGCCAAAGCAGATGCCTCTTGAGAAGGCCACAAGCCAATCATAATAGAATGCTTTTCTCCTTTTTACTCCCAACAATTCATGTTCAAAGATGTAGGTAAATACTACAACAAATGTTGCAGTGTGGACTCACCCTTCTCAGTATTGGAAATGGTCAATTAAACTTTCTTCCACGATACTCCACTGTCTCCATTTTCTGATTTAACATTCCTAGTCCCTCCAAAGTTCAGTATTCAATGACCAATGGCTGTTCACTGGGATTTTGGGGGTGTTCACTTCCAAACAGTGCTTTTTTCCCTGTATTTTTGCAAACTGTAAGGTTCCCCAATTTCTGTAGACATCTTTTTCTACTATGTGGATGGTGCTGTTTTGGCCACATAAGAACCAGCAACTGGAGAACTGAAGTAGGTATATAGGATATTGCCTCTGTAGAAAGTACACTGAGACCTAATTGAAGATATTCAATTGCTTTGCAGATCAGCAAAAATTTCTAATTCCCAACAGTGATCCCCTCTGAAATCAGGCTGCAGAAATCAAGAAAATATCAGTGGAGAGGGGAACAGAAGATGTCTGGGTTTGTGCACAAAAAATTTGTAAGTACTTTCCAGTTCTAGTGCTAATAGTATGTTTCAATACGCAGTTGCTGGGAAAATCCCTCCACTCATTCACCAATTTCTCACTTATTATTAGGCCCGAAGCTAAATTCAGAGAAAACAGGAAAGCCTGAAGGGGGTAGCAGGTTACATCATCATCCGAGCTAATCATACAGTGCTAGAACTTCGACCATGTGAGTCCTGCCTCCACTATAACACTGGTAGCAACAGCTAACTTTCTGTCTTCTACTTTAAAAGGAAAGAGGCAGGAAAAGCAAACAACTGAAAAGTAATTTATGGCACAGTTTTGAATGCCCACCTCTGTAAATTCAAAAAGACAAATAAGAGGGATCCAAAGCAACTGAGGTCAATTGTTTCAATATATGCCATTTCCACAATGTGCCTGCTAGATCCAGAAGACAGGACTCGTTGAACCAGCCATAGATGCCTCATAATTTTCAAAGCTCAGTTTGCAGTAGATAACAAGAAATGCATATGGTTTTACATTTTTCATCACAGACTTCTACACAGATGGCTTACCTTGCAGCAAATGATTCTGTGGCTGTTTGGTTCTGCTGTGTAACTCAGAAGTGTTTGCTGTTTTCTGGAATTGAAAAAGTTAAAAGAGAACATGATGATCATGGAAGATTTAGTGGAATTATCTGTCAAAATGATGAAGCAGAAAAGGCTTTTATACAAAATGTTCATGACAAAAATTTTAACATAATATATAGTAGTACAGAGTGGCTTTTGTCATGGCTAAGGAAAAGAAAAGCACTATCATTAATTTAGACACTAAATATATGAACCTACTGAAAATCTACTTGTGATAGATCACAGAAATATATTCTTGGCCAGTTAAATGGAACAAGGCAAGTCCCAGTTCGTGTTATATGCATTATAAAATGTGATTTCATTTCTGCAGTCTGTCAGCTCTCATACATGATAAGAAAAGGGTTGGGATGTTTTTTTCGGCATCTAACTACAATCTTATTGAAAGATACATGTGCCCAGAATGGAAAATAAAGTGCCAATGAAGCTACTGCTTAAAGTGTGCTCCTTATTACTTCAATTTTAGTCATGTAAAACTGACTTATTTTGAACTCTGCAACAAAAGCTTGGCACAAGCAAATGATGTACAAACAATCCTCTGTTTCCTTCATTCTCCAAGTACAGTGCCTGAACATGTAGACCATTCCGCCTATTTTATTTTGTTTTCCCTCCCCCCACCCCCACTACTAGACTCCTCTAAAAGGTCATAAAAACACCAGTAGCATGCAACATATTTCTCAAGTTATGGATTCTTCTGCAAAGAAACTATTATCTATGTCTATTAAGGAAATAGAACTATTGAGTCTTTTTTAAAAAGGTAAATAAATAAATGAGCCAAACAGAACATATGTATCCACAATCTACTGAGACAGGAAGAACTACTGCTCTGTTAGTTAACTTCAGTGGCAGGTAAGATCATAAGAACAAATGTAATAGAAACATGTTCAAAGAACAGTGCAAGTCAATATTATCAATGGAAGTCCAGTCTGTGTTGCATACTCATTACAAAATATACAGAAGTAGGGGCTCCTGTTTGACATTTGAAATGGTATCCTGAAAATTCTTTCCAGTGACCATATCTGTCAAGGATTGCCGTCCAAAGCATCCCAACTTATGATTATTCATGAGTAGCTACTCTAAGCGGGTGTGTTATCTCATCTATACAGTGTAGGGACAGCAAAAGATTCCCAAATAAATTATAGTTTTTCCTTGTCAGGTATCGCAGGTATGCAAGTCAGAAAAGTTGTGTTTCAAGGAAGATGCTGAAGTGCTTCCAGGCAGCAAATCACTGTTTCCCTTGGGCTTGGCTATGTACGTAGCCATGAACACTCCTTCTCCTCCCATTCATTTTCATGGAAGATATTTTCATCTCATTTTGAACAATCTCCTTTCCTCCTTCAGCATCTTCCCCATTCCACTATGAGGAACATAGAGAAGATGTTTTTTGGGGGTTCTTAAGGTTCAGAGAGGAACAGGCAAGAATGTTACCTTCCACCAAATCTCTTGTACCAATGCTTTTCAGAGTGCCCACTCAAAACATTCAGCATTTAGAAAGGAATATCTATATACAAACGATTTATTGGCAAGCTCAAGGAACTAAGGTAAGCCAACAAAAAAGCCTGCTCAGGTGTTAAACTCTCATTATAACTTGTTTCTAGGAATAAAACAGAACTATATAGAGAGAAAAGTTCCTGTCAAGGGCAAGGGGTTTACTGTTCATGAGGCCATTAAGATTATTCGCTTACCACCATCTTTTCGCTGTTGTCTGTTGAGAAACTCTTGAGGGAATCTATGTTCTAATACATTCCAAGTCATTTTAATATTTGCCTTGGTTTAAGAAACAATATGGGCATGATTTAACAAATATCTTGCATATTCCCTAATAAGGGAAAAATTCTGTAGCTTCCACAAGTACATAATATAGCTGCAAACACTGTCACCTTAATTCCCCTCTCTGAAGAGACAAAAATTATATACTCTAAATTTATTTATCTTAGGTAAACAGCAAGGACCATATTATAAACAGTATTGACTTCACTTCAGCTTGTTAAACCTTTTCATCCTCCATTCTTTATAAACAGAAGTGGGAGAAATTAATGTATGTACATAACAGCAAATGTTCTCTCACCATTTTACTTTTTAAAAAGCACTGTTTTTATCTTATATAAACAGTGGTGATGGAATTATAAACACCATTATTCCACCTCCATGTTAATACTCGTATTATCTTGCATAAACAGAAATGAAGGAACATGTACATGACACCAATCAATCCTCTTCCTACACAAAAACCTAGGCTCTTTTTAATCTTTCATGAACAGGGGGGAGAGATTTAATGAATTAAAAATGTAGCTTTTCTGTTTATGTAGTTTTTTTAAAAAGTCAAAAACCATGATTCTAAAGTTATTTACAAACTGTACGGAATAAACAATTCTCCTCACAGTGCTTTATTTTCTGAAAATGTTTGTTATGTTGATAGGACCTGGAATGTAACTTTTTGGGACTTGACTGCCCCAATTTATTAATATCAATAGAAGATGCTCTTGAAAACCAATCCCAGCCTTTCCATGTATGGAACATCTCCAAGAGACAATGCTCAGTGTAATCTGTTATTTTGTTTAAGATGACCAAGTAAGACCAAAGGTCAAAATCAGTACAGAGATAGACATGCTCTGTAGGCATTTGCTCACCTCTAACTGCATCACCTAAACTTACATTTTTTCTTCTAACATGCTTTGGCATTGTGCTATATTAGTGCCCATTGGCTACAACTCTTTTTTTCCCTTTCTTTCCTAGAAATCTGTTGTGGATTAGCAGCAGACAGCACTGATTCATGGACCGCTCTGACTGGCACTGATTTAGATCATGATAACATTTCTAGACAACAACTACTCTTTCACCTTTCCTGACACTTCTATACAGTTGCCCAAAACTATTCCCATATAATGTTGAACAGTTTTGTTGTTTGCATTGGTCCTGGGGAGGTGGGGATTAGAATTAATATGACACAGAAATAAGGATGATTTCAGAACTGTTCTGCTTATAAACTAGGTCAGTGTGGTGTAGTGGTTTGAGCGCTGAACTATAAGCCTAGAGACCAGGGTTCAATTCCTGCTTGGTTATGAAAACCCATTGGGTGAGCTTGAGCATGTCTCTCTCTCTCTCTCTCACACACACACACACACATACACAAAGACCTAAGCTTGTCCCTTTTTTGGAAACTACTCTTGCACAACACCATTGCTCCTACGCATGTGAAACTTGGCAGGCTTGTTCCCCTCAGAAAGAATGATAATCTTTTCAAACAGCATTTAATTCTGTAAAGATATAGAAAGATAACTTACAAGTTCTTTGGGGAAGCTGTATACAGGTATGCAGAAGAAACATAGTTTTTTTTGTAGGGCTACTACATCCCCAAATTAAATTAAATTAAATTAAATTCAGACAAACTTTTTAAGTTACAACCTTTTAAAGACTGCCAGTGCTAGTCAGTGGCAGACACTGATCTTTGCATATCTGAATCACAACTAGAACCTGAGTTGAACTGGATGGTCTCCAAGGAAGTCAAAATTAAAATATACTGGGGCTTTGTTTTGTTTTTGGAAGCCTCAAACTGTGGTCTCAAAAAAAGATGGGTAATGAACATCCACATCTACTTATATACAACATAACTTGAAAGAAAGTAAGCAGCATTGGTGCAGAAAGCCAAAAAGAAAAGACATATGAGGGCATATTTTAAGCATGAGGAATCTTTACCTCAACAGCTTATAAATACATTGCAATAAAGTACCACAAGAGAAAGGATTCCTGAAATCATGAGGACAGTACATTACCAGATTAATATTAATCTCTAGAGTGCCAGATTAATTTCCTGCCCATGCTAATGTCGTTTTGATTACTGCAGAAAATAATCATAGAAAAAAACTTTCATTTGCAAAAAGTAGCAAAGACTTAAAACATTAACAACTTTCAGTCCAATATGTATAATTAAATGCAAAAAGCTAGGTCAGTGGTATGTTCTCATTTTTTTTAAAGTTGTGCAGAAATCACAGAAACTTGGTAAAGTTTAGACAATAGATTTCATATTGGCTTCACACTGATGAAAATTATCTCTGCTCAATTAAGTATGAACAAAAGAATTAATCAACCATGTAGCTGTGGGAGCAAAAGAAAGCTATCATGCTTTTGTAAATATAGATACAGTACAGTATACATTTTATTTACATATAAAAATCAATACCTTACTGCAACCTGATAAAATACTTAAGGACATCAAACAGGACATTAAAGAAAACAGAATAGTGGCCTGTCCAGTCCAGTCTGACATACATTGATCTGCTACTGCTCCCCAGAGTTTCAGACATGACATCTATTTCTAAACATGTCTGCCCATCAATTCAATGGGCTCAGGGACTAAGTTTTTCTGAAACATGAATGATTATAGTATTTATCTCAAAGGTGTGGTAGGAAGAACTATTTCTCACTGAGAACAATATTCTTTTCTGCTAAAGGACAGGGTATATGTTTGGGAGAGCTGTTTGAAAATTAGTGCTCTTACCAAAAAATGAAAGAACATAATATAAAATGCCTATGTAAGCTACTCAGTGGAGGAACAGAGGAAAGTCAAAGTTGTTTTCAAAGTTGTTTTTATTGGGAAAAAGGTAACAAGATAGCAGTGAAATGGTATACAAGTGAAGGCTTTTCTTTAAGACACAGAGAAAGAGAGACTATGAAGGAATGAAGGTGAGTTTGGATGCACAGCTGTATATTGTGACTTCACTTTCTGTAGAGAAGAGGAAAATAATGAGAAAGAGAACTTCGGAACAAGACTGAGAGCTAAACAAGGTTATCTGTTTAGCTTTTAGAAGAGGTGCTGCCTTGAATGATGAAAGACATCTGTTTGTCACAGCACAATTTTCCTCAGCAACTCATCTTGCATTGGAGTGTTTCATTTGATGATTGGCCATTAGATGATAAATACAATCTTAATTTTCAAGTCTGCTGAGGCTTGTAAATGCTATTGTGGGAGGGAAAGCAGGTCAAATGTAGGTAATATGCATGTATTTTAATGTCTAGGTTGACTTTTAGAAAGAGGCCATAAAAGAGATTTCTTTCTTATGTCCTGTCTACAGTGAGAAAGAAGCAGTATTGAGGATCCAACACTGCAAATTCAGACACCTAATATGCGAGTACATCAGGAAGCTGGTGTGGGGAAAGAGACACAGGAAGGGAGAATAAGATTCCAAAGAAAGGAAATCTGGAAACTCTTTTAAGTGAGGCAGAATTCAAGCGACTGTGGCATACAAAAATAAACATTCATTTATACAGGAGGTACTTTATGTGTAATGCAGGGGTCTGGAAAGGATGATTTCCAGGTGAACAGGATATATATAAACTTAGATCTTTTAAAGCCAGTTGCAGACTCAGTTACACTGGAAAGAAGCTTCAGCAATCACTAACCTTTGGAGGTCCTACTGTCCACACAGTGGGAGTAGGATGCTATTTACTTTTCTAGATCAAGGGTAGATTGTGGCATGAAATCTGCAGCTGGACTTGCCCTCTGCACCCAGGACTCTTTAGCTGCACTAGAGAAAATGGAATCTATTCCTCAGATTTGAGGAATGTTGAAAATTAAACAATTAATTAATTAATTAATTAATTGTGTTAGAAATATTAAATAATAAGATTAGGAAAGATGAAGAAATAAAAGGAGTTAAGATTGGAAATCAAATGTACAAGTTAAGGGCATTTGCGGATGACCTTGTAGTCATGTTGGATGACCCGATTAAAAGTGTCTTAAGATTAAATAAAGTTTTTGAAGAATATGGGGAAGTCGCAGGATTTAAGGTTAATATGGAAAAGACTAAGTTGTTAACAAAAAATATTCCAAAAAAGGAAGAGTTAGAAATTGAAAGTTTATCAAAATTTAAAATAGCTAGAAAAGTTTGATATTTGGGAATTAACATTACAGATAGGAATACAGATTTATTTGATAATAATTATAAGAAAGTTTGGGGAGAAATAAAAGATGATTTGAAAAAATGGTCAAAGTTAGATTTATCTTTAATGGGAAGGACTGCGACAATTAAAATGAATATATTACCAAAAATGATATTTTTGTTCCAAAATGTGCCGATTATTGTAAACAATATACCCTTTAAGCAGTGGAGAAAAGATTTATCTAAGTTTGTTTGGAATGGCAAAAAACCTAGGATAAAATGGAAGGTGCTAAAAGATGTACAGGATAGAGGGGGTTTAGGAATGCCAGATTTAAAATTATATTTTCAGGCTAGTTGCCTTTGTTGGATCATGGAGTGGATCAAGTTAGAGAATAGAAGATTATTGAATCTAGAAGGTGTAGATCTCTATTTTGGTTGGCATGCCTGCTTATGGTATGATAAAGCAAAGGTAAACAAAGAATTTAATAATCGTATTATAAGAAAGGCTTTGTTGAAGGTTTGGATACAATATAAAGATAGGTTATATGAGAAAATACCATTGTGGGTTTCAGTACATGAGGCATTTTATAGAAGAGAGAAACCCAAATTAAATAATTGGATAATGTATAAAGATTTATTAAAAGTACAAGGAGAAAATATAATTTGGAAAGATAAAGAAGAGTTGATTAAAGTGGGTATTACTTCTCATTGGTTACTGCAAAGGCAACTAGAAGAAAGATTTAAAATGGATAAAAGGATACAAGGAATTGAAACGAAAGAAAAGGAATTTGACAGATTGTTAAAATCAGGTGTAGATCATTTGATAGGTAAGATATATAAATTGTTATTAAACTGGTATATGGAAGAAGAAATTGTCAAAGATAATATGATAAGATGGGCTAAAAACCTGAGACATACTATTTTGTTACAAGATTGGGAAAAATCATGGAGGGATGTTAAGAAATATTGTGTTAACATCAACATAAAAGAAAATTATTACAAAGTTTTTTATCGATGGTACTATACACCGACTCAAATTGCTAAACTAAGTAAGAATACTAAAGATACATGTTGGAAGTGTTCTAAGAAAGGGACGTTTTACCACCTATGGTGGACATGTGATAAGGCAAAAGAATTCTGGAATAAGATTCATAATTGTATTGTTAATACGTTACAAATTAATTTCCCCAAAAGTCCTGACATATATTTACTGAATATGTTGGATGAGAAATATTTTAAAAAGAGTTCTTTGAGAAAAATGATGATTTTTATGACAACAGCGGCAAGATTGGTATTTGCACAATTATGGAAATCAAAGGAAACACCTAAGGTGGAAGATTGGTTATGGAAACTATATGACTTATGGGAGTTAGATGAACTCACATCAATTATAAATGATAGACCGAAAAAATTAATTACTGAAGAATAGAACTTGGTAAAACCCCTTTGGGAAGTCCAACGGGGAAGGTAAAACTAAGTGATTTACGAATTTGGACTCGGAAGTAAAAACTTTGTATTGAACTTTGATAGTACAAATAAGGTAGTGGTGTTTTTTTTCATTTGGATAGTACAGTAAGTGTTGGTCAATAACAGGTAAAATTATAACCATCCTCAAAATATGTAGAGAATAAGGGAAGGGGGGTAAGTAGGTATGGAGTGTGGGTTTTCTTGTTTTTTTTTTCTTTTCTTCTTTTTTTTATAAAAGGTATATAAGATGGTGGAAAAGAATTTATGTATGGTAAAAATAAGGAATGTTTTATTTGTATGTTTGTTTTTACAAAAAATATAATAAAAAAACAATTAATTAAACAATGGACAATGTCTTCTTATTATTTTACTGCACATAAAGTAAATCGGGGTGGGGTGGGGATATTCCAAACAGCATTTGCTATATTTTACAATTTGTAATGGATTTAAAGGCACTATCACCAATTTTGACCACAGAACACTGCTAAGTGTGCAGCACACCTAGCCACTTGTGAAATGTTTCTGAACTCTTATATGTGCGGTGCAGAATGGCTCATAAAAAAAGCAACCAGGTTGTGCAGCTGATCTATTGCTCACTTCTTTGCAAAGGCAAGTGTGTTCTATGAACAGTTGCATTAAAACAAATTAAGAATGAAAATTGAAACAAAAATGTCTTTGATTTTTTTAAGACAACATTTAAACTTTAAAACATAAAAGCAAGGAGAAAATAATGTACTTTTATTGGAATAAGAAGATAATTAAAAATAACTGTACGTACACTTATTGTAATGTCTGGTCCTCATAAGTGGATTAATGGATTTCTTTTTTCAGACTTTCCAAACCACTTGTGAGCTTAGAATATGGGTGAGAAATTTCAGCCAAAAAAACTGTTTCAGAACTTACAAACCACTATAGACAGGGAAAGAAAGTGATGCCTCTTCTACATTTACAGTAAACAGAGGTAATGAATTTAAAATATATTCTTGGAATGTGGAAAACTAAAATTTGAAACACTGATGTCTCCTATATGGAAGGTAACCAAGTGAGAAAATGTCAAAGGAAAGATTACTCCATTTTAAAGCAATTTATTTCACACCGATATTCAGTGCTTTTTCTAAACAGTGCATCTAAACAGGACTGGAAAAGACATCTGCGGTAGTCTTAGACTACAGGAAAATGACTTGTTAATGCTAAAAAATATTAGCCCTCTAATTAAAGCTAGTTCCCTGAGTGGTATGTGCACTGCAGCAGTCATGGGCACAGGCTATCACCTACCAGCGGAGGTGCTGAAGTCCAGTGATAGAGCATCTGCATTGTACGCAAAAGGTCCAAGTTTCATTTCCTGGCATGTCTAGGAAGAGTTAGGACAGAAACCAACTTGAAATTTTGGAGAGCTGCTATCCGTCAGTACCAGCAATCTGTGCCATACTACGTTACGTTCTGGGCACCTCATTTTAAGATAGAGACAAGTTGGAGTGGATTCAGAGAAGGGTTATGAGGATGATAAGAGCTATAGAGACCAAAACAAACGAGAAGAGGTTGAAGGAGCTGAGCATGTTCAGCTTGATATCTACACTTTAAATACCTCAGGGGCTGTCACAAGGAGGAAGGTATAGCCTTGCTCTCTGCTGTCCCAGAGGGTAGAGCTAAGTTTAATGGTTTTAAATTACAGAAGGGTAGATTTCAATTGAACATTAAAAGGAAGTTCTTGACAGTGTGACTAGTTCAGCAATAGAACCAACTGGCATCTCCTCCTCTGGATGTCTTCAAAAACAGGCTGGAAAGCTAACTGCTGAGAAAGCTTTAGCTGTGTATCCTTGCATTGAGCTGAAGGCCCATGAGTCCCTTCCAACTCTATGAGTCTATGAATAATGATTCGGTGTACGGTTGATTTCTGTATTCTTGCTTTGTGTTTTATTGGGCAACTGGGGAGATATTGTCCTAGTGCCCTTGTGCAGAGGCAGAACACCTTCTTGGAAGTGAGTTCTAACCCTGACATTATCAATTCAAAAGATTTCCAGAGAGAAGAAGCAGAAAGATTCCAATTAGCTGCTGCCAATCAAGGAAGACAGCACTACAAGAAATGTGCAAAGTTTTGTCTCAGTATCACAGAATTTCATACATTGTTGATTATGGATCGGGCTCATTATTTGGATCAAGAATAGCAGCATATAATCCTTAAAGCACTGGCTAGACTATGGAGAATTCTTTTTTAAAAAAATCCAGTTTTCTAACACTAATGTTTCTAACTTACTGAGATAATTTCAAAATGGGCTGGCAAAAAAACTTTGAGATCAGAAACAGGAAACAAATAAAATGACCCCTAAATTCCTTACATTTTTGAACTCTTATGATTTTTCCAAAAGAGTACAGTAGTACAATTTAAATGAAAGCACCGTACTTAGTGCTTCAAATATGAAAAGCTTCATATAGGAAATTTCAAACCAATCATATGTGGATTATCATAGAGAATATTTTGTTACGCTTCCATATGCTTGGAAGTGTTATGTTTGTTCACAACAAGTGCTGAAAACAATGCTGACTGCTGGCTGGTCAAAGTTCTGACTAGTTGATCTGACTGCATAGCAAGTGGTACTGTCAGCAAAGCTGTTATTCTCAGAATGACGTGCTTTACAAACACAAATATTTTTACCCATTAGTGTTGTTCTTATTTCAGTTAAAGGTATTGTATTATATACATGCAGTATATTTAATTCTGTTCCTTTGTCATCTTTGGTACAGCCCAAATACAGTTGTCATATATGCTTTCAGACCACATGTCTATGGAATCTAATGTCACTATAATTCTAAGGCTATTTTTTAAAAAACACATAGCTCTCAGGCTATGTTTGGATCCCACACTATGCATTGCTCACACTTTTTTATTTAATTAGAAATACATTTGATTCGAGAATAGTTTTGTCATTAAAGGATGGCTCTCCTTCTATCATCCTCTATACAGAATACTGTTTCCTATCTCATTTTTCTCATTCAATATTATGATCACATTCTCTCTATACGTGAGTCTCTTACTGGTATATCACCATATTAATTGCAAGTTACATCTTCCTCCTTTTCATGTTCTTGGATATTTTTGCTCTTTGGCTCAGCTGAACGCAAAACTCCACTGATCCTTGCAACATAAGCTATCACACATGTAATGCATGTCGGAACCCTGAATGCTGGACATGTGTGATTGACCTCACCCTATGTTCAACACAATTATATCCATTGCCCTTCTCCTCTTCCTTGATTTATCTGCTGTTTCTAGGATCATACAGGTTGCTATGACATGGGTTCCCATGCTTATACACATTAGACATGTCATGTGCGACATCTCACATGTGGATCAAATGATCCTAGATCATTACTTCCACCTTTCAAGCTAAGTCCTAGTAGCCATGTTTCTTTATGATATATGTGATCATTGACTAATAAACCAGAAGCAATCTGTAAGTAGGAGACAGTGCTGACAATAAGGAAGCAACAATAAGGGAAGATTATTGGAAATGTGAACATGTATGAATATGACTGAATAGGAGAATCTACGCTGATCCTAAGTAAATATGTTCCCTAGCTCCAATCATAGTTTAATAATTTCTGTGACATAGAAGGAATGAAATAAGACACACTGGGAGCTTCTAAAGAGTTAGCTAAGCAATATGTTCTAGTCTTTGTCTCCAGTAAAAATATGTGAGAAAACAGAGATCATCTTGGTATATTTAGAAGGCAGGTTCAATCAGGTAAAAAATCCAAATTGTGACAACTGGTTGTGTGTGTGCATTCTCAAATCCAGTTAGAAACATACATATTCACAGAAACTATTAGCATGCTAGGAGCCAGTGTGGTGTACAGTAGTTTGAGTGTTGGACTAGAACTTTGGAAAATCAGGTTCCAAATCCCTGCACAGCCATGGAAACTCAATGGGTAACCTTGGGCAAATGATACCTTCCTAGCTTGAGAGGAAAGGAATGGCATCTCTCCTCTGAATAAATCTTGCCAACTCTATGATAGGACACTCTATGATAGGACACTATAAGTCAGAGGATACTTGAAGGCAGATAATGATAGCAGACACCATTCTGTTTTCTTGTATTTCAGTAATGAGAACAATATTTCTGTGGGCATATACCAGCCTCATCTTACTACCAGCCAGCCAATGCTGGCCTTCATTTTCTTATTTATGTATTCATTTTCACACTCTGAAAAGCTGATATCTTGTTTTTCATCCTAGTGAGCATAGGGCTCTTTCTACTATATCCTTGCCTGAAAATTTTAGTAAATAATATCAGTGCAATGAAAGTCTCAGCTCTAACATGTCTTCATAGACTGACTTTAGATATAATTTCTTGCTTAAACAGACTCAGATGATAGTCTCCGCTTTGATCCTTTCTCTCTCTGCTCTGTTAGGGGTACTATATCTGCAGGGCTTGTAGTTTGTAAAAAGGCAACCATATTTTATATGCCTTTGATGTTATCTTTAAACATAGCTTTGATTTTAAAGTTGTAGTCAACACTTTCTCCATTAACCTTGGATTCATTTTGGAATTAGAATGACTGTAGCTCTCCCAAAAGGCCTATTTGGAAATCTGTAGTCACTTGTCGGCAACTTTTTCCTCTTTTGCCTCTTTTTATGCTGAAGCATCATACCATGGTCAAAATGAAACACTTTTCACTATTTTGTTAGTGAAAGTATATTGCTTTTTGGAAAAAAATTAAATGTTTACTCAAAAGGAAGGGCTAACTGAATGCCTCAATTGCCTAGTTACCTAGTAAGGTATAAATAATGCTGCAATCTCTCAAGCTTAGCTATACCAAACTTTTATTAAAGACTTTTTGAATAGAAACCATTCAGAGTGCCTTTAGACAAAAGTTAGGAGAAAAAGAAATACAAGAAATAAATACATTAATCCTGCTGAGCTTTAATAAAGTAGTTTCAGTCAAGCAGTTTAATCACTGCATAAGTATGAAATTTCAACACATGTATGTATCTTAACTGACTATAGTTTTTGTAGAAAATATCTTTCAAATCCTCCCCCGACTGTACTGAAGTTCATCTTGAGCATCCTCCACAGTTTTGTAGGCCACAATTTATAACAGACATGAATACAAAACAGAACACTTGACACACTGTTATATTATCACTTTCAGGACATGTCTATGCTCATGTGAAAACAAACTGGCCTTAGCTACTCCCTCACTACTACCTATACTGCCTAAGGCTGATGAGAGATTCAGTCTAACAAAATCTGATGGGCCACGTATTTCTCATTCCTGCTGTACAGATCAGCAGTAGGAGCAAGGGTGACATTTGTTTGACTCGCATACTATCTCCCAAACCAGTGATATCTGCACTTTTCTGAATTTTGTAATACAGTTCACAAATTAACACATATGAAAAAGTATATAAATGAAAATATGCATTATATTAAGAAAAATGTGTTATAATAAAGGAAATCGCTAGCAAACTGTGTAAATTAGGAAAAGTGAATACAAAAATGTGTATGGCAAGAGAAATGTGTGCCAGAAACATACAATTTTTCACTTGGGTCTTAGGAAAAAAAATAATAGACTGCTAGAGAAAAAGGACCGAACAGACATAATGTTGGAAAAATGAGAAAATAAGCAGAATTGAACTGGATAAATATGTTCATTTCTAAACAGACAAAAGTTGCAAGTTAGCTGCGTTCAAAAACAATAGATAAGAAATACAAGATATTTACATTTTGTGTTTGAAATGCAGAATGTTATTAGCAGATAGTGGGAACTCTGGTGTGATTGTTAGGACTGCCTAACTAGGATGACAAAGTAGCGGATAAAGAACTTCCTACACGGGCAAGTTACTGCTTTTGTAGTATATGTTCTATATTGTTCTTCTGCATTACTCAGTTTATATTTGGCATATGATCCACTTGCAAAATACTTTCTTTTTAAATGTTTCCATGTGCATCTGCAGTTTCTGAGGACTAGTGACTTATTTCATGCTTTTCAAGCACTATCCTGCGGCCAGTATTTTTCTCTGCCATCCTGCCACAAGTAGAAATTCCTTGTCCTGCTAGAAAATATTCAGTGCGGAGAAGACCCATCTTTATGCTGATAACACTAAAATATAAAATAATGCCAACAGCTGGTGCTACAAATGGCTTTTAAAAACGATGTTCATTCACTAAATTCCTCTTGCTACTTTTGACATGAAATGCGCAGTCTCTAATTATTCTGATCAAGACGGTGAAATACAAAAACAAACTTTAATTGTGTTTAACAGATATTTAATCAGGATTCACTGAACTACAGATTAAAGCTGAAATTCATAAACCATAATTACCCGATTGTCGCAATCTTTTTGGTCCACATTCTGCTTCCGTCTGGGCGTCTGGCACTTTGCCCTGAATTTCTTTTAGTGTCTTCTCAGCTTCATTGCTGTTCATGTTTTTCCAGCAGAGATTTAGCACAGATTACAAAATATCTGTTCTTGGCAACTTTATCAGCCTTTTTTTCCTTGCAAAAAAGTTTATGTCTCTTATGCCTACAGCAGAAATCCTGGATCAGGAATACAGTAGCTTGTCACAATCGTCTCAACTATAAGATTGGCTTATCTGCCACAATCTGCTAAAGGATAATCAATTTCTATTTCTCTCTCTCTCTTTTTCATATGAAAGGCTTTAATAAGAAAGACGCAATTCTATATTAGTGTTATATTGATGGCTGACTGCATCAACAATGTTAATTAAGGTTGCCAGGTTTCTAACTCTTTCTGCGCCTTGATAACAGCAGCATGGCATGCAGAAATTAAGCAACTCAAATTTTCCCCATCACATTATTTCCATGCAAGAAACTATACAATAAACGTAAATTTTTTGTGTGTCTAGTGTGAATAGTGCAAAAGTTGGCAAGCCTCATGTTGCACCTAAACATACGAAAGGGGGAGGAGAACAGTCCTTGCTCAGTGAGACCATTTGACCTTAAGATTTTGGAAGGGGCAAAATGCAAAGTAGGAGATAATACAGGTAAAATTATTGCAGCCGCTATCAAATTCCTTTCCATGTACAGCAAGAGGAATGAGGCAGTGGAGGAGCTCTTCCTGGGATTTTGCTTTAGAGAGAATAAGTCAAACATCTGCTAAGGAGCAACTTCATGCTGTGGTAACTATCTCCTCTGTTTGAAGAATTCAGAAAAGGAGAAAGATTTAATGGGGAATGGGAACTACTTTAACCAGGTCAGATTATTCATCCAGCTAGTCTAATACTGACCAGTAGGAGTGCTAGCAGACTCTAAAAGAGGTCTTTCTTTTCAATTACACCTGAAGCATTTAATAGAGATGCCAGAGACTGAACCAGGGAACTTGTACAAACAAAGCGTGTGTTGAAGGGAAGATGCATTGTAGCCTCTCCTGGCATTTCAAGACAGCATCTCAACATGTGAGCTACTCTGCATCTGCTCAAAACACTTTTTCCTTAAATACTAATATTTTTCACTGATGAATATCTGGAATTAAGGGAAAGAATGGGCCAAATTTCCAAGTTGCCTCCAGCCCTGTTGCCTCTTATATAGTAAAGTTGTTCCTAAGCTACTGTTTTCCAACATTTTCAGAGTGATGCATACATAGTTCTCAGGTGGTCTCTGTATTCAGACAGCCTTCTACTTAGCTTCAAATACAGAACTGTTATCATATGTCTTCAAAGTAAGAAGACATTTTGTCTTCTATGGCAAAATGACAAAAAATCAACAGAATAGCCTCCATGAACTAATACCTCTCAGTAGAGATGGAACAAGTGTTTAATGGGAGAAGTTCCCACGTCAATTAGATGGCCCAGCTTCCAGTTGAGTTGAACCCTCTTTCTGAATTCTGTTTTCGAGGACATGGTAATGCTTTTGTATCTGTTTATTTGAGTTATATTCTGCTCTTCTCCCAAAAGGAGACCCAAACCAACTTAAAATATGTTAAAACAGATAGCTAAAACAAATTGAAGAGCATTAAATGATAATTCCAATTAAAACATTACTGTAAAACATTATTTAAACTAATAAGCTAACATTAAAGTATCTAAGCCAACATGTGGCCAACTGGGCTGATGAAACCATCTGTCACCAGAGAAGAGTCCAAAGGGACCCACAGCCCCTTTAAACACAAAATGTCCCTTTAAGCAAATGGTATGTGAATGGGGCTAGTACGTGATCTCTTCTTTGGGTCCCACTTTGCCCACAGGGTGCCTTTACTTTCCTAACTACAGCTTAATCTTGACTATCTCCAGCTTGTGAACCTAATTCTTCAAATTCCATGCAGGTTGTAGGTTGTGTCAGTCTCACATTGTCTTACTGACTAACCAAAAAAATCTCCATCTTCTTAAGACTAAGCTTTGATTTGTTAGGTCAAATTCAGCCTATCATCACATGTAGACAACAGTTCAGGACTTCCACAGTACCCTTAGTATCAGCTGAAACATAGCATTATACTAATAAGACCCACCTCCTAAACTCCTTAGACTGTAGCTTAGACTGTACCTTCAATGTTCAGTTTTATCTTGTGGTGACTTAATGAACTGCATTTTAACTTTCCTCCCCAATTTTTTTCCCCACCAGTTTTAGACTGTAAATTAAAACTACTTGAATCCAAGGCTTCCACATTTAAACAGTGAAAAAGAAACTTCAGCATAGTGTGAGTGCTATTCTCCCTTCAGATCGTTTCTCTGAAAACAGTTCACAGGCTTTTCTTGCAAAACTGTATATGTCTAACTTAGCCAAGCTCCACACTTGCAGTACAATTCAAATCTATTTAGCAGATTCTTCTTGGAATAATCTGTCCCCAGACTTGAAGCTTAGTGTTTTTAAGTGTTTTATGTTAATGATAATGGTTAATGCTGAGAACAGATGTACCTGGCTGTGGTGTGATCTACTCTATTAGGCTTTTAGGAGTGCTGTTTTCATATTGGCTTAAAATTTTATGTCAATTTTCAAGGTGTGATGACTGTACTGGGTGTACTCAGTGTTATTCCCCAATGTGTGATACATCACTTATGTGTGCATTTTCATAATATGGGAGTATCTGCACAAACATATTAGCATATTTTTCCTACTAGATTGATTACTTCAATTCTTGTATTCTACTATTGTTTAAAAATAATTTGTTTTATCAGTGTACATGCATATGGTGCTATCTATTTATAAGTATACACAAGGTATATTTTTCCTTGGAATCAGCTTATATAACGTACACCTAGAGGGGAAAAAGAGGCAAGAGATAGCTATTATATAGCATGAATGTTGTTAACTACCTGCTTACAGCATGACAGAAATTTTTCTTCAGTGTGAAGAACATTTTCTCAATGAGTAATGATCCCACTGGTTGAATTGGCAGTGGAAGATTCTTTAGTTCGGACTTTTCCTACCTTGTAGCTTACAGGTGTGTTGGACTACAATTCTCCAAAACCGTGCTGTCTGTAGAAGACTGAAATCCAACACACACAGAGACTACAGAATCATGGAATGCTCTGGTAAGTCTGATTCTCCAGTAATTGTGCATTTGTTCTACTAATGACCTCACAGCTGCCCACATTAGAAGTTATGCTTCCCCAGATATTGCTCTTTTTCTACATGCAACTGACACAGATTAAACTAAATATCTCATTTGCTACAATTCCGTGGAGTTGCTGAATGGGTTTTTCTTTAGCTAAGGACCTGAAAAACTTGAAAAACTCTAACACTTTGGGCCTTCTAAATATTTTCCATATTTTCCAAATATTTGAGCAAGTTTCAGTCTAAGTGCAGGTTGTTGGAGCAAAATGCAAGATGAGTTTGTTTAGTTTCCAACTCAAAATAACTGGAAGGTCTCAGACGTGCTGTCCACTTATTATCTGGTTTTGGACTGACTTCTTTGGATTTCTCTTTGACTGACCAGTTTCTTGGAATCCTGCCCACCCACTGCTGTCCTAGAGCTTGACCACTGCTATGCCTGGCTTAGATTTGAAATCTAAATTGCTGACCTGTCTCCTTGGCTCCCCAATTGGTCTTGAGCAATCTCAGCTCACTAAACGTTCAAGCCAAGTTTGTTGATTGGCTCTCTGGGAACCTGGGTGCAGCAGGGTCTGAATTGGACTAAATCTTGTGTAGCCAAATGAGCACCAACTGGACTAACCTTGATTAGCAAGAGCTGAAATAGTATGCAGTGCAATTTTAGTCAAAAGAAAATTAATTTTACAATAGGTAGTTGACTACAACTGTACCCAATTATATTTTGGGCAGTTTTTGACTACAATATCTGAAAAGGGAGAACTTATTTAAAAAGTATCCTATGAACTCAATTTCTGCTTCTGTGAAAGCTTAAATGCAGATGTTCACACAAAGTATACAAGGTAATACTGGAAGCACTGTATTCAGCCTGAATAAACTAATGCACTTAAGCAAGAAAGATCTGGGAAGGTTAAAGCCCAAGACTATTTAAACAAGTATGATATGAATAAGCTGGGAGGCATCTGAATACAATACAAAACACATGGGACCATAAAAGACAAGTAAATTACTCTCTTGATCTAGGAAAAGAAACTGAAGGTGTCAGTTCAACTCTGATCAAAAGATTTGGCTTAAGGCCAGAATATCACAGGTTCAACTTTCATGTCAGCTTTCAGTCTTGTCTCCAGTGGTAAAACAGAACTGAATTCTAAGATGCACTATGGTGTTAGGACCATCTTTGGACTGGAGGTCTGAGGCTGATTCTCATGTAACTTTTCTTTAAATATATTACTGTGCCAAAAAAGTGCACAGTTAATTAAATGGACATGGGTACTGGCCTCCCAACATAAATTTGGGTGTAAAAATGTACTATCAAAAAGACATTTTTACACTGATTTATATATTTTTAAACTCTCTCCTGAAAAACAGTAGAGTGAGGATCATCTACTATTTTGGTAATTTGAAGCCGTTATTTTTCTTTTAAAATCAGGAATAATGTTAAAATTATGCAGGAAATCCAACCACAACCATCCCAAGAACATCTTTCGATAGGTTCACCTTAGGGTAGTCGTAAGTTGGAAATGACTTGAAAGCACACAACAACAACAAGCCCTGATGATGGAATGCTGTCTTCACTGTGGTTTGCCTGGCACTCACTTTAGTATAGTTTTGGTGTTACGTCAGTATCTTTTTCACCTCAGGCTGCTTAATCTACTTTAGTATTTGACAGTTGTGACATGTACCACCCTCTTGTTTTAAAAAGGTTCTTCTATACTAATAATTAACTATAACCAAAGCCAATTCAGATAGCTTTGCCATCAACATTCCTTCTTTATAATATTTCTCTGCTGGGTTGGGCATACCCTTGATGTTTAGAAATCTGACTCAATAGACAAGGCTTAGAATAAGGTGCTTGTAGGGGGACTTAAGATGCTGGGAGGAAGAAATCGCTAAAATCACACCACAAGATTCTCTGAATATTTAAAGTCATTTAATTGGAGCTGAGGTGAAAAGCAAGGGCATTCTATTAACTCTGTTGAAAGACCACTCAGCTGAAAGTTCCTCACACAACTACCATCCACAGTAGAACTTCAAGGAGAGGAAGATGAAGCAGGAAGTGGTGCCGGAGCTGCTGAAAGCCTATTTATCTTTACTTCCTTCTGTCTCATGTCTTCTCACAATGTAGGTCTGTGGGTAAGAACTGTCTTTTATTGATTAGATTCAAGTCTCTCCAAGAGACTTTTTGACTGAAAAATGGGACAAAAATGCTTTAAATAATAAGTGAATTGGAACTCATTTATGCAAGGTAAAAAAAAGGTTTAAGGATTTGCTCTAGAACACAAGAAATAAATTGCTACAATGCCCAGTCATATTAACCCAAACCTGGGATCATTTAAATTCTCTTGGTGGTCAACTTCACAGATACACACACTACTGGCCAGATCATTTTGTTGCAACTGTGACTCTGTGACTTATGTTTTTATGTTCTACTGTTGTTCCCATTAACAAAATTAAAATTGGTTATCTCTTCTGAGCTGTGCTAAGTGTCTTAGAGGGCAGCCTATAAATATTCTAAATAAATAAATAAATAATGTTCAGTGCACACTTTGGATTGTACTCAGGGTAACATCTGGAGGCAGCCTCACATTCACACATTTCCTATCTGCTTTAACCATGGGTTAACAATTCCAGTGGAAATAACATATTTATTTATTTGAACACCGGATGTAAAGAAATCAACATATAACCTTGAGCCCACTCCTCTAAATCTCAACTCATGTAAAATTATCTTGCCTTAAAACAGAAGTAGGCATACCTAAGGCTTGTGGGACCTATTTTTTTTCTTGAAACTTGAGGTATATCTATCAGAGCTAGGTTTATATCTCAGGCCCTTTCCACAGGTTACCGGATCCTGGTGGTGTTCTGCGGTGATCCCAGAAGAGCCTTTCCTGGCATGGGAATGCAACAGGAGTGCTCCCTTCTATACTGGCTGCCTGTGGGAATGGAGGAGGTGTGATGGCCATGCCTCTTCTTTTTGCAGTGCATACGGGCAGTGTCCCAGGCTGCACTGGAGCAGGAAGTGTGGCGGCTCCACAGCTCAGGTAAGTACAGGCAGGTGGCAGGAGGGTGACTGCACCATCCATGGGGAGTGCATAAGCATTGTCTGTGTCCAGTCCTTCTCCTGTGCCCAACATGGGATGACAACATCCAGCAGAAAGGGTCTCAGATAGGCAGACAGATATTAGGAGGATGACTCCTAATTCACAAGTCTTTTCACCAGAACGCAAGTCTTTTCACCAGAACAGTTGCTTTTCCTCCAGGTGTTTTTTAAAAATCCTATTTACTCCTGTTAGACAGCTGAGAGTCTGAAAGCCTATGCACAAATCATCAAATATTTGTCCACTGATCCTGATTTACCTTCTGAGCACCTCACTCCTAAAGCACACAAGCAACTAATTGTATTTCTTATAATGACAGAAGAAGGCTATCATAAAAACAATAAAAGCTCTCTCTGCCCAAGCCTTCTCCACTGACAGTCTGGGCAAAATTTCAGAGATCAGAGACAGAGTGCTTGCCTCTAAAGTAAATAAGGCATAAATGACAAACAGACTTGAAAGACTCAAGATAGATTATGCCTATTCTGAGCAAGTATAAGGAGGATCAGTTTCTTGAACTTCTATTAGAACACTACTTTGCTTGTATGAAAGCATTGATTTTAAGTGGAAAAAAGATAGGTAAGAGTCCAGCGAGAAGATAGGATCATTCAGGAAATGGCACAGACAGCTAATGGACAAGCAAGATACCACAGCCATTTAAATAAACTTTTATTCTAACTGTAACCAGGAAGGAATATTTTTTATTTGAAAAATACACCATAATATTAATTACTTTCTTCAGTAGTGAGATGACAAAACTTGATGGGAGGTATGTTCATCTCCCAAGGTGGGTACAGAAGGAACAGATGGCCAGTGCTTTAGATGCAAGTATGCTGGGAAAGGGAAGCAAAGGCTTCTAGTGTGTAGGCTGCAGAAGACAGTGCCTGGCAATATAGCAAGACTAGCCCTATGAAGATATCTGAAGACTACAAGGTAGTAGAAGCAGAGGCATGCATGCATACAAGCCCTGCCTCCTTGCTGGTCTCCCCCCCCCCATTGGAAACTTTGCAAATGTCATCAGTACAGACTAAGGAAGACTGTACAGACTTAATCTGAATTACTGGTATAGTGTTTTTCAACCCATACTCTTGGTTTCAGGAAACCAACAAATTATTGAGATGAAGAAGCAAGTTTTCCTTCAAATTACTTCTTTAATCACACACACACACACACACACACACAAATATGTGTGTGTGTATGTGTTGGTAGGAGAAATGAATACAAACAGTTTGTATCTCTTCAGATCCTTGTCCAGACATATTGCACAACAAAGGAATAATCAATATTGGATTAAAACCTGGAGACGATTCATCATTCCACCTGGAAGTCATTAGCCATTACTACAATGATGCTTCTGAACGTGGAAAATAGTGGATTCAGCACAGGAATTTCCTCAGTCTGTAATGTCTGGACAGATTTGACTAATTTTAATCTGGTTGTTGTTCTAATATGGTATCTGTTTGATTGTCTTCGAATATCGTAACTACCTGGGTTTTAGTTATATTCTTGCCCCTTCTCCAAGTATTTGGAAATTGCAAGGCACTAAATAAATAAATTCCCTCAGGGAACTGGTTGGTCCTGCGTGAACAGAATTCTGGACTAGACAGCATTTGATATGATCCAGCATGGCTTTTTTATGAGATGGGAGTTAAATGTTCTGTGTCATTATCCTTGTGAACTCATTTTCACTGGCTAGCTAGGCAGGTTCCACATCACCTCTTCATTCGCCAAACCCTTCTTCACAGTGTTATGGGGTAGTGCAGCCACCACTGTGCTGCTGTTTGCTCAGTGTCTCAAAACACAACTTTATACTGTTCACATTCAGTGTGGAAACTCATTTCTTTTTCTATTCTTCCACTTTTCTTGTAAGAAAAACAAGTGAGCTGTTTTTTATTTGAATAAGCAGTTGTTCTTAGTTGATCAGATATGGATGGAGTATATCATTACAACCATGTTCGTTGTATATGATTTACACTGTTTAATGGCACATCATCTTATGATGTTCTTAATTTTGTTATGCTTGGGGGAGGAGGGTTGTTTGGTTTTAAGCATTTAGTCATGGTTGCTTATATTTTGAACTTTGAAAAAATTAATACAAAGGAAATGAAAAAAAAGAAAAAGAAAATATTTTCAAAATGATGTGGAAATCAAATCTCTCCCACAGTAATTTGATTTGTAGGAAATGAAGAGAAAAGCATTATAAAACAGAATGCCTTGAAGTGCATTGTAATTACTTACATGTGCAAACACCATTGTCTAGGTTTAGGCATACAGTTAATAATAACAGCAATAATAATTCTATGCCCTTATATAGGGACATTTATTCACAGGAGCTTGAGGCTCTTGGCAAACATTCATTAATTAAGTCTGAAAATGTACATACAGTGCTACAGAAGTAATATCCCCTTTTACAGCTTTACTGCCAAGAAGTTGCAGTCTAGGAGTCGAGGGTATACTGCAGTTAATGCCTAAAACAGATACCTTCAGCTGCAAATGATGAAAGTTGCAACAGGTTCTTCCTCTATTGAGAAACATGTTTAAACTGTACAGTTTGCAGCTGTACACTCTGAAAGCTGCATTGCGGCTGAGTCATCTGTTATTTACTGGGAAAAACAAAAGTTCCAATAACTACAGAGTTTGGGGTACCAAGTAAATGAAACAAAATAGAACACTAACAACTATAAGGAAGCTGCGTGAGATAAGCCTCAACCTGAAAGATGAACTTATATAATGGCAGATTAAGTTTGTGGGAAGAGTTCCCCTCTCTCTCCTTTCTGGAAGCACAGCATCCTCAGACATTCTTACAGGCTTTGACTGGGTGCGAAAATATTTTGCATAGTACTCCGTGAAGAGTTTTGCAGAGTTCCAGAAAATGACTTCATCTAATCATGTGCTTATTTTCAGAGCCAAAAAAAGTTCTTTATTTTGTCTATTATGTGCTTTTTTTCTAAAGCCAATTCTTCCTGTATCTTTAACATACCACTGTGTACACTTCTTTATAAAACTCAAAGCAGCACCTTACATTCAGTGAAAAAAGAAACCAATAAAGTGAACATTGTATGATCACAAAATAATGAACCAAGAAACTAAAACTTGACTGAATTTACTAATTTTATACAAATTGTTCAGTTTCCAAGAGTCATTTTTCCAGAGCATTTAGGGGACCACAGAAATTAGAGATACAGAGTTGATCTCCATATTACACCAAGCTATGCTTTGGCCATCTTCATTTTGTTTGCTTTTTTCTCCCCATTTTGCATAATCATTCACTGCACTATTCTCATCTTCAGACTAGTCACAGTTTGGTGTTACAAGTAAATCAACAAACCATTATTTTTGTTTGAAATGGGGTTTCATTTCTACTTTGGAAGGCAAGTGCAAATTATATTTTGTTAAAAAGTAGAAATTGGGAAGGAGCTGGGATAGAAAAGAACAGGAAAGCAGAGAGACTCGTAGGGATATGTAGGTCTGACAGCTGGGCTTTGTCTGACTATTATATAACAGACAACCCATTGTTGCTCAGTTTTCTTCAGAAAACTAGAAAATCATTATAGTTCCCCAAGGGCAACTTTTATCATATAGCTGCACAAAATTACAATCTTCACTCCATCAAGAAGAGAGCTAGAAAACATGGCTGAAAAATTCAACTTAGATTCTAAGGCTACCAATTCTGACCTTTGGTACTAGAGATCATAGAGTTTGTTGCTTATGAAATATATTACTAATGGTACTTGAAATGGCTTGAAAGATGAACCCCTGATAGATTATGTTCTAATAGAAAGAAGGAGAGTGTTCATGGTAATCCAGTGCTATGGGATTAAATTGGCAAATATACCTACCCAAACAGAAACAGTTTCCTTGTTTTCAATGAATGCTACAAAATGAAGTGTCAAACATCATTTTACATACAATTGAAAGATTTTTCAGAAGGGCAAAGCTATGAAACTGGAGGGCCCTAATTCCACACCAAAAGAGTTAGTCACATAAGATCCTGATTCTAAACCAGATAAGCTAACACTGTGTTCCCATTGCTACAATTCTTCTTCTCCAATCTCATTTGAGGTTCCAACAGCTACCCCGACAATGGACTAAATAAAATTGAGTGTGGAGTTGGCGACACCTGCCACTTCTTGGCACAAGAAAGTGGATCAGTAGCTATGGCTGTTCAGCTTGTATTATATACTGGAAGACTACAGAGTAAGAATTATTTATTTCTTATTTATTGAAATCATTTATATCATGACATATATCCAAAGACCTTGGGATAAGGAGGAACAGCTTGCTTACCTGTAACTGTGGTTCTTCAAGTGATTATCTGTGCCCTCACACAATGGGAATCTTCGCACATGTGCAGTAGCTTTTCGGAAAGTTCCAGAGCTGAGGAGCTTGGTGGGAACCCCTCTTCCATCTGGTACTGAGCATGCTCAGTCCCACCAAGCTAATGGTCTCTCCTCAGTTTCTTTTCGTCCGCCGACCTGTTAGCAGTTTGGAAAGCTTCCTCGCTTAGTAGTTCCTCGATTCTTGGTTTTCTTCGTCTTTCATTCATTCTTTCTCGTTTTTACAACAGAAACTGTAAGAACTCTTCCCCCCTTCTTATGTCATCTTTGTTTAAGTTGTTCATGTCTTGCAGCCATAAGGTCTCCCTTTCGGACCCCCACCCCGAGTGCTTCTTCTGCCTCAGGGAGGGCCATAACGTTAGGGCCTGCTCTATTTGTAAGGACTTCACTTCACAGACTCTTAAGAATAGAGCTTTCTGGTTGAAATCCTATTGTTGGGAACAGGCCCTTCGCATTAGGGAGCAGGCTTCTTCGAATACTGCTCTGTCCACCGTGTCAGTATCAGCACCTTCTACGACATCCTTTACTTTGGCTCTGAAGTTATTGGTACTGTCCACTCCTTCGGTATCAACAGCCTCGGTACTGGTACCAACGGCAGCCACGTCGACCTTGCCGCCAATTTCGTCTCTGCCTAAGTTTCCGAAGCTCTCCAAGATGCAAGCCGCTTTTGCAAGGTCTCTACCTTGGCAGAATGTAAATGTGCCTTGTTGCACCATTCTTCTGTTTCCTCCAACAAGGAAAAGAAGAAGAGGAGAAAGGAGAAACACTGCTCTCCTTCTCCCGCTACCTGTCCGTCAGGTACTCAACCTGCCTCTCACGGTCCCTTACCGACTCCTCTGCCAGCGCAGCCTGTGACATCCACCATCGAGGAGGAGGATGCTCCCGCTTTCGCCGGCACGGGACGTTACTCAGCTCCCGGTACTGTCGGTCCCAGCTCCTGTGGCTCTGGTTTCCAACTTGCACTGTCATTCCTCACCAATGGCTTCCTTGCCTGTGACCTCTGGCCAATCTGGAGATGGCTGCCTGTAGACTCTGATGGCTCCATCTCTCTCTTCTGGCCATCCTGAGATCGTCTGTCCGCCTGCTTTGGACGCTCCTCGGGCTGTTTCCCGTGACTGACCACAGCTTAGTGTGGCTCACTCTCTGGGACGTAGTGAACGGGGTAGATCACCACGTCGTTGGGACTACTGACATCACACCGCTTATGAGCCTTCACTGGTGAGGGTGGATTCGCCCTTTTCGTCAGACTTCTATATCACCAGGTATGGCCATGAACATCTTTGGAGAGAGCAGCCCAGCTCCTACCACTCTTACTCGCTGGACTACTGTGATTGGTACCATCCTGATATTCGTCATTGGTCTCCTTACTGCCCTTGATGTTCCCGCTCTCCATCGCGGTCCCCTTCGGGATCTCGTTACCACTGCTCCCCTCGGTATCGCTATTCCAGATCCTGTTCTCGGTCCCAATCAGCCTACTACTGCTGCCGCTCTCATCACTGCTCATGAAACCCATCACCTCACCATCGGGCCATTTCACCTCCTTCCTGGGTGACAGCCACGGTGTCACAGCCTCCGCTGGATACTCAACCTGCGTCCACTCTGCCAACATCTCTGTTGGCTTCCTTGTCGACATAGTCTGTCATTGCACCGATCCTGACCGTACTACCTATTTTATCAGCATTGACTTTGGTGCCGATTAGCACCACGGCCTTGGTACCGGTGCAGATTCCAGTCTCGCTACCAGCCTCGACTGTTCTACCGGCTTCTGCCCCATCTGCTGTTCTTTCTGTGACGGGACCAGCCCGTCATCGTCGTTCTCAATCCCCTCGTCCATCATCTCCTTTTTCTGGTTCTTATGATTCCGATGGTGATTCTACGGATTCCACACTGCAATCTCACACCTCACCACCTCTAGCGTTTGGAGACTCGTCTCCTGATTCCACTCCTGAGGACGTCAAGTAGTTCTCGGACATTTTAGTCCACATGGCCACTGCACTGGGCGTCGACATCTCTGGACCCGCTCCTACTGTACAGGACCCGGTTTTCCACTATGTTGATACTCGCCCCCCGTCAACAGCTCCGATTCCATTTCTACCCGTCCTGCAAGAGTTTTGAAGCACCTTTGGGCCCAGCCAGCTTCACTTCAGCCAACCCCTCACCGCCTGGAGCATCTCTACCACACCCAGAAGAAAGATGCTGATTTCCTCTTCAATCATCTGACTCCAAATTCGATTGTTGTTCAGTCGTCCCAAACTAAAGGGGGTAAAGGGGCTCATATGCCCGCGCCTGATCGTGAGGGCTGCTGTTTAGATGTCTTTGGCTGTCGCTTCTATTCTGCTTCTTCGTTGATCGCCAGGATCTCCAATACTCAAACTTGCCTGGTGGCGTATCAATGCAACATCTGGGATAGATTCTTTCCCCTCCTCTCTCACCTGCTGGACGACCACAAGGCCACTGCTATTCAATATTTTAACAAGTCTGTGGCCCTTTCAAATTAACAGATTTTGTCCTCTTGACATGCTGTTGAGGATGCGGCGTGCTTGACGGTCGGTACAATTGCTCTCCGCCATTTCACTTGGCTCTGGTCCGCCGGGTTGACCGAGGATAGCCGAAAGTGTATTGAGGACTTGCCCTTTGACGGTCAAGGGCTGTTCCATGCCACTACAGACGAGGCGATGGACCAACTTGTGAAAGCTCGTCTGACAGCTAAAAAGATGGGCCTTCACCCCTTGGCCCAGCCTGTAGAATCATGGAGTTTGCAGTTTAGGGAGGGGCATTTAGAATTCTCAGCCACAGAGCTCTTTGGCTTCAGTAAATTACAAACCCTAGAATTCCACAGGAGGTTGAAAGTAGCACTTTAACAGTGTAGTGTAGAAATGGCCAATTAGAAGAACGACTAGAACTTCATATCCTCTGTCTAGCCTATCTAACATGTTGGGCTGAAGTGCAGACAACTATGGATGAATGGATGGCTATGTTGTGGAAAATTTTCCATGGAAAAATGTAGCATCTTCCATGGAAAATCTTCCACCACACAACTCTGACAAGAAGTTATTTGAGTGCCCCTTCTGCTACCAAAAACGGTGGCATGTGACCCAAACGGGGTCAAAGGACCTTAAAGTGGCCCCCAGATCATCCATGCATAGCTCCTTGAGTTAGGCTGAAGAAGAATTGACTTTAGAGAAAGCCTAGATGAGGTCTCAAGTATCCTAAAGCAAACAGTGTCTATGCTCCTCACACTGTAAAATAAAAACTACAAGAACATCACTGAGAGATAAAACAAAGTTTGGCAGATGCACAGTATCAGATATAGGTATTCCCAAGGCCAAATATCTTTCATTTTGGATTCTAAACTGGGAGCACAAGAGTACTGTACACGGCAGCACTAAGTCTTTGCTGGTTTGTTGTTTATTTCTCGTTAAAAAAAAATTCCAGCCTTTCCACCCCACTCATTTTGTACTTTGTGAATCTTGACACTACCCACTATCTTAACTAGCACAGAGAATAATTAAGTACTTGCACTACACTGAACTTAAGACTGAAATTGCAGGATTTAGTCTTGCAGCAGAATGAAGTGATATTCACACTATTATTTAAAACTGGTTCAAGTATGGGAAACTAACTAAATCAACAGAGGTAATGAACAATCATATTATGTCTTCTGTTTTTATCTCAACAAACTGTTTCTTTTATCTATTACAAAAATCACATTTTGGAGGGCTGGGGGAGTTCAGCAAGAGAGACAGCATAGATGATCACTGGTAGAGCAGAGTTTATAGAGGGAAATTAATACAGAAGCACATTAAATTTACCATAAACAAGGAATTTCATACCACATCAGTGACTGCAACTATAATTCATTTGTCATATAAATTATGTCCATTGGGAAGTCTCATAAAATTAATTAGGACAGAGACAAGGGAAAAACAAATCAAAAACTTCTCAAAGCTGCAACAAATACAGGTTCTAGACAGAGTAGCATCAACAAGATCAGTCAAAATACTTCTTCCATTCCCATGAGGCTGACATCCTCGTACAAAGAAATTTCCTGGCCTTATCAACTTGAAGGAAACTATACTGATTGCTCTCAAGGACGCTGTAATATTGAAATTTCAAATTGAAAGCAACACAGCCTTATATGAATTACAAATTAAATGATAAAAACATATTGAACTGCAATTGGTTAGCTTATATGTTTAACATACCAAAGCAGATATATTCCTCTTTTTCAGACTATGGACCAACTCCTGTCAATCATTAACCCTTACATCAGACATGGATGGACTTTAGGGCTTTGCGGGAGGGGGTCTACTAAGGTCATTCAAGAAGCAGCAGAGTAACAGCTCAGAAAGATACACATATAATTGCAAAAAGGGGTGCCCCAAGTATATCTCCAGCCAAAGAATTCAAAGCATGAACATACTAATCTACATCTGTCCTTCTCTTGCCCGCCTAACTCAAGCACACATGATTCTAGCAACCTAATTTAGAAGAAGAATAGGACTTTTTGTTGTTAATGTTGGCAAAGTGCTGGAGTTAGACATAGCTGACAGCTAGATTCACAGAACACAGTGCTGGAAGATACCACAAGGGCCATCAAGTCTAACCCCTGCTGTGCAAGAATACACAGTCAAAGCATTCTTGACAGATGGCCATCCAGTCTCTGTTTAAACTCCTCCAAAGAAGGAGACTCCACCACACACCACACTCTGAGGCAGCATATTCCACTGTCAAACTGCTCTTACCATCAGGAAGTTCTTTCTAATGTTTAAGTAGAATATCTTTTCTTGTAGCTTGAAGCCATTGCTCTGTGTCCTAGTCTCTGGAACAGCAGAAATAAGCCTGAACCCTCCTCCATATGATATCCTTTCAAATGTTTAAACATGGTTGTCAAGTCACCTCTTAAAACTTCTCTTCTCTAGGCTAAATATACCTAGCTCCCTAAGCCACTTCCCATAGGGCTTCATGGTTTCCAGGACTTCTACCATTTTGGTTGCTCTCCTCTGGACACATTCTAGCTTGCCAATATCTTTTCCGAATTATGGTGCTCACAACTGGACACAGTATTCCAGGTGGGATCTGACCAAAGCAGAACAGATTCATACTATCACTTCCTTTGGCCTAAACACTATACTCCTATTGATGCGGCTTGGAATCACATTAGTTTTCTTAGCTGCTGCATCAGACTGCTGACTCATGTTTAGCTAGTGGTATACTAGGACTCCTAGATCTTTTTCACATGTACTGTGGTCAAGCCAAGTATCGCCCATCTTACATCTTGTCCACTTTATTTTCATTGCCCATATACAGTACCTAACATTTCTTCCTGTTGAAATCTAGTTTGTTAATTTTGGCCCAGCTCCCTAATCTGTTAAAATCATTTTGAATTCTCATCTTGTCCTCTGGGGTGTTAGCTAACTCTGCTAATTTGGTGTCATGTGCATTGATATGAATGTCCTCTATTCCCTCATCCAAATCATCTACAAACATGTTGAATAGCACTGGGTCCAGGCAGAACCCTGTGGTACCCCACTAGTCACTTCTCTCCAGGATGAAAAGGAGTCGTTGGTGAGCACCCTTTAGGTTCAGTCAATCAACTAGTCACTAATTCACTTAATGGCAGCATTAGCCCACATTTTACTAGTCTGTTTGCAAGAATATCATGGGGGAGCTTGTCAAAGGTCTTACTGAAATCAAGATATGCTATGCCCACAGCATTCTCATCATCTACAAAGCCTGTAACTCTATCGAGAGAGAGAGAAAGAGCAAGAGAGAGAGAGAGAGGGCAGCAGTAAGATTAATATATCATAATTTGTCTTTCAGAAACCCAGGATGACTTTTAGTGATCACAGCATTCCTTTCTAAGTGTTTACAGATTGCCTAATGATGTTCCCTAGACTCTTCCCTCATACTGATGTCAGGCTGACTGGGCAGTAATTGTTTGGGTCCTTCCCCCCGCCCCTTTCTGAAGACGTTCACTTTCTTCTAGTCTTTTGGGATTTCTCTTGTTCTCCAGGAATTCTGAAAAGATTATTGCCAGTGGTTCTGAGATTGCCTCTGCCAGTTCTTTTAATACCCTTTTAATAGCTTTGGATATAGTTCATCTAACCTTGAGTTCATTTACAGTAGCCAGGTATTCCTGTGCTACTTCTTTGTGCAGCATTTCCCCCAACTGCATCATCTGCTTCATTTTCTCCATTACCTCCTCCAAATCATGAAGATATCTACCAGTAGACAGCAATCTGCCCTTAACCATCCCCTCCCTATATCTTTCTTATTATCACCCTAGCCCAGAATTTGTCAGCAAATTAGTTCCATGTGTTAGTTTACAGCAGTGCTATTCAAAACAGTGATCCCTGGACTGGAGCTGGTCCATAAGCCTTCATATAGCTTATGAAGCACTAGTTCATGGAGAAGGGAATAAAGCCTTAACCTAAGCTTTCTTGCTCCTGAATACTGCCAGTTACTTCACCATTATCTCCTACTGAATCTAAGACTACACATATGTAACTGCAGATGATTCTCCCTCTGTAAAACTTGCTTCTGTTGTCCTACCCTCCCAACACTGCAGGTATTATCTTCCCCTCTGCTAAAATGTAAGTTACAAGCACTCTGAGCAGTTTTAGGGGTTTTTTTTGGGGGGGTGATTATCTCTGTAAATCTTGGGGGAGTTTCAATCAATGCCTTTTCAGAATTTTTGTAATCTTTCCAAATATAGCTCTTCCAAGTCTCACTGTGTCTTGCATGACCCCAGAAGTGAATCCTTTTAAACAGTATCAAAATTACATGCTAAATTTCATAAAATGATTGGATGCTGCTGAAAAATTTTAACAACAGAACTTTTTCCCTCTACCTAACTCCTTTCTTTTTTAAAAAATTTAATCGCAATTTGAACTCATCTCTGTTGACAGAAATAGCTATTATATTTTCCTGTGGGGCTAAGGTTTCGTGTGCTAAGAGGTTCTGAAGATACCAACGCCAATCATATTTGGTAAAGAATCTATTGCCAAGGGTGGTTTAGTCAACAGGTGGTTTGGCAACAAGACTAACAGTTGCTTTTAGGCGTCACTTTTGGTTCCTGACAGAGGCTGGGAGACAATACCTCCTAAATGCTTCATTTCAAGCCAAATATACAGAAATGAAAGAGTCATTCCAGCCTGCTTGCCTGTCTTTTGCAACAGAAAGGGAAATATTCCAGCTGATGCTACTCTTCCCATCAATCCAAATGCTAGAAACATCATGCAGCACAAATTGTTATGCATAAATGGCAAGCATGGTGCATTACTCCTATCTGTATGAGATTTGGTAAATTTTCTTTATCTTTTCCCATATTTTCCAAGAAGAAAAAAGAGAAAAAAATCCAGAACAATTTTAAAATTGTTTATATGTATCAATCAATGTGTCTAATATGTGTTGTACATTATGGATAAAAATCCAGTACTGAAAAACCTACAAAAGACATCTGCAAGCATATGGGTAGATCTATACTACAAATATATTCTTCTCGTCCCAAACCAAAAGGGACTATGAGGTCATATCAAAAGAAGACAGAATTAGAAATAAAAAGAAATCCAATAAGCAATGATTATTTGTTACATGAACACAATATTTCAATGCCATGAAATCCACCAAATTTCTTAGGGAGAGAATGCAATGCCTGTTTTCTTGAGAGGCTGATTTTCTAATTTTTGGGGAGGGGCTCTATTCTAAATTTAACAGTATTTATTCTTTTCAGAACCTAAATATTTGGAATGTTTTTGCACATGTAGCTATTCAAATGATCTCAAAGGTGGGCAGATTCAATGGGGCCATTTTTCTGCCCTTTAGATCACCTGGGGCTTCCTGGACTGTCAAATTAAATAGAATATCCAAACACCCCCCCCCCAAGATTTCACTTCTGGCTTTGAAATATTTTATTGACTTATTTGATGCCTTGTCCTTCAGCAAAAGAACTGAGGGCAGGTAACAATCTTACATAAATGCACACAGCTAAAATCACAAATTACATAAAATTTTCTAAAATACAGTAGAGTCTTGGTTATCTGACATAAACGGGCGGGCTGATCGTCGGATGCCCGAAAATGTTGGATAATCTGGAGGCCCGTGGCCGCCACCATTTTGGGGGCGTGTCTGGGGGCGTGTCTGGGGGGCGTGTAAATGCCTGCAGCCACGCCCCCAGACAGCTGTGACGTTGGAGAATCCGGAATGTCGGATGAACGAAGGTCGGATAAATGAGACTCTACTGTACCTAAATTACCTAATTCAGGTTTCTAAAAATTTCAAAATTACACACACAAATTACAAATATCTAAAAACATATCTTATAGATATTTTCTAAAACACCATTAAAGTAAGTGGAAGCAGCAGGAGAGGGAACAGCAGTGAAAGACAAATCAACCATTTGCATTAGTCCCCCAAAAGCATACAACTATATATGTTTTAAACCAGTTTCTGAAATACCAAAGTGTGGAAGGTAACTGGATTTTTGATGAGATAGAATTTAATAATGGGACACCACTAGACAAACCCTGCCATGTATGGTAGCATTATAGACCAAAAAATTATTCCAATGTACAACAATCAAAGCTTCTCCCCAGCTTTGATCTTAATTCTGGGTGGATCAAGAACAAAATTAGGCTGTCCTTTAATAATCTGGACCCTAAGCCACTGAGCTCTTTACGTGTTAATGTTAACATCCTGAATTCAGACTGGTGGCACACTAACATAACACAGCAATTTCAGAATTATTCAGCCTTTGCTGTTTGTCAAAGAAATCCTTTGCACCAGTGCAGCTTATCATCAAGAGAAGCTCCATAAAGGGTGTATTGCAGTAGTCTTGTGAGAAATTATGAGAGCACAGGCTACTGTAGCCATATTATTCTGGGACAGTAATTACCATAGCTGTTGGAATGATCTTAGGTAACTGTAAACACTCCTCGTCATTGAAGCTACCTAACTTTCTAGCAACAGCTATGAATTGAAGAATATTCCCAAATTGCAGCTGCTGTGTCTTGAGAGAGCTACATAACCCAAAATGGGCCATTTGCCTAATTCTTAGACCCAGGAATCAACTATCAATAAAGTCTTTGTGTTGTAATTACTTAATTTCACTTAAGATTAGGGTGACAAGAAATGCTTTTTAAAATATGATCAATGGTAGAGGAGGACTTAAAACATTTAAAAGCCAAACAAATTGTTGCTCCTTGAGATTTTTGAGAGAGGAAATCCATACTTTTCATCAGAAAAGGGTGGCCAAGGGCAACTGGGGGTGCCATAATGCTAATGTTTACTTCATATTCTACCAAAAAAAAAAAAGTTCATTAAGGTTCCTGGAATATACCTAATTCCACGTATCAGAGAAACATGCCCTCTCTCCCCCCACTCTCTCTCTTTCTCTCTCTCTCAATGGAAAGCCTCTGGGAAAATCCAACCATCTGTGCCTATCATACCTTATAGGAGCCAACAACTATTAATACAGCAAGTGTACATAATACAAGATTTACAGAATGTGCTTGAAGATTTTGAGGAGTTTATCTTTTACATTTTAGTCAAATTTGTATATGATTATAGCCAGATAGCCAGAAAAGACAGAGTAGTTAAAAGAACGCAAGTACAGATTACATCAGTTTTGGACTGGTAGAAGTTGTACGCATCCATTTATGGTCAAAGACTAGCCAGCTGACACTCCTAAGTTATTAATAGAAAGGAACAATTCTAAGGGCCAGACTAGATGATACATTAAAAACTAAATAGTATAGATGTACTGCAGAGGTTGAGGGAGCACAGATGAAGGAAATCGACTTCTCATATTTTGCTTGCCTCCTTGAGAGATAAGATAGGAGGTTACATTCTCCATTCATTCTTTACAGTTAACAGAAGTTGGCATGTCCTTCTGCTGATCTTATTTCTCTGCAACTATTGTAGGTAACTCAAAAAAGTATGAGCCATTTAACAGCTTATAAAAAAAACAGCATTGTAGCTAAACTTTATTCATCTTTTACAATTAATAAAAGTTTATATGCTTTTCAGCACCATCTTCATCACTGAATCCTAAGCATCAGAATATGTTGTATTATCTAGAGGGACTAGGGCTGTTCTTAGTGTTTTAAATGCACCTGCAACATATTGTCCAAATGGTGGGACTACAAAAGGTAAGGTCATGTAAAAGCAGGGCTGTAATCTGTGATCTTCCCTTCATGCTTGGAACTATGGATAAGTCCCAAATAGATTTCTGAACAAAATTTGTTTCTACAGCTAAAATAACCTGTTTTGTTTTGCCATTAAGCCTCTTTCTGTTAAATAACAGTACAGCAGGACTCCTGTATCTGTGGATTCATTATCTGCTGATTCAGTTACCTGCGGTTGGCTCCCTGCCATCGCTGCAATCACGGTGATGGTGGGTGGGAGACAAGTGAGGAGTGCAGGATTGTGCTCCTCACCACCTCCTGCCCACCGCCCAGGGTCCAATCGCAGCGATGGGTAGGAAAGGAGCAAGGAGCGCGATCCTGCCATGGTAGCTCCCGCCACAGTGGCTCCTACGGCAGCTCCTCACCACCTTGAGTGGCTGAGGGCTGGTGGGGGACAGGGCGTTTACTACTATCCATGGATTACAATATCCATGGGGTGTGTGTGAACCAATCCCCCATAGATACGGGGGTCCTACTGTAAAGTACTGGTTAAATACATGCATTAAAAAAAAAAGGTCTCCTCACTTCTAAAACTGAAACAATACAGAATTAAGCATGGGTTGAACAACTGATGACCATGTGCTCTTCAGAGATATACAGAGCATAGTAATGTTAGGGTGCAAATTAAAATGCAAACACCAGTTAATTCTTTAAAAAATTAAAATCTTCTCCTCATGAAAATTACATGAGCATTTTTGTGTATCTGTATCCCAAAGAAGCAGTGTCACATGCTGAGTTGGCTCAAGAAAAATTACTTCCAACTTATTTGTTTGATTTATACCCCAAGTGTCTCTCAGACCTGGGACCCAAGATAGCTCATAGCAAAATTTAAACAGATACCAATGAGAATCGATACAAGTACTGGTAAAAACATACAAAATTTTGTTATGTTGAACACACTGAAACTATGTTTAAACACTAATGAAATAAAAAGTTATCTAAAAGTGCCTCAGTTAAATAAACTACAGCAGTAGTCTGCTAAAATGCCTTTGTTTCCCCACAGCTGGAACTCCCTGTTAGTGAAAAGACCACAATGAGACACCAGTCTGGCTTCCCTTGGAATGGAGATCCACAGCTAGGGAACAGCCACGGAGAAGGCCTTTTAGTTTGGTGAATCTTTCTTCAACATTCTTCATGACATCTGAAGACTAACTCAGGAGCTGAAGGACAGTCCACACAGGAAACAGCTTCCTCTTCCAGCTTTGCTGCTACCTCTCACTATCTGTCTCTTTGTGATTGTTTTGATTCTGCCCACTGATTTCACATTTTGGCAAGGACAAAGTATTCAGAGATATATCAGGGAAGTATTATTCTCTACGTAGGTTGCAATTCTCTAGTCAGCCTACAGGAAAGACAACTGTGGTATGGGATGGTGGTGGGGGAGAAGGGATCCAGGGAGGAAAAGCCACAAGACAACTGAAACAGAAGACATCAGAACTTCAATCTCCTTACCACTATCATCACCTGGACACAAAACAATTAAAGGCACCCCTTCTAGTAACTTTAGGAGGCAAAGTCATCTTTTACTTCCACTTCTTGTCCCATTAAACGATGAAACAAAGTATAACACAAAGGTAGTAACCAAGCTTTATTCCTGAAAATTGTTATTACTTGAATCAATAATTTTAAAGTTCTCAAGTATGTTTTTCAGTCTGTTGCTTACCAGGAGCTGTGCTAATACCACACATCGAATTCTCTGAAGGAAAAATATGATAATTTCCTAGGCATGTATCTGTATAATAATAGTTGGACACCCAGCTTTTTTCTTTTTCAAAGAAAAGTTTCTGAATTACCAAATTATAAAAATGGCAATTAACCGAGAAGCAATTTCATTTCTACAAGGGAAAATCTCACCATACTTGTAGGATCAAGGGAATGTTCAGGTTGAGTTAGAGCATATAAGTGGTTGGTCTCCTATTAGTACATTTCAGGGGGGACATAGGGATGCAGTGAGAGGAGGAAGCCCCATTATAGCAGATTCCAATCTACACAACTCTGAGTCTAGCCCAGTATTTCCCTTCCTGGTGTTTGCAAACTTTAACAAAGTTGATTTCACCATGTATTTAAAATCAACAACAAAACAACAACAACAACAACAACAACAACAGAGCCAGAGAAAATCAGGTCAAGGCCCTGTCCTTCCCAGCACCTATTTTCAACAGCGACCAACAAAAATTCTCCAGACTACAAACTAAATGCTCCAGGTTTGTCTCCAGCATCTGGAGTTCAGCAGTATATCACCCCTAAACATGGAAATTCTAGACCTATTGTGCTTTATATTTATATACAGAATCATTATGTTGCTTTTTGGGCTGAATAAGGGTCCCCAAAGCAGACTAGATAAATTCCTGAAAATTAAGGCTGTCAAGTCATAATGGCTAAATAACTCCTTCAGTGCCAGAGACATTATGGCAATGTATAAGAGTAGGAGACTCCCAACAGTTTCATGTTCTGTTTGTGGGCTTCCCACTGATACCTGGTAGACTATTATGAGAAAAGAGTGTTAGAATAAACAGGCATTCAGTTTGATGCAGCAGAGTATTTCTAATGTTCACATGAACAGCCAGAAATACATAGTTTATCATACAACTGTAAGACAAAAGTGCACGAGAACTGCAATGCCATTTTTCTTCCCAGCAGCTTCAAGGTAAGTTTGAAGCAGAGATGCCATGTTGGCAAGCTGGTATTTAACCCCTTTTCTCCCACTTTCCATTCCAATCTGATTTTCTTACCCCTAAGGTGCTCAAAGTAAGTTTTGCCTATATTTTGAACATCACAGGAAAAAACAACTATGGGAGGGTTACTCTGGAATGTAAACTTTTTTTCTCTTATTCCATGGGCACAATCAATTCAACAACAAAATACATCCCCAGACTGCAATCAGCTCCCAGAAAGCTAGGCCTTCTCTCTTCAAGTGCCTTGAATCACTCTCTTTAAAAAAATGTAGTTCTGTGTTGAAAGAAAAACTTAGCTGAGCTACAAAGTTAAATAAATTTTGTGCATAACATCCTTGCTACCATCGTATTTGATAACAAGACTCTTTGCAGGATAGACATATTAGTTGAAATACTTGAACTCCATCAGATAAACAACAGACCAAAAGACAGAAAGCAAACTAAAGGCAGGGAGGTGAAGCTATTTTCTAAGTGTTTTGTTTCTAAAGTGTTGCCAGTCATAAAAGGACTTGACGTGCTAATATCTGCTCATTCAGACACTTATAGACATGCTAAGAGCATGATGGCTAGCAGGCGCTGCGTTTAAGTGCTGTTACTGAGGCCTCCAAATATTGACAGAGTGCCAGACTCTATGAAACTATTGATGTTCACAGCCGGCTTTTGCTCCAGACACCTATCAGACAGAATCTTTAAATGTCACAGATTAATGAATTTTCATGAAGAGTGTGTGTGTGTGTGTGTTTGTGTTTTATACTGGGACAGAAAGAAAAAAAAGTAAAAGAATAATTTCCAAATAATTTGTAATCAAACTGCCTTTTCCCCTGTAAAAGTCTGGCCCAAAGACAAGCCATTTGTTAAGGAGATGGACAATCAATATTAGGTCTATGGGGATTGCTGGAAGTTTGGTAGAGATGAAGGAAAGCACACTCTGGCCTTTGCTATCCATCAGAGGAGGAAAGATCACTGAGAGGCTGCATCTGTGCCTCACAGGAAGAACGTTACGGCAAGTAGAAGACCAAGTTGGCCCTGCCCATTGACCAAAAGAGCAGGACCAGCTTATGTGCAGCTTGTGTTCTTAACTGTACCAGGAAAGACAGTCCAACCTCTAAGTAAGATTGCAAATACCATTCAGAGCTCTGACACTGCAGAGGAAAAGAGATCCTATATTGCAGCCTCTGTTTGTGACAAAATTTAGCAAGGAAAGGACAGCCTGGCCCCAATAGGATATAAAATTACTTACTTCTGGCATTCCTGGAGAACTGATCTGCTTCTTTACCTTTTCCCTCCACTCACCTTCTTTTTTGTTTGCCTTGTTTGTTTGTTTGTTTGTTTGTTAGGGATATCGACTTGCTCTTGGCAGGGGTGGGGGGAAAACTGATGTGAGTCACTTCAGAGGTGAGGTGTTATTTGTCTGAAAACTGGGATAAAAATATTATTTTAAAAATCACATTCATGTCAGTGCATGAAGAAAATTAGAATCATTGCCTTTCTAGTATTTAGATATCTGATTTTCTGTAGCTGTGTGTATATGTGCCTTCAAGTCACCTGTCAACTTATGATGATCTTGTGAATTTCACTGGGGTTACTCAGTTACTCAGGTTTTGCCAGTTCCTTCCTCTGAAATGTAGTCTACAGCACCTGGTATGCGTTGGCAGTTTCCCATCCTTATATTAATCACGGTTGACTCTGCTTGGATTCCAAGATCAGTACATGCATATCTACAAATACAGTCTGATCCATGTTGGATTAACAGTATTCAAAATCCTCTTCAGTGGCAAACTCCTTTAAACTGTTGGGACTGGCAGGTGCAGGAGACAGGGATTCTAGTCTAAAAACACTAAGTGAATGTTCTAAGAACAGGTGTTATATCACCACTGAAACAAAACAGGAACATACCTGAGTAGTCATCTGGATGAGAAATTACTGAAACCACCATGCAGGAGCAGAATATACATATACTAGAGTATTTACCCAATGTTGCCCAGGATTTTATTTTCTCATAGGTAACACTTGTTAGAAATACATTAGGAATTACCTTACCTTACCTGGTTAAAATACAGAGCTTTGGGATCCTGTGTCTCTAATTCCCCCAACTGCCTTGTCCAGTACCTGTAACTTTTCCCCATAGACCCCAATCCAATCTGTATTTAGAGTTGCTAACATACAGAGGTTCGGTTTCTGGGGAAATACACTGGGCTCCTCCTTCTTGCTGCTAAGCCTCATCTCCATAGCAACCGGTTGGGCCCAAGAGCTCTCCAGCTGAGAATTCTAAAGGTCTCTCCCTAAACTGTCAAACTCAGGATTCTACAGAATCTTTACAGGCAACTTACAGGCAGCCAACCATATGTAGTCTTCTCACCTGACACAGCCAATCATAAGAGGTCTTCACCTGCCTGACACAGACAAACTCAGATTTTTATATATTAGATGAGAGTCAATTAGATATAGCAGTCAGAGCATCAGAAAAAGAGTGGGGAGATCATGGGTCAAATCTTCATTCAGCTATGAAGTTTTGTGGATGACCTCAGAGACACTGCTATCTCTTACACAAACTGTGAAGGGGAGGGTAAGAAAAGTGGTGAAGACAAAGATTTAACTGATGAAAGGAAGAAATGCTGAATGAAGAAAGGCTCTAGATCAGGGGTGTCAAACTCAATTTCATCTTGGGCCGCATCAGTATTATGGTTGCCCTCAAAGGGCGAGTTATATCTGTAAGATTATATAAATGTATCTACTCTTTTATCAAATTAAATAATTACCTCTGCATTTGATTGTTACTGGTTTTAGTAATAATGAGCTCTGAAACTAGAAGTTTAGGAAAAATAATGGCAAAATACACTATTCAAGTGTATAGCTATTGTACTATTTATTGAAAAAAGAGTTTAGAAAACCGAAAGTTCCTTTTTAATCAGACAAATATTACCTGTGTGTCTTTCTGCTCCCCCTGCCCCTCTCTGTACCTGGTGAGTCCAAACTCCACATTGTGGGCCCCTGGTATTCTAAAGGGGAGCCCAGCAGCCAGCATTCACAATATACTTCTACTTCTGACTGCTCCTCTGTCTAATTCTTGCAAGCCGTGTGAAGCATTGCCATGCTAATCTGCGGCAACGCTCTGGTAGCAAGACTTGGAGAGAGGAACAGTCAGAAGTAGAAGTAGATCGCAAGTACTGGCTGCTGGACCCCTTTTCAGAATACTGGCAGCCAGAGGCCTGAAATGTGGGGATTGGGCTTGCCAGGTAGGGGGAGTGATGCAGCTGCAGGAGAGGTGTGAGGACCACATGAAATGGCCTGGCGGGCTGGATTCGGCCCACGGGCTTTGTGTTTGACACAGCTGCTCTAGATGAAGAAACCCAGCTGCCAATTCTGCAGTACCCAAAAAGGAACTGAGGGGAAAAGCAGAAGACAAGCTCAGATGTGAACAAGGACTGGGCAGGACTCCCAACAAAACACACCTACGAACTCTAGAAAGTTCCAAACTTTGCTGCCCAGGTATAGGGTAACGCTTTTGTGTGAAGTCATTCAGACCATGAAGAAGAACCATATATGTCATTCCGAGTGCCTTGGAAGAAAGGTGGGATATAAATGTAACATGTGGTGCAGCATGTGCTGCACTACAAACACACACACAGCAGTGATTGGTCAGTATATGTAGAAACTATGCCCTCCTGATGTTGTGGACTACAATTTCCAGTAGAACCAGCTAACATGGCAATGGTAGAGGACCACAGAAACTGCCATCCAAAGCATCTGGAAAGCTAGCATTTATCATTCATAGTAAAAAGAGGGCTTTCTCTGATTCCATTTTACCTTTTGATTAAATGTAGTGACATATCCAGTGATATGTAATAAGAGATATTGAACAATCACTCTATTCCTCTGGAAAAAAAAAGGACTTGATACCAGAAATGATACATTTCCCTCAGGCTAATCCAGGATTTGAATAGAGGTCTGGGAAAGCTCAGAATGTTTCTCACAATAAATTAAAAGAACGATCTTGAAAACTAACCTTCTGTGAAGGACCATTTCAACTGACCCTGGCGTACAATTGCACTAAAAGTAACTGCAGCTTACACACTGAGGGAGGATACCAGTACAGTTAGACACACTGCCAGCTGCGAAGCGTTTATACTCAGCAATTATATCATTTCACAAACGGAATAGCTGTTTTCTGTTTATATACTGTAAATGTTTACATCAAGTGTGAAACTATAATAAATGTGGCCAAGACAGAAAGACTCTGTGAACCAATTCCCTACGGAAAAATAAAATCCACATAAATTCACTTCAGAGGTCCCTTGGGCATTATGCAACTTAGTGACTCCCACTGATGTTAATTTTGAAGACAAAAAGGTACCATGGGTGACATTTAACAGAGATCTTATTGCCAGATTACCTTATTGGCTGGATATTTTGTGAAACTTGCTCTTTTTCTCTAACAACCTTAGAAAGCTAACACGTGAGGTTTGGGCATTTTATTGCAAAGTGTACTCTAGAAGCAAACCAATTTTTCTTCTAAGGGTATAGACTCTAATATTATAGTAGTTGCTACAGCTAGCATTATAACCATTAAATTCCTTTGTTAATAATATACCATTAAAAGCTAGTGGAGTTTTACTATTATACAGTTCTGTAACTTTCTGCTAACCACAGCACGCCCATATTTTTTTTATTTATTTAACTTTTTTTTGGAATTCACAAGTATGGCAGAAAATTTTTCCTCCATAGTTTAAAATGCCTTTTCCAGAACGAATTCTAGCAAATTCTCAAGACCTTGTTTAGCAACTGATCACTGAACTGGATCCATAATTTGAGAACTACTGAAATTATGGGACTTAAGTTAATCCTGACTAACTTAAGTCTTACTGATGCCCCTAGATCTACCCTTAAGCATGAGTAAGGTTGGCTCATATTTAGCAGACTCTCTTATCCACTCCTGCCAATAGCATTCTCTTGTCCCTAAGTCAGGAAAAGGCTTTCCTCCCAGTTGTTTTACTAGTAAAAATTTGTTTCCGCCCTCTCTCCCACCATTAGGATAACTGCAAACATTCTTCCAACCACAGCAGTTCAATGTCTGAAGTAGTTCAGAGGTCATGGACTTTTAACATTCAAGATTTCATGGATGTGCACTCAAATCAAAATCATTTTGTCTAACAGGGAAACCAATATATTGAATCTATTCAATAAAGATTTTTTGGATGCTAAGATTTAACCACCCCTGTTTAGGGTTCCCATGCATCCTATTTTAGAAAGGTCAGTTCCTTCTATTAGAAGGAAGTCCTCTGATTGAAGACATCTTCCTATTCCCTACTTGAAAGGAGACTGAAGGCCTTAGAAATTGGCCATCAACACCAGCTGGCCTGCCGAGTAAGTAGACAGAGAGGTCACTTTGTCACAGTTTCCCCTCTGAGTCAGGCTACTCTGCATTTCTATTTAAATTATAGTAATCATTTCTAATGTTTGTGTTGGTACACATAAATGAATATATGCAGATCTGTGAGTTTTGGTAAGGAGTGGGAAATACCTTCATCCCCCTTTTCTCTTTCTCTCTCTCTCTTTTGTTTTCTGTGAGCCTCAAACACTTCAACTGAAATGAATCCGCAAACATGCTATCACCAAAGTGAGAGTAGAACTAAGCCAGATATTTCCTGACGTGCCATTGCCAAAATGTGCTCTGTCTGGTGCTATCTTACAGAGAGAAGTGATATTCCATTCCCTAGGTTTGTATAGTGGAAAGAGAAGCTATCTGCAATTATTCTTTGTTGACACAAATGCTTGGTGTGCTTGCCTTAAAAAGTGCAATGTCTCAGAGTGGAATTTTCAGATGGAAGTGTTACCAACAGAAGGCCAAGAATCGCATTTGTCCCATCTCCCAAATGTCAATTACAATGGCTTATGCTTAACAATAATTAGGACAGTTCCTTTGCCCCTGTTAACAAAGCCATTCTCTAACAATGTTAAGATCCAAAGTCTTTTTCTTTCTTTCTTTCCTAGCATCATGTTTGCTAAGAGCTTCCACCGGTAGAGCTTTGTGGTCTCATAACACTGGGAGGTCAGACAGAGCACCATTAAGCAAAAAAATCAGGGAGTACTCTGCATCTCTCCAATTATCTGTGTGTGAAACAGCAAAAAAGAAAGAAACAGCTACAGAATAAAACAAATCAGATTTCAAAGGGACCTCCTAGGTCATAAAACCAACTTCCTTCACCCGTCAGGACTTTCCCTTCTATTGCCTAATCTCTTTGTTGTGTCTGCCCCCATCAATGAGTCCTTTCATTCCCCATAATCAGCTCTGATTAGTGTTGCTTCACATCAGTCTCTTCCTTTTTTCTTCTCTGTTTTGCCTTTAGAAGGACTAGAATCAGCTTCTACACACCCCTCCTTGTTAAAAGCCTTGCCTCTCCTGCTGACTTACTACTCTCTCAATCAAAAGGGCAAGAGGAAACAGTTGGGATTCATTCCCCCTCTTTTTTTTTTTTTGAGAAACTGCACAAATGTCAACTTCCTAAGAGGATGTTTGGCATAGCTGAGTTCAGTCGTTCAATGTACAAAGTCGGGATGATCAAAAGTTTGAAGGGCTGCCCACTGCTAAAGAGGAGGGAAGAAAAGAAAATGGGATTTCTTCTGTAGTTTTAGTTCCAGTGAATGGCTTGCCTCTGCTAGAAATGATACTTCTATTACACTGGGAACATGGGAACAAGGTTCAGTTCCACACCGCAGTTTATGCTATGTCTGAGGTTATTTTGATTACTAATATTTTGACTAGGTCTGGTACAACTTATTACTATGATATTTTACATATAAAACTGTATTCAGCATCTGACCATACATATGCGCGCACACACAGACGGAACTATTTATATTTTCAAAGATGCTTATAGAGCATACACTGTTTAGTTTTGTTAGTTTCCTTTATTACTTTTTTTAGATGGTTTGGTTTTAGCAATTTGTTTTCAGGGTGTTTTCCACCTTAAAAATGACTTTAAAAAAATGTTACTACAGGCAAAATATGAAATTCAGCCTGCAAAACAGCACGTCTCCATCACTATGCTTCACCGCAAAATTGTGAATTTTAATGTCACTATGACCTCCTACTTTTGGCTGTAACTCTGTGTCTGTTCATTTGCTAAATCCTGCAGCTGTCAATGAAAGTTAGCCACATATAACAGACAGTAAGACTGTACTGTTTATGTCTCCATACTAATAGACTAGGGTTTTTTTTTAAAAAAAGGCAAGCAAATACACATTACAAGGATTTTTCAAAGAACCTTTTAAATCCTGTTTTATTTAAATACATTAAGCATGAAATCTTATGGTCTGTGGAAAGCTTGGATCTTCTGACTCCAGAACCACAGCTCCTATCTCAGGTGAGGAGATCTGGTCTTAGGTTCTCTCATCTCATCCCTGAAGGATCTGTGCTCCCTGCCACCTTCTTAGCACTGTTAACTCTGATACTGGATAAGGTAAAAAGTGGTTTAAAAAAGAACATGGCAAAGGCAAATTGGAGGAGGCTTTAGATATGCCATATCAAAAGTCTTCCTAACCTTCCATCATGTCGCCTCTGTGGATGAACATTCAGATTAGTTCTGGAGCTGGTCTAAACGTTGCCCTGTTACTTCTTGCAATAAGAGGGAAATATTTGTTTTGTTTTTAAATGGCAGGGAAGGAGAGGTAAACGTAGTGCCTGCCTCCCAAGGCTTTGGAAAAATCAGAGTGTACTGTCTTCACGTTGCTCTTCTTTTCTAATTCCATAACATATGATTCCCTGTCACAAAATAAGGTGCTGATGACTAGTTTAGATGGCTTTAAAATGATATAAGGAAATTAATGAACGATAGTTCCAATAAGATTCATCCATCACAGAAACTGAAAGAAACTACATTGAGGGTCCGTCTATTTCTGGATGTTAGATGCTAGGAAACAGATAACAGTAGACTTCTATTGCTTTAATATTCTGCTTGTAGTCACCCTCAAAAACTTCTGGTTAATCATCGGTGGAAGATAACAGGATCAGATGGAATCTTAAATGGCAACTAACTCATCTGCTGTGCTATACAACATGAAGCTTTGGATCTGTGGGTCCTGAAGTGTTTCTCACCCCCAGCCAACTCACTTTCTGTTGGGCTGATGGAAAGGATTTCAAAGAGCAGACAATGGGGATTGTTTTGCTCCTGTGTTCCACAATCTCAATTAAATATAGAGGAGGATAACGTCAGAAAGCCAGTGTGCTTCAGCGGTTTGAGTATTGCAGGGTTTGAATTTCTGCTCAACCATGGAAACCCACTAGGTAACCCTGGGCAAGTCACACTCTCCCAGCATTAGGGAAAACCAGTAGCAAACATACTTTAAATAAATCTTGCCATGAAAGCCCTAGCATAAGATCACCACAAGTCAGAGCTGATTTGAAGGCACATAACAACAACAAAAGATATTGACATTTATTATTACCAGTAAAATGTTAGAAAAATAAAAAAAAGGCATAATGACTCCCAGACCTCTTCACCAGGCATAGGAGCACAAAAATGAGGGAATGGGGAAGAGAAATGAAATGCAAAAATCTGGCTTGATTGATTAGCCTTTATGTGTATCTCTGAAGTTGCAAGAACATTACAGAATGCGCTGTGAACAAGAAAAATGTGAAAAATGTTAACTTCCAGCTTGCTGGGATGCACAGTTCATGGTTTCTCTCCATCTCACACCAACTGAATGAAATTCTCCATCTCACACCAACTGAATGAAACTCAAACAACATAGGCCCCTGACTTGACTTAGAGAAGCATGACAATTTAATCTCTAGTTCAGCTGACAAAAAAAAGCATGACAGTCACTTTATCAGATGAACTGAAGATTATATTTAGATAATACACTATTTTTTTTCTGAAAAAAATAACTCTAGTTACAAAAATAGACATCTTTCTCCACCTCTTTTACATCCCACCTGCCCTGAGTATGCCCAGCTTTGGGGTCAGAAGTGAAGGACTGGTCATGATGGAAAGACCCAAAGCAAGAATCCCTAGATTCACCCCAAGGATACTGCTGCAAATCAGCACAAAGCCACCAAGGTCTATGAAATGCCTAGAAGTTTCTTTACTACCCGCTGTTCAGTTTTAGAAGTTCCAAACACCAGACTTGGTTGTGTGGTCCACTACAAATTTTGATGCTTTCATTCTTTAAAATAATATAGGGTTCTTCTATGTCTTGAAAGATATTTTACTGGAGCCTTTAAATCAGGCATGCAAATCCCTACCTGGTTTTTCACGGTGCCCAAAGATACTGTTGCATGGGAAATGAGAACTTTTCCCCAAAATCTTGCCGCTGCATTTTAAGTGGCTGAGGAACAAACCACTGACTTTCTCACATACGTGTAAGAACGGTGAGCAAAGGAGCTTCCAGCACTTCATCCTACACTAAACAAGGATCAATTTCTGTTTCTTCCAAATTCTAAAAATGTCCTGTCTTTGCAGCAACTCCCTGTAAGTTTCAGTTCTGCTCTGATTCTTATTATTATACTCATCTTCTTGTTTATAGTTTTAGTTTTCCAACCAATAGACTAACTTTGTACACATAATTCAGCTCCGCCCTAGAACACACAACTTCTCAGAGGAAACTAGTACGAACACCCAAAGAGAAGCAAAAAGACACTGTAACTTTACTTGTTATGCAAGTTCAAAGATACACAGAATATTTTAAATGGATAGTACTATCATACTGACTAGTTTTGATTACTCTTAACACTACAGTTATAAAACTATGGTTTGATATGGCTACAGAATGATGGTTGCAGAACTATGATCAGGACAAATAATTGGATGGTGACGGTTTGTTTTTAAACTGGCATAGCCTGGAAATGTAGTTACAGGGGAAAAAATTACCGCATTTTGTCCATTTCATACAGAAATGCTGCAAATCTGAAAAGTCACTCTCATCTTCTCTAGTATGATGTCTCATTAGCTTTGTACTTCCTATGCATAACTTCAGTTGAAGCAACAAGTGCCTTGTTAACTCAATAAAGCAAGTGCAGTGAAGCCAGGACTAGCCTAAGTCATTTTGCTGCCAGAGGCAAAGATTAGAATGAATAGCCCCCTTCCACATATAGAAACCAACTGTTCTGCCAGATGAATCTTACTTCAACACTGGTGATGGGACAGCACTTTTCATCACACCTGAAGTGGTCCAGGGTAGTAACACATCTCAGTCTTCCATCAGAACAAGAAGGACTAGACTAGAGGCTAACACTGCTTCCTCTCATCAACTAGCACTTACCACCTGATGCGACTGCCTCATTCTGCTCAATAGTAGCACCAGTGCTAATTGAAAGAAGTTCTTTGAGTTCATTATAAAATTAAGAATGAGTTATACAACTACAATTTCAGCAGAATCCAGCGGCAACTGCCTCTGCCACGCTCATATCCCAACCAAAAATATGCAGAGAAACTAAGGTATGGTTGTTCAGCCTTTTTACTTACGGAAGTAGGAAAATGTTCTAATTGCAGTATTTTCAGTGAAAAGTTTTATTTTGCACGGTGTTCATGTACATATGGTGTTTATAAACTGTCTTTTAACATTTAGATATTTTATTCATTTTTCCACATGGTACAAGTAGAACACACATCACTGTTGGAAAGATACCAATCAAATAACACAGTTCTGTATCCGAAGAACTTAAAATGACAGAGGGTTGCAGTAGCAGCATGTTAGGGAGCACAGAGCATAAATTGTTAAGTAATAGAGAGCCTAAGAAGAGGTGTTAAATAGTTCAGAGGGCACTATATTGCTTTTCATAAAACAGAGAAAAACAGTTTCATCAGCAAGGAACAAGTATCATATATGGAAATCATAAATTCACTGAAGAATTAATTTATATTTTTGACACATTAGTACTTGTTCCAAGATAAAGGACAGCGGATTAAAGGGCAATGGTGTCTCCTCAACTTCTTTGGCCCTTTCAGGAGCCAAGATGTGCAGTGGTAGTGAAGGAAGGCTACAAAATCTGCTCTATTCTGGACAGCCTGTTGTTCCAGTGCCTCGTTTCATGGCCATGGCACATGTGACCACTCCCACTTAGGCTGGCCTAATTAGGCCAATGTAGTGTAACAGGATTCTATCCTTAGTCATAATTAGAGCAAACCTACTGAAACAAAATAGGGCATATATCAGTCATCATTATCTCAAGTCTCATTCACTTCAACCAAGAGCTGCACTGTAGGTATAAGTCTAGGATGGTTCAGAGGGTCAGAAACATTTTGTCTCATTCAAATCATAGTGACTTAAAATTGGAAGGGCTGTACATAATAACATTCAACATCTTTAACAATGACTTGGAGGACGGAATAGAGGGCATGCTTATCAAATTTACATAGGACACCAAATTAGCAGGGATAGCTAATACCCCAGAGGACAGGATCAGAATTCAAAATAACCTTGACAGATTAGAGAGCTAGGCCAAAACTAACAAAATGAATTTTTAACAGCGAGAAATGTAGGGTACTATACTTGGGCATTAAAAAACCCCATAGATATAGGATGGGTGATACCAGGCTTGACCACAGGACATGTGAAATGGATCTAGGAATCTTCACAGACCACAAGCTGAATGGGAGTCAACAGTGTAATGCTGCAGCTAAAAAAAGCCAATGCAATTCTAGGCTGTATCAATAGGAGTATAGTGTTGAGATCAAGGAAAGTAATAGTACCACCCTATTTTGCTTTGGTTAGACCTCACCTAAAATACTGTATCCAGTCCTGGGCACCACAATTCAAGAAGGATACTGACAAGATGGAAATGTCTAGAGCAGTGGTTCTCAACCTGTGGGTCCCCAGATGTTTTTGGACTTCAGCTCCCAGAAGCCCTGAGCATTGACCATAGTGGCTGGGGCTTCTGGGAGCTGAAGTCCACAAACATCTGGGGACCCACAGGTTGAGAACCACTGGTCTAGAGGAAGGCAACCAAAATGGTGATGGGTCTGGAAGCCATGTCCTATAAGAAGCGGTTCAGGGAGCTAGTTATGTTTAGCCTGATGAAAAGAAAGTTAAGAGACGACATGATAGCCATGTTTAAATACTTGAAGGGATATCAACTTGAAGATGGAGCAAACCTGTTTTCTGCTGCTCCAGAGACTAGGACACAGAGCAATGGATTCAAACTACAGGAAAAGAGATTTTATCTAACCATCAAGAACTTCCTGATGGTGAGAGCTGTTCTTCAGCAGAATATGCTGCCTCAGAGTGTGGTGGAGTCACCTTCTTTGGAGGTTTTTAAACAGAAGCTAGATGGCCATTTGCTGAGGGTGCTTTGAGTGTGTGTTCCTATACAGCAGGAGCTCGACTTGATGGCTGTTGTGGTTTCTTCCAATTCTGTGATTCTGTATGTAACTCACAATTAAAAATAGGGAATTCTCTTCCCTTTATGAATCAAACTTCTGTCAGAATTTCATGTATTCTTATATGTGCATTAATCTTGGCTCCGCCCACCAAAAAGAGGGGAAAAAGCCCCCACTTTCCCAACTCTAGATTTTGCCCTGTTTGTAATTCTGCTTATTTTGCACACCACACTACTCTCTACCAAAGCTGTCTATTATTTATAGGAACAGAACTTTATGCATGTACATATAGACAACACAAACCAAAAGAAAAGGGTAATTACTGCCAGGCGGTACTTTGGGTTTAAAACTCCTATGATTTAAATAGCCATTTGAGCTGTGCTCTCACAGTTTACTACATCAATAGAACACCTAAATGAAATTACAGCCTTGTGATATGCAGCAGGGTATCTTTTCTTTACTGTGTAATATACACATCCAGGAGAAATCACTCTATGCAAGCTAGTTTGCAAGGCAGTTTATTGTAAGAACATTCCCCACAATAAGTGATTAGCCTTCTTGTTTTCTGGATAACACATCTAATGATATCGGGTATGCATGATACCCATGTTTTAGTAAGCTCAAAGATATGTGCCCTGAAATATACTGGGCAATCTACTGCTCGTAACCTTTACCAACGCGATTGCTCTGTAATTTGCACTGAGTTCTGTTTTGCCAGCAGCATAACCCCACGCTAACACAGGAACTTATGCACACAATAGAAAATGTTAGAACATGCAGAGAGGAAAATAAAACCAAATAATGCATCGGTGGGGTATCTTATTAGACACATTTATTACTCTATTTTATAGCATTGGTCACTGAACCATTTGGAGATCTCCTGAACACTACAGAAAAGTCAGAGGAATTTCCTTTGAAAGAGGATTCCTTTGTAACATCACAACCACAGAGACAGATGCAAACACACACACACACACACACACACACACCAGAAGTTAATGGAAGTAGCTTATTAAGAAACAATGAACACAAAAAAGGAAGGAAGGAAGGAAGGAAGGAAGGAAGGAAGGAAGGAAGGAAGGAAGGAAGTTGGATGATTGTACATTCATATCCTTGCCCTACCTGACCTAATTGGCAAGGACGGTGGAGGATTGTCTACTTCGGTGTCTAGTTGCTGAGAACCACTAACATTTGTGTTCCAGAAGAGGGAGCAATGAGAAGGAAAAATTATGGAGGCATTGAAGTTAGTGCAACTGTCTAAAGAGAAAGGCCATCTTTTGTCAAAATGAAGAACGATGAAACCGAAGGTGTCAAAAAACTATAGAGGTTATCTCCCTTCCAGTTTATACTGGTGCTTTCCTCATCCCCTTTTTCTTATTATTTTCTCTTTTTTTGATCACAGAAAAAAATGAGCAATGTTTTAGTGTATATTATAAAGTAAATAAGCCAAATAGATGGACTTTGTAAATAATGGTAAAATCTAAAACAAAACAACACAAGCAAGCAAGCAAGCAAGCAGTGTTCTTGTGTTACATGTATTTTCTTCATCTAGGCTGTCTCTTCCAGGGATTTAGAGCCATGCTGGACCTGCATCAGGAAAAAGTCTTCATGACAAATGTGAATATTTGGGCAGCTGAAGGCAGCTAACACAGGAACAAAGGAAGCTGAAGAAAAAAAAAGTGAGGAAGTCCAAAGTCAAATAAGATGATTTTAATAAGTTTGGTGAGAGAGTTTTATTTTTACACAGGGTGTGGTTAATGCTTAATTTCTCAAAATTTCATCTCATAAGGAAGGAATATAACCCAGGAGAGATCTGCTGTCTGTAAATAATTATTAAACCCTTCTGACACAGCACTGGCCTCCCTGGCTTCTCTTTTCCTTCATTTCATTTTCCTTTACCAGGAAAGACCTGTAGCAGAGGGCAAAACACAATAGGAAGTCTCTATCACCAAGGAAGGAATACTATCAACATATTTTGCCTCTGACATCCAAACCCCTAATCGTGGTAGTCTTGTGGAAAAATATTAATATACCATGCCTGAATAAAATAATACAATAATGGTCTACTTGCACATAGATAACCTAGCACTAGTCATCCCCATGCTCAGAAATAACAGGGAAAGACAGATGTAACATTTTAAGTTGGGCAGAAGTGGACTGAAGGATGAAGGAATGAACTTTCAACTGCGTTCAAAAGGTATTATTTTCATGACGTGGACTGAGTGTTCAAACCACATTGAACAGACTTAAAATATCACGTCTACCTTCAGCCATATATGGTGCAATGGTGTACAGGGTCATTTATACCCATTATTATTTTTTAAACTCAGGACAGAATCCTGTTTTAACTGTGGTGATTTCCACATGTTACCTGATCCCACCTTTGCCAGGAAGGGAGTGCAATGGGAATGCTTCAGTCTGCACCTGGCCAATTCCCCACAGAAGGGAGTGTGAGTGTCACGTGCCTGCCTTCTCCAGCACAGTCAGGATCTTTCCCATGCTTCACTGGAGAAGGAAACACCTCCATTGTGCTTCCTGCCCTTCTGCGTGGCAGGTTAGGATGGGAGCATCACATGATTACAGGTGCTTAATGGAATATTCCATTAAGCGAATATCCTGCAATCACAACAGGTGGGGGTGGGATGGCAGCGGGACTGCGACAATGTCGTGCAGAAGCACAGCTTGTGGACCACTGCCATCTCATCCCCATACCGAGACACCATGAGGAAATGGCCTATGTCAGCATGGATGGTGGCAGTGAAAGAAAAAAGATTGTTGGTACAGCATCTTGAAGTAAGGCGCTGAAGAAATTGGCTGCTTGGAGTTAGCAGATTTTATCTGTGTTCCTTCACTACTAGGAAAAATGCAACTAGGTTTCTAGTCCCAAAATCCTACTGATTTAACACAGGGGAAATGTACATGTGCCAGGGAGCATGTACTATATAGTATCAAGCATAATGAATTCATCTCTCTGGGGCAGAGAACCTCTTGAAATCTCTCAGAGCAGTGTTTTTCAAACTCTCGTCATCCTGGTGTTTTGGACTTCAGCTTGCAGAATCACTGATCACTGGCCAAGCCAACTGGGACTTCTGGGAGTTGAAGTCTAAGACACCTGGAGGACTAGAGTTTGGGAATCATCGCCTAGAGCCTTTGTCATAATTCATAATGCATTCTGCAACTCATAAGACTAGCATTTGTGAACTAGTTTTAGAAAGTCTGCATCAAGAAAAAAGGAATAAACTATTCAGAATTATTTGACCATTCTTTCACTAGAAAATAGAATATAATCTCGCTCAAGAAAAAAAAAGATGATGAAGCATATTTATTTTATGTTACTTCAGAGAACTGAACTAACAGATTCAAATTACAAGAAAGGAGGTTTCAGCTAAATACTAGGAAAGATTTCATGATGGTACAAACTGTTCATCCATGAGACATGTCTTTGAATATGATTGACTTTCTTTTCTTAGAATCTGGATCTTTATTTATCAGGGATTCTATAGTAGAACACTTCCCATAGCGTTTATAATTTGGACGAGACGACTTTTGAGGTCCTCTCTAACTAGCTCTAGCTCTTTCTGCAAAAGAGCTATATTTCTAAACATCATGCTTTCAGCTGTTAAGTAGCATGTATAACATTTTTACATGGGAAAATTAGGTTCTAGAGATTATTGGTATATCGGCTTTTGAATTTGCCCTTTTTCAGAAAAAAAATTGCAAACACAAATGATGCAGGGGGATATGAAAATGCTCTGTTTAGAAATGACATAAGAAACTACTTTATGTTTAGAATTATTTAGTCCATCTGGTCTATCTCTTTATACTGCTTTGACTAATAGCAGATCTTGAAGTTGTCAGACAGAAATCTTTCCCTTTCTTGTTATTCCTTCAATCAATGACAGTTAAGATTTCACAAACAAGCATGATCCCTAATACTGACTTGTGATTCTTAAACATGTTTTAATGTTCATGTCTTTGTCATTGGTCTTATATATTTAAAATACTTATTCTCTGCTTTGTACTCTCTACAGGATAGCTGCTATATGGAAGTAAAGATATGGTGTTGCTCCATTTCAAAAGACAGCACCAACAAAGTTATTATGGTTTTAGTTTTTTAAAATTGGTTTTGCCACTCCACTGTACACTAAAAATTCAGTGTCAATAATTTAAGCTGTATATTTTTCCTCTTAGCAAAATGTAATATGAAATTTGTCCTTGCCTGTTCTACATTTGTGAGCTTTTATGTTAATTTATTATTTAGCAGCAGGACTTTAATTTCTTGGTCTTTGAATAAATCTGTTTTTAATAAAATCATTTCATGCCCCCCCTTTTTTAAAAAAGCTATGTCTATCTTAGTTTTCATAATCTTTTTTTCGGGTTTCACATTGATTAGATGTTACAAAACTGACAGAAGTAACAACTTCAAAAAGTGTATTTTTTTTAAAAAAAACTGTTCCACGAAGCTGCAAGTTTGATTGAAAGAGCAGTAGAAAAGAAAAGGTTGCTTAACCCTCATCCTTCTGTAGTTTTCCTGTTCAGAATCCCCCTTCTTCAGGTACTTTTCCTCCTGCAGGGGGAAATACCATCAAGAAAATGTATGGAAGATTCTCTCAAAATATCATATGCGAATAATTCATATAATTCTCAGAAAGAAAAAGAACAGGAGGGTGACAGTTATTTTTTCCCCAAATAATTCAGTGGAAAACAAAACAAAACAACCCCAAAATATGGAAACTCTGATCTATAAATGACTCTTCCCCCCACCTCCCACCCCCGTTTATTCCCAGAGGTTGCTTTTATAGAAGCACGTCATTTTACTATGCATTCACTGGAGAGCTCTTTTTCTGCCTGGCTGGGCAATCAGGTATTCAGAGCATAATGCAAATACTAAGAAACACAGGCATGTAAAGTTGCCAGACAAAGAATCCAAGTTCAGGATTAATATTTTCTCTTCTTCCCAACTCTCTCTTCCAGCACACTCTTGTCTCCTTACAAGCACCTTGTTAGCTACTGCCAAGGCTGACACCCACTGGTGACAGCAGGAAAGCCCACCACTGCACTCTGAAGTCAACCTAAACAGTATTGATTGGTCTGTCACTAGCAATGAATGTATGGTAAAGCTTTCTCAGCTCCAGAGCAGCTGCTAAAATGCAGAGCCTCCAGTGTGATAGGAAAACCAAACCAAACCAAACAAAAATATTTCCTGCTTTGCTTCAGAAGCAACAACAACACCATTCAGAGAACAACTTCTGTATCCTCACCACTCACCACCACAGTTGTAGTTCCTGTTCCAAGTGATGACGAAGGGGAGCCTCGCAGCCTCGTGAGAGTGACAAGCCTTGGCTGCTATGCCTGCCCCAGCTTTTTGAGTTCACAGGGATCCAGAGGGAGTGCTGAGGCAGAGACCTCAGGGAGGAGAGGTGGGAAGGAAAATCACTGGAACCTCTTAATGATCAAACTTCCACTAACTAAGAGGAAACGTCTTATAAATAAACAGAAAGAAAAACAAAGCAAAGCAAAGCAAATCCATCCCGTCCTGCCAGAGGAATGTACATTATTGCTTCTCGATGGAGCATTTGACAGAACACCAGAGAAGCAACTATGCATCTTGAAAGTGCTTGCCAGAAATAAAAAAAAAAAGATTTGAGGGGGTGAGCGAGAAGAAAAGAACTATAAAAACACACAAACAAACATTTTTGGAAGGCTCATGCACTTTCAGAGTAGAAAAACAAACTGCTCAAATTTAACAGAATAACGTCCAATTTAACTGTGTTTCTTTAGCACTAATAATCACTTAATCAATGGACCAAGCTGAGCATCACTGACAACACTTTTGTTAGTCTTAAGATGATTGTTCCAATTCAAACTTTATGGCACTTAAGGTAAGGCAACAGAGAGCCAGCGTGGGTTTAGTGGTCTGAGTGTTGGACTAGGACACTGGGTGACCAGGGTTTGAATCTCTGCTTGCAGCACGCAAGAATAGTGGTTTTTCCCTCCTTTGGAAACCATATACTTAAACAGTGCCAGCCAGCTTCAAATGAAGACCTATGGTACATGACTGTCATGTTCCTCCCTCAGTGTAAGCTCCTTCATAGATTCAGATGTATAAAAAGAGACACAGAACGTCTGATTGAAGTGCAGTTTCCATAGACCTAAAGTGAAAATTATATGTCAGGTTCAATTCAGACACAGAAGTGTAAGCCAGAATGTTTAAAGCAGAAATCATTGCTCTTCAAAGCAAACTGAGGGGAAAAAAGGACTCTAAAATAACAGAAACACTAGAAGCATAAAAACATTAAGCAACATTAAAAGCAGGCACACCATAGGTAATGGAAAATCTTACTCTAATTGATTATGCCCCATGAAATGATTAATTGTAGACATAACCATTTGGTTTATATGTGCTATACAACAGGTATTTATTCATGTATAATATGGGTCCACAATGCCTGAGCCTCCCAGACAATCCATTATAATGATCATCCTGACCCAAGGTGGCTACTATCCAAATTATGTGAAATAAGAGAAGCCTGGCCAACATCAGTATCTTCTCAAACTTTGATTTTTCACCAAATTCACCCTAACTGCATTCCTCACTGTATCTGTGATATCTACTATGGAACACAGAAGAACCTTTCAGCATTTCAAGCAAAGTTCAAACAGCATTCCAAACCCAGTATTTCAGAAAAGAAGACACCCACTTTGCTGACTAGAGGAGATGAAAAATGGACTCTTTCTGGTCTCCTGTTTCATGTTAAGGCTTGTGTCTCAACCAGACCTGGCCTAACCACTTCAGCCAAGAGAATAAGAAACTTGATGTTTTGGCTTTATTATCATCTTTTAACTTTGGCTATTATATAGTTTAGAATGTGAGCTATTTGGCAGCAACTGTAACTGTCAACAGTGTACAGTTGTCATTGCTATCCTCACCACAATCATGATGCTTCAAAGTGATTCACAGTCATTAATGGATCAAAAGGTAGATCAATAATACTATTCTACCTTTTCTCAGTGAGGAAAGAAAAATATTTTCAAAACTATACTTATCCAGCTTGGCCTAAAAAACAGCTCTGTGGTGAAGAAGAAAGCTTTCCTTGACCTGCTTTACTTAGTGTTATTGATGCAATACACTACTTTGTCAAACAATAGAAAATGAAGCAGCAGGGTTTCATTTCACCCTTCATTTGATGCTGTCTTGATTACATTTAAGTAAATCTTGACTGACCCATTGAAACCATTGATGTATTACAGTTCAATGGAGGCTGGTGTCTGCTGGGGCTGATGGGAAACAGGGAATAGTCACTAGAAGCAAAGACAAATGAGGTTACCAGAAAAATAGTCAGTAGTCTATACCCTAGAAAAAGGAGACTGATGTACTTGAGCTATAAGATCATGGGTGAAAATGTAGCAGGGGGAATCCACAAAGCCACATAAAAGTACTCTTTTGGACTCTTTCTCCAGCAACAACCCAAATAGCACAGAAAATCAAATGACTTCAAGATTATGAAGTCTGCAAAGTAATGAGACGGTAGGGAATCCACATGGCTGCAATGATAATGTTGACCCATTACAGCCCATTATAAAAGTGAATACTGAGGAAGAATGCCTGAAATGCTGAGTGTGCAAGAATGGCATGATGATGCTAATTGTGCTAATGACAGTAGAACACAAGCACCACTGCCTCACAGCCACACATAAAAATAGCACTGGGATACAGTAGCACACTCTGAGACTGAGAATCCACAGTTCACGCTCTTGCATGACCAGCACAAAATACTCCCCATCTTTTCTGCATGTTTACTCAGAGATAGCAGTGAGAAGCTGTGTTGCTTCTGTATACCTCCTCAGAAATAAAAGGGCTTATTTGTTCAGAAGAAAGAATAGACAGCAAGTTCTGAGAGCACTCACAATCCAGTCTACAAGTAATCACAAGAAAAACAAAACTCATTGCTAGCCTATGAAATCATCAGAGATAAACAACAAACAAAAACAACAACAAAAAGAGAGGAGCTACTAAAAGAGTGAGCACTGAAACAGAATGCCCAGCAAGTGGAACATGTGTGTATGATGGGAGAAAGGACACTCTTTCAGTCACCCAAAGAATCAGAAAGACATAATTGCCTTTTACTTTGGATTTTAGCATGCATTCTTCCTTCTCTGCAGAAAATATGGAAATCCTAACCCATACTGGGAATTCTACACATGGTAGATTTAAATCTCCCCCAATCATATGCCTCTCGTACTCTCCTAACACCAAAGAAATGGCTGAGGAAGAAAGAAATAGAAAAAAAATGTTCAGAGACCTGAGGGAATGGAGGTGAAAAGCAACTATAAACTGCCTGGATACAGTTGTCTCAGTCCACTTCTCCTCTGTGCTTTTGAGAAAATAATCCCCCTCTTTCTGCCATTTTCAATAAAGCAGATAGGCTCAGGGCTGGTCCTCTCAATGCCCCCCTCAAAGATAAGGAAAAAAAGCAAAGCTGGGCATATTCTATACAGGGACAAATTGATAATGATTATGCAATAAATTGAGACTGTGATTGGCTGTAGAGTTTCTTCACTGATGCCTACTTAATATTAACGTACGTTGATTCTGATTGGTTCAGTTAAATCAGATTAGGGCCATGTTTAAGAGTGAGTGAGGGCAGTTCTCATGACTGCAGTATGTATGACAGGATGCTGTGGTGCCCCTTATAATAGCGTGTGGGGCCCTCCATATCCACGGATTCTGTTTCCAAAGATTCAAACAACCATGGCTTGAAAATATTCAAAAAAATTGGTTTTGCCATTTTATATAAGGAACATCATTTTATTACAACATTATACATAATGGGACTCGAGTATCCACGAATTTTTGTATCCTGGAACTATGCCCTAGTGGATACTGAGGGCCCACTGTAAATGTCTGTCATCAGTTCACTGAATGAGGATGAGTAAAGATCTATTCTTCAAAGAACTGGATAGAGCAAGGAAGTAAGAACTTGAAGAAGCAGAGACTAGTTTCAAAACAGTGTTTTTGATCTCAGAAGAACCACCATCACCAGATGAAAGTTCACATTAAGCGCGGATGATTTTGAATGTACAGTATCTACAAAATAGATACGTATGGGGGTACAAATGTAATATAATTTAGCCTTTTATGCATAATACACTTATATATAAAAAAGTAAATGAACATATTTGACATTCTAGTTATTTACCAATTTATAGAAACTCTATGAATGAGAGCTGCTCAAGAGCCCCTACTATCAACAGCCTTCCTTGGATCTTGCAAACTCACAGCATGGCAGGATCATTCATTCCACACTATTTTTAGTTTCTACGTAGGGATGTGGAAGCTGACAGTCAAAAAAGCCAATAGGAAATAGATCAATGCATATGAAATGTGCTGGAGGAGAGCTATACAGATACAATGCACTGCCAAAAAGGGAAATGAATGGATCCGAGAATAAAACAAGCCTGAACTCTCACTAGAAGCCAAAATGACTAAACTGAGTCTATTGTACTTTGGACATATCATCAGATAATCTGATTCACTATAATGAGAGATGATAATGCTCAGCAATGTGGAAGACATTAAGAAAAAAAGGAAAAGCACTTTCCAGGTGGACTCAAAGAAGCCATACTCCTGAGTTTGCAGGCTTTGAGCAAGTACTTAACAACAGGGTCTCTTGGAGATCTCTCATTCATAAACTTGCCATAATTTGAAGCTGACTTGATGACACATAACAACAACAAAAATCATAAAGCTTTCATAAATAGGAAAATAAAGCAATTATTGTCTCAACCAGTCCCTAAAAAGATGGAGGCACTTTTTTTAAAGACACTGAGACACTAGTGCCTAACAATCTATAATTTAATTATACACCCTTTTTAGTTCTTAAGAACTAGGTTAATGTCACACACATTCCAATTTTAAAATACTGCTCTAAATATCTCAGATTGAAGGAAAGGTCTTCTTTAGTCAAATTCATGCCTCTAGCATTCTAAAATAAGCTGCTCCAACAAACAGTGTCCTCACAATTATTGCATTTTTCCTTATTCTCTGGAACCAACTCATTTGTGAACATGTGATCCTAAGCATACAGATACTGGACAGACAGACTCATAGAATGAATATTTTATGTTGCTGGTTTGAGACAACTGTAAGATGAATTCCTGCACTAATTGTACTAATTTTGAAAGAGCAGTGACTGGTATGGTGAGCACCTCTTCTTTATCTCAGGCTTACGAGTATATGATGCAGACTGATGATCTCCCACAGACAAGATCAGTGCGAAGTACCATTACCTGTAAATGGTAATGAAAGGGACAAGTTTCCAAGTAAATAGAGTATTTAGTTCCTTTGTACACAGCATACAAAAAAATGAATACATTTTAGACTTCCCTAAAGGAAACCTGTGGAGTTTCCCAACATGATTGCCAACCAGAGCAGAGGGAGGTGGCCTAAAAACCAGATCTCATAACTCTTCTTCCATTTCAGCATGTTAAAAAGATAACATGAACTATGCTATTTCTTCTATGAATCACCTTTGTTGCTTTGGCCACAGCTTCAGTTCACAAACCAATAAGAGACAAGAGAGCTATCATATTCCTTCAGTGTTTTGACATTCCCCATTTGTGCCCTTCTTCAAAATTTTAATTTGGTAAAGGTGCTTTGCAGCTTGTCTCATAACAGGTCACAAGTAACTTGGGATGCAGGATCTTACATCTCATTTTCTCCTGCCACTGCCACTAAATATTTTATTTGTCTTTAAAACAGCAGGTAGCTTTTGGAGGCCTGGCATCCACCCCCCCCATGACAATGTTTGCACATTGGCTCTGGGGAGTTGTTTTTCAACATCAGACTAGTTTACTCGTACCTAATGAGGTAACAGTAATCAACTGGCCACACTGAGCACTGTATGTTCTTGTGATGTGTCCAGAGGGATTTGTTTTAGGCAAAAGGTTTAGAAATGCATGCTAGATGCATTGTGCATGTACGTCACAGACAGAACCATTTACTGAAAAGAGTCAAGATACATATGGTCACAATTCTTTTGGTCATTCAGTTTCTGATGGTACTAATTTATAGCAGGAGTGGGCAGACTCCAGAGTTGTGGGAACAACTTTGGTTTATTTTACTAGAATCCTGAGATCTACCAACTGGTACAAAAGACATACTCTTAAAATTAAATTAATACGTTTGAGCACTATTCAACCAAAAATCTACTCCTCTTCTTCATATACTAAGGGAAGGGTCTTTTTGTTACTGTTACTATAAAACAATCAGGATTCAGAAAACTGCAGACTGAAGGACTGAAACTCACCCAGAGTTCTATCAGTAGAGCCCAATCTATTTTCCATCCACTTTTGGTTTGGGCTATGATAATTTAATAATAACATCTACCAATCCAGATTTTGTTTGCTTTTACAAATGCTTCTTAAAGTCATTATAACCCTTTTATAGCCAGGACAGATATAGTCTTTCTGCTGTATATTGTCCTGACCTTTTAGGAGACTGGGGTCAATTCTCTGTCCTGCATTGCCCAAGGAAGTTTCTAGGAGTTTTCTATACCAAATTTACTTATTCTGAAAGGAGTTCCATTGATTCAAACACGATTACTTCAGAGTAACAAGGTTGCCAAACAGAATTCAATGTTTTATGTTCTCCAGTTGTTTGTTTACAAAATGAGACCTATGTTCCTTCCTCACATAATTGCTGTGAGGATACATTAGCCATGGTACATTAATAGCTAGAGACAATGGTGATTGCAGGCCAGCAAGAACTACGTGGAGAATTCTGCCCTTTATAACCCATTCACCTTTTTGAAAACTACTGTTAATAGTTTAATACTTGTATTGCCTGTGGCACAGTGCATTCAGCTTCAGTTTTTATTACACCTGGCAGACCTGTCCTATTAAACTAGGAATGGTTAATCATCTGTCCTTTACATGCATTAAGTGGTCTGACTGTGCTTATGTTTTGAGCTGCTGTGAAAATTCTACAACATGAGAACTTTTTGTATAGCGGCTCATAATTCACTCCTACTACCAAAAGTTCCCATAATTCACTCTTTCCACAAAAAATTATCTAGATAAGCTAGAAGGAAGAAGATCTTGTTACACGCAGTAGTTGCAGTGTGAAGGGTGCTTGAAATTGCTTCAATATGACAACTCTTTTGTACTGCACTCTGTTCTTTTACATGAATATCGGCACCATCTTATAGATAATTTTCATTTTTTGCAGAATTTTTTTTTAGATAACTTCTAGTGGCATAGGACCAACTCACTTGTGGCAGTTAATCTAGTTTTTCTTCAGTATTATCACTCAATGTATTCTCAAGTTCTAAAATGATGTATGTGGTAACAAGCAATAGACCAGAATTAACAAAGTTGCTTGTTTTACTTTGAATAACTTCTGAATTTTCTTAACCACACATTCATTCCACCCAGACTCTGCATCAGCTTGTGGGTTTGGGGATAAAGTTTGTACACATTTGTGAAAACTTGCACATGTTTTCATACACATTCTTCCCAACATATGTAATTTATACAAAACTTCCCTTGCAGGGTCATTTTTTACATCCAATTTCCCAAGGGGTGATGAAAATTACAGACTATGGATCAAAAAACAGTTCCCATGGCTGCTTTTTGCTAAAAATTTTGCCCACATTAAAGGTCACGTGTGTGAGCTAATTTCACTACCCCAGCCCCACAGCTGTTTTGGCATTTTTTTAACCAGCACCTAAATCAATTTGCTTTCTGTTACAAAATACCTCTTCTAGGCTCTGAGAGTTCAAGAGTAGATGAAAATATGACACAATTGCCTCCACCATCTTGCATATTTGTGCATGAGAATTTGTCTGGTTTTAATTTTTCAAGAACACTTTGGTAAAATTAAAAAGGGGGGATAGTGGGGGCACAATGGGGTGTGTGGCTGCCTAAGGTTCCATAGAAGGCCAGTGTGGCCATCAACCCATGCAACGTGTCCATCCCTACCTTAACATATGCTTTTCCGCACACTGTTTTTCCAAATGCACACATTTTTGATCAGAGAAATAAACACAAAATTTGGAGATGTACAAAATGGAAGATTCCTCGTGTTTCAGTTGGGCATTGGCTTGGCAAAAATGTGTGTTAGATCAGTTCAGATTATAACGCAAATCAAACGTATACGACTTTTTATTGTCTTGGTATGGACTTCTGTGTACCATCACTTCCATAGAAGGCCAGTGTAGCATCACCCATGTAATGCTGTCAATCTGTCTGCTTCCTTCAATTATTTTTCTGAAAAAGTCTAAGGATGATGTTTTTCCCTTCTGTTCTAAAATAATTTGATGATGATGGTTAGTTCATTTCTAATGTGATATTTGCTTTTGATTCTTAACTTATAGTCTTTTTTAACAGGCTTTTTAAAGAAAGAAGTGATTTTTTATTCTTATACAGACAATTTTGTATTCTTCTTTAACATGTTGTGAGCCAAACTGTTAATGTTTTTGATAAAGGTGTGAGATACAAATACAGAGAAATAACCAATATATCTTTAAAGGTACCATGGAATGGTTACATAGACCAGATGGCACCTGAGAGCAATTTTGCACAAATATGAGAAGACAAGAAGATACATTATACTGTTTCCCAGATTATTTGTACATCTAGCCCCATGTTGTCTAATTTGTTTTAAAGTGTCTCTGGGGTCTTAGGCACGTATATTTCTTACAGGTGTAGTAGTTAAAGAGTGAAGGATTTGGACCCAGGAAACCAGATTCTAGCCCCTGCAGACTTATGAAAGTCATGGAGTAACCTTGGGCCACTCACTTTTTCTCAGTCTTACCTATTTACAGGGTTGACAGGGTAAAGTGGGAAAGAAAACCCCCCAAACATGTGCAGTGTCTTGAACTCACTGGAAGAAAAGTGGGATAAAAATGTATCCAACACAAGAATCTACTATATAAAAGTCAAAGTTTGTGTGTTTGTGAGTTTGCCTGTTTGTCTGTGTCAAGCAGGCGAAGACCTCGTATGCTCGGCTGTGTGAGATGAGAAGACCTCATATGATTGGCTGGCTGTGAAGGTTCGATGAAATCCTGGGGTTGGCAGATCAGGGAGGGGCCTTTAGAATTCTCAGGCAGAGAGCTCAAGCCGGTTGCTATGGATACGAGAGCTAGCAGCTCTGTATACAGATTGGTTTGGGGAGAATGAGAAAAAGTTAAACCTACTGGACGCATAGCATCTGTGTATTTCAACCACATCTAATTCTTAAGGCAAGGTAACTCCTAAGGTATTTCTAACAAGTATTACCTATGAGAAAATAAAATCCCAGGCAACGCCAGGTAAATACGCTAGTATTAAATAAATACCAGCTACCTGATGCTGTTAACTAGAGATGCCAAGTGTTTGGGGCATGGAAACCATGTGCTTTTTCACTGCTTCCCTGAATTGGACTTTGGATCATACCCCAAAGTAATATGAAAACATGTAGTGAAAGAAACATGTCATACCCTACTGAACATCTCATACTGAAACACTCCATGCCACACAAATTCATAATCCAATAGACAGACCCACACATACACTCTTTTTTTTAAAAAAAACTTTTATCTGAAGGTCATGCTTTCATACTAACCAGGAAAAAATAAGGCATTAATAGTTGGAGCTTTTAGAAAGCTGTGGTTCCTAGTAATACATAAGTCAAAGAACAGGAAAAATTAATGTCTTGTCTTATGTACTCTTTTTAAACATAGTAATAATAAACAATGTGAATAACTTGACAGTTAGCTTTTTCTTTCCTCATCTCTCAATATAAACTACTGGGGGGAAAACAGCTATAGAGAGAGAACAGCTTCTACGTGCTGTACAAAGAAACAAGTCTTAAAATACAGAGAGCAAGAAAAGGATATTTATTATTATAAATACATTTAATTAGTATCACTATTATACCAAGATGGAATTGGCAAATAAGTTTACACCTTCAGTGCTATAGGCCTCTAGGCAATTATTTGCAGTCCTGGTACCATTTTGCTTCTGGAGTAGATTTGGGAGCACATATGCAGGGAGGCTGCAGTGGAGAGGAGGATTATGTTCTGGCACTTGTATCTGGTGAGTGGACACCATTTTGTACAAGTCTTTGTACAGACGTATATCACACAACCACTTTAATGAAGCTATACAGGTCTGATCTATGTCTAGACAGGAAATCCTATGCATGACAGACTGGACTCTGTGATGAAAGAAAAGCAGGTTTAAATGTGAAGAGTGAAAACCAGAAGAAAAGTGTAACTCTAAAGGTTAACCTGTCCCCGGAATCCTTCTCCCAGATCCTTAAATGTATAAAACTGGGTCATTTATCCATCAGGCATCAGACATGTTTTTGAATAGGCAAGCAAACAATTTTCATTCTATTGTGCACTTGTATTTGAAACCAACTTTTCTGCTGTGACCCTCGATACTATTCCTCTAAGCAGCAACATGCCTTTTCAATCTGCCTTCCTGGGGTCTACATTTGATTACAGCATTCACATTCTATTTAGATTCTTTTGTACCATGCCCTGTGGTGCTCATACGAAAGGTGTTATTTATAAAATGTAATTCTGTTGTATTGCAATTTGGATTCAAAGAGGACAAGTAATATAAAATACTTAGTTTGTTTAATAATTCCTTGGATTTATTAAATCAGGATCTTTACAAGATTAGTGCTGGGAGGTAGGAGGAGGTTATTAACTAATAAACAGGCTTCAGGCAACCCCCACTCCTTTACAAAATGTACATTATTTAAGCAATTTATCCTTGGAGAACTAAGATGTGCAACTAGTCCAAATTCTCTCTGGGGGTTTTTTTCTTCAAAGTACTGTGAACAGTCACAAAAGTTTTATAATGATGACAAAGAGTGACCAACAATCATAATACATTTTACCTACATAGGTAAACTGACTGGCAACAGCTTACATCCTCGAGAGAAACATATGTTAGTGTACCGGCCACCCCGCTGCCTATCAGACTCCCTGGCCAAGCTGACAGATCTGGCGTCGGAGTTGGTGTTGGAGTCGCCCAGACTTTTGGTTCTGGGCGACTTCAATATCCCATTTGAGATCAGTTTGACAGGTGTGGCTCGGGAGTTCATGGCATCCATGACAAACATGGCCCTATCCCAATTAGCCGCTGGGCCAACACACTGTGCAGGTCATACCCTCGATGCGGTCTTCAGTACGGAACAGGCACAGCAGTGGGTGGAGATAATAAATGTTACCACATTGTCATGGACGGCTCATTTCCTGGTCAGGGTGAGACTAATGGTTGCTATCTGCCCCTGCAAGGGTGGTGGACCTATTAGAATGGTCCACCCTCGAAGGTTAATGGAGCCTATTGGATTCCAGAAAGCCCTGGAGGGTCTTATGGTTGGTATTGCCAGTGATCCTGTGGAAGCCCTAGTTAATACCTGGAATTGTGATCTTACTAGGGCTATCGACACGATTGCTCCCAAGCGTCCTTTCCAGCCTGCTTCAAATCGTAATCCTTGGTATACAGTAGAACTCAGGAATATGAAGCAGGTTGGACAACGACTAGAGCGCAACTGGTGGAAATCTCGACTTTATCTGACAGGACACGCTATAGAGAATTCCTTCATTCCTATAGAGTGGCAATAGATGCAGCGAAGAAGACTTTCTTCTCTGCACATATTGCGTCTGCGACTTCCTGCCCAGCAGAGCTGTTCAGGGTGGTAAGGGATCTGACTCAGCTACCTACTCCCCCGAACTCGTTGTCAGAACCTAACGTAGCTTGCTGTGATGCTTTGAATAATCATTTCGCAGATAAAATCTCTCAGACTTGGATGCCGGTATTATGGCAGAGGCTACAAATGGAGTGTCCGGCAACTCCGTCAACAGGATTATACTGGATCAGTTCAGTCAGTGAGTACCGAGGATGTAAACAAGCTCCTTGGAAAGGTAAGAAAGACAACCTACCCTCTCGACCCTGCCCTTCATGGCTGGTTGTCCAGGGAGGAGTCGCTATTCAGACTCATTTAAGACATATTATTAATGCATCCTTCAGGGAGGGCAATTTTCCAGCTTGTTTGAAAGAAGCAATTGTACGGCCGCTTCTAAAAAAGCCCTCCCTAGATCCCTGGATATGAATAATTATAGACCAGTCTCCCATCTTCCATTTTTAAGCAAGGTGATCAAGAGGGCTGTTGGTCTTCAGCTCCAAGCTGTCTTGGATGAAACAGATTATCTAGATCCATTTCAAACTGGCTTCAGGGTGGGATATGGAGTCGAGACTGCCATGGTCGCCTTAGTGGATGATCTTCGCCTAGGTATCGACAGGGGAAGTGTGACCCTGCTGGTACTCTTGGACCTCTCAGCGGCTTCGATATCATAGACCATGGTATCCTTCTGGAATGCCTGAGAGAGTTGGGGATCAGGGGCACCGCGCTTAAGTGGTTCCGGTCCTATCTCTCAGGTAGATGCCAGATGGTGATGCTTGGGGACAGCTGCTCCACGAAAAAGGAGCTTAAATCTGGCATCCCTCAGGGCGCTGTCCTGTTCCAATGCTATTTAACATCTACATGAAATCGCTGGGAGAGATCATCAGGAGGCATGGAGCAAGGTGCTATCAGTATGCTGATGACACCCAGATATCTCTCTCCATGCCTCAGATAATAGCATCAACTAAGGGTGGCATCTCGCCTCTAAATGAATGCCTTGAAGCAGTAATAGATTGGATGAGGAAAAACAAACTGAAGCTGAATCCAGATAAGACGGAGGTAGTCGTTGTTAAGGGCCCTAGCCCAGGTATGGAAGTTTGTCAACCAGTCTTAGACGGGGTCACACTTCCCCTGAAAGACTGTGTCCGCAGCTTGGGGGTGCTCCTGGACTCGCCGCTTCAGATGACAGCCCAAATTAATGCGGTGGCCAGGAGTGCCTGTTATCAGCTTTGGCTGATACGCCACCTGCGCCCCATTCTGGACCTGGAACACCTAAAAACAGTGGTGCATGCGGTAACTTCACAACTTGACTTCTGCAATGCACTCTACATAGGGCTGCCCAAGTGCTTAGTCCAGAAACTTCAATTAGTTCAGAATATGGCAGCCAGGTTGGTCACCGGAAGATCTAAAACTGACCATATAACACCAATTCTGAAGTCCTTACATTGGCTGCCTATTAGTTTCCGGGCACAGTACAAGGTGTTGGTTCTTACCTTTAAAGCCCTTCATGGCTTGGGGCCAGCCTACCTGCGGGATCGCCTTCTCCCATATAATCCGCCCCGCACATTAAGGTCCTCTGGGAGGAATTTACCGCAGCCGGTCAGAACTAGGTTGGCTGCGGTTACCCAGAGGACCTTCTCTTCTATCGCCCCCAAGTTATGGGATGGCCTGCTGGAAGAGACCCAGCATATAAGCAGTCTTGACTGCTTTAAAAAAGTGGTCAAGACTGTTCTTTTCTGACAGGCCTTCACAAACTAGTACTTCCACCGCCTCCCACCAACTGTCTTCTTGTTTTTAATAGTTAATGTGTTTTAGGGGGTTTAGATGGGTTGGTGGGTGGGGAGGATGGGTTATGTTTTAATTGCTTTTAATGTATTTATATACTGTTGTAGTACCACCTAGATCTGTTGGGAGAGGTGGGATATAAATAAATAAATAAATTATTATTATTATTATTATTATTATTATTATTACATGGGGAGAAAACATCATAGATGATCTGTTTGCAAATTTGCTCTTCATGATCATGTATGTTCTTCTTTCATTTGTATGCTCATTGGGAAACTGACTGGCAACAGCTTACATCCTCAGAGAGAAACATCATGTATGATGCGCTGCCATTCATTACTTGTTATGAACAAAGGTGTTTAAAATCAGTACTTAAGAAGTTCAATGGAACATCTTCAAAAGAAACATTCTTAGGACTATGGTCAGCTAGTATAATTCCACTCTGTGATTTTGCCAGTTCCTTTTTCTGAAATACAGCCTACAGCATCTGCTATTCGCTGGCAGTTTCCCATCCAAGTATTAACCAAGGTTGATTCTGCTTAGCTTCTAAGATAAGACAGGATCTTGTACCTGTTGGCTATTTGGACATGTGTTGTTGTTGTTGCTGTTGTTGTTGTTGTGTGCCTACACACTGGCTTAAATAAAATTGCTTGCCCAAAGTAGAGCAGATCTACTGAATCACCTGTTAAATAGTAAGTCAGTACTTCAGGAAATCCCACTGATTAAATAGGTCTAGCAACTGGATTTAAATATCAGAATTGTCAGGAACCAAACGGGCACATCAAAACCCTCCTGTTTCGGCAGTATGATCTGTCAACTAGAACACCTCCAAAACAAAGTTTTTTGTCAGTCTCTGAAGCTTCCTAAAAATGGCAAATAGATCTTCTTGACCTAAGCAAGATCAAAAATTCTACCAAGCAAAATTTTACCCGGAAAATCTATTATGTGTCTTCGCAGGACTACTGGAAACCTGTAAGCCAGGTCCTAGGATCAGATATTTACTGCCCAGCAGAATGAGAGGAAACACTCTTTGCATTAACTGGCTTCAAGAATTAATAAAAACAGTTCTCACTTAACATCCTTATACAGACTAAAAAACTTAATTCTCTCTCCACCACTCTTGATTTTCACTCTAATGCCTTCAAATTAGTTGTGTTTTCATCCTTCCCAACCTTGAATCAAATGCCTGAAACAATTTGACTGAAAAGATTTTGACCATGTAAAAAGAAATGAACTTGAAATAAAGTATAGATAGAGCTCGTTTAATCTGCTACACAAGATCTTTTTGCAATGGTTAAATATAACTTCAATACGCAAGAATTCATAACAAGGTCCTTGGAGATGATACAGTCCAGCAAACTGTCAATGCAGGTACGCAATGCAGAACATAGGTCTAGCATTTCTGACGGATGGTCACATGGCTCTGCCTAAATATCTACTATCCCTCAAAGCTTTGAGTTCCACTGTCAAATTACTCACACAATTAGAAAATTCTGTGGCAATCTGCTTACCTGCCAAGTATTGGTTCTTGTCCTGTCTTCTGTAGCAACAAATAACAAGACTGTTTCACCTTCTTCACTTTGCAAACTGTTATTCTATCTCCCTTTAACCATCTCCTCTCCAGCCTAAACATATGCAATACCAGTTATGACTTTCTTTCAAGCACTTGCTTTCAACACTAGCCCTCAATCCCCCTGGTATGTCCATTACTGTTCAGGTGAGACAAAACAAAAGCAATTAAGTTTTTGCTTTAAATATGTGGGATGTTCCAAGCTTCAATTCAGCGTCAGATCTTTAAAAAAAATTCTATACCACCAAGAACCATTAATAATAACTGATAGTTAAATTAGCACTGATACTGTATATTTCTTTAGGTGCTATTGAATAATACTCTGGTACAAATAATTTTTGTTTGTTTGTTATTGTTGCCTTTTAAATGGCCAAGATTTACAGAAACACATAAAGCAGACTGCAAGCTGTTGTTGCTGCTTCTAAATTTGGGGAAGACTTAAAGAATATTTTACAATAGAATAGAGGCAATATGAACGAAGGGTAGGAACGCAAACATCGGCAAAGAGAAGTCTTTGTATGTTCCCAGGTCAATGCCAACATACCATTCCCACTGTGCTTACTGGATGATAAACTAGACCCTGACAACTTTTATTTAAGCAATCAATGCATGTGTGAAGGAATGAAAACCTTTTCCCAAAAGTACTGATGATTAGAACTCCAGAAAACTAAAATCTCTCTCATTCTGGAGCAGTAAGATAAAATGGTGTGTATTGCCTACAAAAACTGAAACAAAAATAAGAGTCACCAGATGCTTAGAGCCAGTGTGATATAGTGGTTTGAGTATTGGGCTAAGACTCCAGAGGAACTGGGTTTAAATCCCTGCTCAGCCATGGAAACCCACTGAGTGATCTTGGGCAAGTCATATTTTCTCAGCCTCTGAAGAAGGCAACGGCAAACCTTCTCTAACGGATCTTGCTAAGAAAATCCTGTGATAGGCTTACCTCACAGTCACCATAAATCAGAAATGACTTGAAAGTACACAACAACAAAATAGTTAAAACAAATTACAATTGGGGCACATGGGATAAGGTTGGGGCACATGGGAGCCCTGCAAAAGTGAACACTCACAAAAAACAAAATGTCTATCTGTGTCTGTGGGAAGAGGGCTGAGGCCTGGTGGTGAGAATGTACACCCAGGATACAAACCATGTCAGGGAAAGGGGGTTGGTCAGCCTGGTGGCCCTATACTTCCTATCCCTTGCCTACATTCCTCCTTGGGTTTGTATGGGCCGTCAGGAGAGGCATGTGGTGCTGAGGAATCAGGCTATGAGCCATCATAGCTAGCCAGACAGCAGCTAGTAGAAGAGGAAAATGACCAGAGGTGGGTTTTTAAAGGGATGTGTGGGCTTTCCCTCTGAGAGGGAAAGTTCCCCCAGAAAAGAGGAGCCGGGATTGGAGAAACTTGTGAATAATCAAATGCATAAAAGTGAAGCCTGCAGATGTGGAGGGCCAACTGTTTTTGTCAAAATAAAACAAGAAACTTATGGGGAACTGGTTTGCTTTAATATCCACAAGAACTCTACCTGGAAAAAAACACATTTTTTTATTAAGTAAAATCACAAAATTAAAACACTTTATACTTGTATTACTTACATATTTTTGAGGGAATGACATACTGAACCAACTGTTTCAAGCACAAAAGCAAAGTAACTCAAATGAGCAAGCATCACTCCACCAGCAATATATCCCAGCATTATGAATTATTGCCTTTTATGAATAACAATTATATTCTGTCCTAAATATATACTGGAAGTAAGAAAGGGTTTGATTTATTGCTGTTGTACAATGAGAGATGATTCAACAAAAACAGAACAAATGTCACCAAAGGACACAAATTTTTCAAACTCTGTCATTTTATAACAGGAGCTCTAAAATCTTGTCATTCCTTAGCAAACCTTCAAACAATTAAAACAAAACAAAACCTGCATTAGCCTCAGCAAGGATAACAATCACATCTTGGGTGGCCACAGAAGTTGCTCCCTCTCCGACCCTAGGACACAGGAAGGGAAAGAAACCTTTCCTCCTGTCCAGCATCCAGTGATTGCCAATGGGATCGTACTGGGAGTGAGTCATCTGCAGCTGCCACGCAGCTGCCGATATTTCAACTGGCTGAGAATGGACATTTTGCCTCCTGGATGAATACAAATACATCAAAAATCTGAAGGAGAGTAGAAGTTCATACAAGAAAAGGAAACCAGCAGCTCCAGAACCAAGACTCCTTCTTAATCCACCCCACCATGGTCCTGTTAGGCCAAATGACCGGATGAGACACTGCTTTGTACAAATCACAAGTAAAGCTTGGTGACCGGGTTTCCGACAAATACAACTCATGATCTAACTTAATTCAGAAACACGATTAAGGAGAGCATAATGGGTTGGTTGCCTGAAACGAGTCAGGACTTTAATATGAGTATTTCAGGAAAATACAAGAATAAATGCATTCCTTGGGCAAAACTTTTAGGTGCAGCAAAAACTGAAATAAACCCCTTCATCCAGTATATTAACAATCAAAGAAGAGGAGGTGAATAGCAGATAGACAAGGGAGGGTGGGAAAAAAGACTAGGATTCAAACATTGAAGGATGTAATTTAAGCCCATATAAAAGTTTGCTAGGAGTGAAAAAAGGATCCCCAATCCTCAAAGAAAGTTGCATATGTGTAAAATCTAGACTTTGTACAAATGTAATGTATAATTTAAAACAGTTGACAAAGGATTCACTGAGTTCTATAAAACTTTGAAATGAATCTTGTCCCAGTTTTAACTGACCCAGAGTTTGTCAGACTGAAACCATGTCACATTTGAAGATTTGTACAATTCCACTGTTACTCAGGATCAGAGTCACCTGAAAACTCCTTCAAATATCTTTAACTTTAAGAACTAATAGGAAATACAATGCTAAATGAAAAAATACTGAAGAACACTTGCCCTTAGAAAAACAGCCTCCCTGCCTACATTCACTGAGCAAGATAGATGGATTTTCTTCCTGAATCTAAACTTTAAAAAAAAAGCTCTGTCAATTAGAGAAATGACTATGAATCTCTGCGTGTCAAAAATTAAGTTTTCCTTGAAAATTAATTTTGAATTTTTCATTTTCAAAGACATTTGAAAGCTATTAAAGTAGTCTTTTTGTTGCATGGAAAATATGCGGACAATTTTGTTTGTTCCTCATTAAATAATTCTGTTTGGTGCACAAATTATAAAGGGTTTTAAAGATGTATTCATGTCTAATTATTTACTGCTTTTGCATGCACCTCTTGTTCACAAATTACAATGTGGAATATTACTTTTCTCAAATCCAACTTTGTTGATAGTGGACAAGCAACAAACATTATCACAATTCTGTGGTGGCATGGACAGAGAATCAAGTTACTGAAAGTTCATTCGCAGGTTTGACAAAGTGGACAGTGGTGTACTTTGGTTATCCCACACTAGCAGAATTGGTCCCCCACCCCCCGTGCAGTTCTCCATAGCACAAAAAACCTGCTCAAAATAGTTTCTTGAGGTTCCAAAGGAGGTTTAGGCAAGTGAAGTTTTGAAAGGACAGGTGGTTGTCGCCAACTCCAGCAGCAAAGGAATCCCACAGAAGTATATCACAGAATCCTGTCCATGATGGCTGATTATTTTTCCCCACTATCTTCACCAGTAATAAGATCAACAAACAAGGTTCTAGTCCACATTAGTTGGTGTGCTTGAACTTGTCATCTTCTTGACAGCCACTTGTAAATTAATCTTGTTCAGTAACTGATTAACTAATATTATGTTACTGGTCATGCTAGCTAGGAGATTCTGGGAACTATAGTCAAAAAATAGTTTTCCAACCTCTGGTTAGCTATGATTTCTGGCTATAATTTCTACTGTTGCTGAACTAGATGGGGAAGGGGAACATTATCCTATCTCCTAATCTTGCCCTCATCCTCTATGTTTCAGTAGAACACTGAACACTAAACATGAACAATCGTTTGATTCCCAATCTGGTAGGTGAAGAGAGGGTCCACAGGTTTTACTAACATGCCTGAGCAATGTTTCATGTGTCTGATAAAGTAGGCTGCTGCCAATGAAAATTTTTCCATCAGTGTGGATGTAACAGAACAATATGACCACTTTTCTAGATTCTACCTCTTCCCAAGCTAACTGTGCAAAAAACATAAAAGTGTTAATGGTGTATGATCACTCCAGAAGTTGATGTCTGCTCCTGCATCAGAGATGGAAAAGAGAGAGACTGTGGAGGCATAGATCACATCTTAACTTCTGAGATCAAATTAATACGAGTAAATTACAACTTTTGTTGCCCATTCTCTGTTATTATAACTGACAACCAGATGATGAATTGCACTGAATAGGGGTGCACATTTGAGAAGCCTCCTAAAATATCTCTCTCCTCTATCATGGGTACAGAACTTTCGTATTAACATCTTGGTAAGTGCCAACTAAAAAACCAACCGAAGAATAGAAGTGAAAATGGCAAGAATGTATCTGATTAGCACATCCCTTATACTTTTTGGACCTTTGGCATGACAATTCTGTAGTGGATGTAACATACTTAAATTAAGAAGCCCCATACATTTTGAACACTGAGTTCCACAAGTATATATATAGCTAGTAAAGATTAATTTTCCAGTTATGCTAATGCATGTTTAAAAATTCAGATATAAAACAGTCAATGACCATATGAGGTAAAAAGAAAAGCTGTAAGATCATTGGCATTAGGGCCAAGAAATTTAGTTCTACATCATCATCATCATCGTTACTACTACTACTATATAAGGGGGAAACGGGCCTTTCCACACTACACTGTTATAGTGCTATTATCCCAACAGGGAGAGGCATTCAGAATTCTCAGCCAGAGAGCTCTTTGGCCTCAGTAAACTACAAACCCTAGAATTCCACAGGGTGTTGAAAGTGGAATAATAGCACTATAACAGTGTAGTGCGGAAAGGCCCAAGGAAACAGCAAAACTAAAAAACAATAGATAAAACTACAGACATATAATAATGATACAAATAAAAAAGCAAAAAATACCTAACAAAACTGCAAACAGCTATCAAAACTACAAAAAAGAAAGAAAAAAAACTACAAATAAATAAACTGGTTCCACCCTTGTCACATACAACTCATACTGAATATTTGTATTTAACTATTAGAACATTATGCAAAATCTATATTAACTTTGTCACTAACAATCCTTGTTATCTTATCTCTATATTCTGAAACTAAATTTACCTGGTTAATAAAAAATTAATAGAGAAAAATATTTTAATCATACACAATTACTACCATGAATCTAATATTTTAAATTAACCTAATCCTAAACACTGGTATCATACCATGACCAAAGTATTAACATTACTACATTTAAACCATTAAGCACCAATGGAATAACAAAAGGAGCAATGATTCATTTTCATAAATCATTGATAAATTTTGAACATTATTACTAAAAACTATATTATAGATATGAAATCCAGTTCTACTTTATGATGATGAAAGATTACTCCATTTTAGCCTCCCACAGTACTCTTCCATAAATTAAGACCATGGAAGCAGTGGTTCTGTAATACTGCATCAGACCTAGCCAACCTAGCCAGCGGTGAAGGATGACAGGATCTGAGGTCCAGCAAGCACATATTGCTCACCTCTCCCTGTAGTGCTCAGAGAACCGATTCCACCTATATTGTTTCACACTAAACTTTCCACTGGAAGTACTGAGATGGATACTTATCCTTTGTTACAAAGCTGACCAACTTACAAATCTGATAAATACAGTATTGGGGAGAATTTCAAAATCATATCCAGATAGCAGATAGTTTTAGAGTCAGGCAATTTAAAATGTGGGGTTTCACGGTAAATCAAAGAAGTTATTTCAGCAGAGACAAGCAGTCCAGATATCAAAGTACAGCAGGGATGTAATTGCAAACTCTGTAAATGCAAATTGGAGTCCTGTCAGCAGTAAGGACTTTTAGAATCGAGCTAAAAGTAAAGAAGAAATGAAAGCAGGGATAAAGAACTGTTAGCTAAACCATTTGAACAGATCTTTGCTGCTGGTATACAGTGTATTAGAGCAGGAATGCAATAAAAAGTAAAATTATGTAATAGAACATTAATAAAATAAATGCAAGAAAATTGATCCTGACTGTAATTTTGTGGGCGTTTTTTATTCCATGCAAAGTTGATTTTCATAGTTGAGAGCTTCTCTTAACTCAGTAACTTTTGTTCATCTGTTTTAGTTGGATCCTGCTGTTATGTTAGTTTTGGCCTAGTTATTAGATGGTGTTTTTAACTTTTATTGTAAGTCATCCTGATAATGTATTTTAAGTGTGGTGAAAATCAAAAATTTTCAGCTCTAAGGATTTCACAAACATTGCTTTCTGCTCTTTTTATAGCCATCAAACCAAATCAAAATGACTGACATAAATAATATAAACAAATAAAATAAATAAAATCAGGGTTACTGATCATGGGAACTACTATAAACAATGGTTCCAAGGCTTTCATACTGTCTCCCTGACCGGCACTCAAGAGCAAACATCTTTTTCCAAGTCTGGATACCTGAAATCCCTTAATGAGAGCTTTTCCCCAAGAACCAAATGATCTGATTGGTGAGCTCCCCACCCCAGCAAACACAGCTAATGAGGAACTGTTGGTCCCAGGGACAAGAGGTCTACCTGGTAGTTTGCATCATGCTTGCCACATCAATGCTTCACCATCAACTTCATTCTGTTTGAACTGCCCTCAAAAATCTGAGACATCCTTGGAATTGACAAATGCACGCTTATTTGAACTAATGCATTACTTCCTAGCTGGCAGGGATTTACAATGCACAATACTGTTATGCTAGAGGAATTTAAATGGCCTTTTTCTCCCCTTAATTTTCCCAATGACTGCAAGGAAGAATTGAGTCAAAGGGAAGTAATGTGACTCTCTAAAGCAAATAAATGACTAAGCATAGGCAAGTTTTTACTACAGACTTCAAAAAAAGAAATATTGGTCTGTAGTCAATAAAATCACTGTTTCTGTTAAGTCACTTGGCTTCTGGAAGGTAGTATCATAAGGTAGCAGCTATTTCTAGTCCTTGGAAATATTTTTACACTCCAGCATGGAAATATTGGACCCGCCCAAAGGAGAGGAATGGCAATGTGTCTTTCCCAAAACACTGGAGTGATTCCACACACACTCTGACAGACCTACATGGATAGGATTAATGTATGACCTGCACATTGAAGACATTTTTAACTTGCCAAGAACAACACCTAAAGTTTAGATTTTCAACAAAAAGAAGTCACCACAAAACAATGTTGTGAATTTCCAAGTCCCTGACAGTGCCTCTTTCAGAACTGGCCTCATGCAATATAAATGACCTGCAGAACATGAGACATAACTCAAAAGGAAGAAAAAAAATCTAACACATCTGCTTTTAGCTCATTTGCAGTAATAACTTTCCATCATTTACAGCCCTGCTAATACATATTTCCACTTTAGCTACTGAAACTAAGGCAGCAATCCTAATCACACTTACCTGGGAGTAACCCCACTGAGCTCATTGGGGCTCACTTCCAAGTAGATATGCATACTACTGCATGAAAAATTGTTTTTATACAGATACCATTTATTGTGTAATTTATAACAATCAGAGGCCAGTATGGTGTAGTACTTTTGAGTGTTGGACTACAACTCTGGAGACCCAGGTTCAAATCTCCACTCAGCCAGGGAAACTCACTGGGAAACCCACTCTCTCAGCCTTCGAGAATGGCAAAGGCAAGCCCCTAAGAACAAATCTTGCCTAGAGAACCCTGTGAGAGGTTTGCTATAGGGTTTCCTTAAGTCAGAAACTAGTTGAAGGCATACAATTATATGAAATAAAGTAATAAACCTAATTTTCCTAGGTGCTTTTAAAAGTTCCAAAATTACATTTATGGTTTAAATATTTCTTCTGAAGCCAATCATGGTGAAATGGGGGGAATTATTCAGCTTTGGCACTGTTCTGCAGCCTTCTTCTTCTTATTCTAAAGATTCCATATGCCTCCAAATTATTTTCAGTAAATGATAACCCTAAGATGAACCCATCACAGGGTTTTCTGGGGCTGAGAGTATGTGAGGCACCTCAGGTCACCCAGTGTGTTTCCACAGCCAAGCAGGAATGAATCCTGGTCTCCAAGAGCATAGTCCAGTGCTCAAGCCACTACCTCATGCTGGCCTATACATAGCATTAAATCAATTCATAAAGAAATATATTGATGTATGAATGCTATATTTTACGACCAGACATTCGCAAGGAATCCCATTATTATCAATCTTTATTAACAGCAGTAAGGACAGTGAGTTAAATGTGTTAATATAGTTGTGTGTTTTTTTGTGCTGCACTTACCATTTATTTGTTTGTTTGTTTATTTAGAGATCCAAACGGCATTCTTCTCAATTGCAGGGTTTTTATTTTAAAAAAATCCCTAAGGAGAACTTATCACAGGGTTTTCTAGGGCTGAGAGAGTGTAATATGCCCACGGTTAGTGGGTTTCCATGGCTGAGCAGAAAACCAAACCCTGGTCTCCAGGATCGTAGTCCAACGCTCAAACCACTACATCATGTTGGCTCTCGTATGTATCTGTATCTGTATGTATACAGTCTTCCCTTCACATTTGTGAGTTTGATCTTCACAAATTTGATTATTCGTGAGGCATGCGCTTGCCTCCCTGCTAATTTTCCTCCTCCCATCTCTTGCATTCTTGCATTCCTCACCCCAGGTTTGTGAGGCTTGTGTTTAAAAATTAATGCTTTTTCCTTTTGGGTGAGCGAAGCCCTCTCCCACTGTTGAAGGCGCAGCCTCTCTGCCATATGGTTGCACACTGTGCTGCGTATTGGCTGGTCAGGTGCTCTCTTTGCTCCTACTCCTCCTTTCTCAAGATAGCCACCAGAAGTAATCAGAACTCCAGAACTCTCCTCTTCTCTGTCTGAGGGGAAAGTACTGGTAAGCTTTTTAGGTTGTCTTTTTTCTCTCCTCCTCCACCACACCGGGGCCAGAGGCAAAGGAATGGGTTGGGGGAACTCATAGGGTCATAGAATTATAGAGTTGGAAGAGACCACAAAGATCAAAGATAAAATATTCAAAGGGGAATGGGAGGAGAATTGCAGAGGGGGGAGTTATTTGCAGTTTTTCCATTTCCATGAGGGTTCTGTGCCCAGAATCAAACCCTCAAGATTGAGGAGAAGCTACTGTATATACATACACATATTTTAAATATATATGTATGTATGTATGTATATATGTATATCTCTCCATACTAGCATTATACCACCAAACAAGATTACTTTTTCTGCCTTTTCCTTCATGTTTCACCTTCTCATCTAGCACTAATATGGAGAATTGTTTTAAAAAATGAAGAACAGATGGAAGGTGAATGTCACAGAAGCTGTATGAGTAGGGTGGGAATAAAGTAAGCCAAAGAGGAAGTACTTTGAGCCAAATGTTAAAAATATTAATTTAAATTAATTAAAAATAAAAATAAAGCAGGACATTTTTAATAAGTAGAAGAACATTCAAAACCAGAAATAGAAATAGAAGGAAAATCAAGCAGAACAAAGAGATTAGACACAACCATAGGTAACACCCCAAATCACAACGGAACCAGACTGAACTACCTTTATGAATAATGCTGTTGGGATTGATATAAAAATCATGAGGAAGATGTGGCAGTGTTAAGAAGGGGAAGCAACAGGAACCATCAGGAAACAACATTAAATGCCAGAGAATGGTTTGGCCATTACTCAAAACACACACGCCCTTCTGAATGAGCCTACAATTGTTTGCCTGTGAGTTTGTCTGTCTTTCTATGTTAGGTAGGCGAAGACCTCGTATGATTGGCTGTGTGAGGTGAGAAGACCTCATATGATTGGCTGGCTGTGAAGATTCTATGGAATCCTGGGGTTGGCAGTTCAGAGAATGGCCTTTAGAATTCTCAGCCAGAGAGCTCAGGCCAGTTGCTATGGAGACGAGACCTACCAGCAAGGAGGAGGGCAGTGTATTCCCTCAGGAAACCAAACTCTGTATGTTAATAACTCTGAATACAGATTGGATTGGGGAATATGGGGAAAAGTTTCAAGTACAGGACAAGGCAGTTTCAGGAATTAGAGACATAGGATCTCAAATCTATGTGTATTTCAACCACATCTAACTCCTAAGATAAGGTAAGGTAATTCCTAAGGTATTTCTAACAAGTATTACCTATGAGAAAATAAAATCCCGGGCAACGCCGGGTATATATGCTAGTATCTACTACATAAAAGTTAACATTTGTCTGTGAGTTTGTGAGTTTCTCTGTTTGTCTGCGTCAGGCAGGTGAAGACCTCATATGATTGGCTGTGTGAGGCAAGAAGACCTCATGTGATTGGCTGGTTGTGAAGATTTTATGGGATTCTGGGGTTGGCAGTTTAGGGAGGGGCTTTTAGAATTTTCAGCTGAGAGCTCTTGGGTCTCAGGCCAGTTGCTATGGAGATGAGGCCTACCATCAATAAGGATGCCAGAAAACATTTGGCAGGCATATGTGAGAAAAATTAAAAGTTACATACACAACATAGTTACAAAGTCTTCTTGCCTCACATAGTAGATTGTATGAGTTCCATATGTGAGGAATCTTAAAGTTGAAATTCAAAACAAAAAATGCTTCCAGAAAAACATAAAGCCATTGTACAAATTCAACAGAAAACAAAAAAATAAAAAGCCAGTACATCAATGTCACCAGATAACACAGATTGGATTGGGGACTATGGAGAAAAGTTACAGATAGGCCAGTTGCTATGGAGACGACACCTAGAAGCAAGGAGGAGGACAGTGTATTCCCACAGGAACCCAACCTCTGTATTTTAACAAATCTGAATGCAGATTGGATTGGGGAATATGGGGGGAAAACTTAAGGTACTGGAATAGGCCAGCTGCTATGAAGACAAGGCCTGACAGCAAGGAGGAGAATAGTGTATTCCCTCAGGAACCCAAACTGTGTATGTAAGTAACTCTGAACACAAGTTGTATTGGGAAATATGGGGGAAAGTTATAGGTACTAGAGAAGACAGTTGGGTAATTTCTTAAGAGGAAAATAAAATCCCAGGCAACGCCGGTAAATACACTAGTTATATATAACTTAAGGATAGACGTTATCCCCTGCATCAACCATGAAGTGGGAAAGGAGATAATAATCTCATTATCTATATATGCTTCCATCTCCTAACCACTTAGGTTGCAACACAACTTCTATTCGACAAACTATTCATGGTAAGATTGTTTGAACTAATGTACTGTATGACCCTGGTCATGTCATCCTGTGCTTCTTTGCCTATATCTGTTAAAAGTAGAATTAACAACATGGCCGTACTTCAGAAAGTAAATTTGGATTCATTTATTTAAGTGTATTAAACAAAAAGAGGTTTAAATTCATGGAATAAAAAGTCTATATGCCATCTAAATACAAGCTCTTACAACAGGAGCAGGCAATCTGTAGCTCTCGGTCTAATTTCTAATTATAAAAGATCTCTGAAAACAATCACTCCAGACTGCTGGGAATAGGAAACGTCCTCACTATGGCAGCTCATGAAGTGGAAAGGAAGGAGAGAGAGAGAAAAGGGGGTGACAAAAAGAAAAGAGAAGAAGGAGTATGGCAGAAGGAAAGAGAAAAATGGGATGCCCCCATGTTCACTTTTGACCTCAGCTACTACCAACATAAAGCTCTCAACAAATTACTTATGAGCAACTACAAAAGGGGGAAAAAAGGCTTTCTACCCCATATGGTTAAAAAAAGTATTATAGGACATGCTTCATGACCTATTAATCTGATGCTGTGCATCAAAGAGTTTTTGTATGGGCAGGAGCGAGAAAGCCATGGAATGAGCACATTACACCAGACTGGAGAAGAGAAGGCCACAACTTTATTGACTACAGCATATAAAATGGGTTGGCCCACACATGGGTCTGGATCCTGGCATCGATCAACCCGCTGTTAACCGATGAACCCAAGTTTCCAGCCTGGTGCCAGAATCCCGAGGGGGCACCGGCTGGGCACCCACACCACCCTGAGGTACAAGGAAGGCATGTCCCTCCAAGCCAGACATGCTCGCCACTGCCTTGCACCCCCACCCTTGACCAACCAGGATGCGAGCCCCGCGCGTCCGCATAAAGTTGTGACAAGTAAAAATCAAGTAAAAACATAACAAAGCCATTATAAAAAACAGATACAATAAACACAGAAACTGCAAACCTGATAGAAGGGAGGGAGGGAGGGAGGGAGGGGAGCAGCCACACAGGGAAGAGGCTGCCCAGGCAGAAGTGGGGAAATTAAATCCCCTGCCACCACCTGGGCGAGTCTCAGCAGCCAACTGGAACGTATGAGGTGCGATCTGATTGGCTGGCGCCCCCGGACATCTGGGGAACCTGGGAGTACAGTCAACCACACTGGAAGCAGCCCCTCCTGGGCTCGGCATGCCCAGGACACGCCATTCCCAGACCGCTCCACCATGCAAACGGCACCGCACAGTTGAGTCACGCAGTGCACTTACTTTGAATCAGTTAACAGTTGAGCAGGCCCAACTGAGTCAAATGGCTTCCTCTAGCTGGGCTAGCAACTGGATACAGGTCATTAGTGCAAAATGGATAGGAAGCAATTCAGACACAATCCAACTGCTTGTTGGTTAAAACTGAAATGATCTCAACTTCTCCAACCCCTGAAAACTAAAGAACACTGTTAAGAAACATTACCGTTATACCCTCACTAACGAGAAAAGTATTTCCAAAGTTGGACTTAACTTCCAATTACACTCATGAGGAAGCAAATTCCAAGTCCAAGAGATTTTTTCCACACAAATATGTTCATGATCACAGTATTTGTTTTTGTCAAAGGGAAAAGAAAGACTCCACAAAACTAATCTCAGGCTGATTTGACCATTTTTATTGTTCCCTAAACATAAAGATTTATTTTTAGCTTTTTATTAATTTAAGAAATTGCTAGTAAATGCATTTTATTTAATTCGCCAAGTTGTAAGATACTGGCTTATATGTTATTGGCTACTCAAAACTGAGAAGGCAAAGTAAAATGTAACCATTTCCTAACAGCTGAATACTCCCTACATCCTTGACAGAATCAATGCTCTTTATGCACGCTGTCATTAAAATACATTATTCTTATCAAATGCTATTATTATGAAATAGTAGTTTATAATATTAATAGTCAATTTGCTGATACAGAGGAATTCTCCATTCTTCTTTCTCATCCCCTAGCCTTCTGAGAAAATAGGATTGATTCAAGACACAGTTAGGTATACCCAGTCTCATGAATCATATTCCAGTAGTATACTAGCAAAAAACGAGGGGGAAAGGAGGAAGAATGAGGAATATGTTTCTTATAGCAGGAATGGGGGTGGCACTGGCGTAGACTATCCTAATAATCCTAATTTGCTGTTCTTTTAATAGACTGACCAACTTGTAACAATACAAGGCATAGCTGGACTGAAGATATTTCTTGAGACTTTATCTACATGCTTGTACTATGCGCTTCTCATTTATTGTCTCATTCTGCAAAAATGATTTCCCATTCTAGGAAGAGGTTTCTCTACATATGAGTAAAATATTAAACTTGGCAACTGATTTCTAATTTAACATAACTTATATTACAAGCTTACAACACAAAACACGCCCACTAAAATTACAAAGACATCAAGTATCACAAAACATCAGGGATGGATAGCACTAAAATTTCCAAGCTAAGGCCAAACACCTAAGGAATAAAGTGCCAAACTTCTTTTGGCAAAGCCTTCCACAACGTGGGACCAAAACTGAAATGATCCTGTCTGCCTTCTCTGATAGTGGAACTTAGAATAAGGCTTTATGTTCATTGAAAAACATGGGAAGGAGCAGATGGAAGACTGTAGTCCTTAAGATGCCCAAGTCAAAGGCTATTTAGAACTTTAAAGGTTAAAATAGTTTCCAATACTTTTGAAGAGGAGTCACACAAAGAGTATGTTACAAAGTCTGTTCTGGAGACAATCAGGGTAAAATGGACCAAGGAAAAAATGTTTGTTTGTTTGTTTGCTTTCCAGGAGAACTCATATACTAGACACTAGACAGTACACTAGACAGTTATAGTGCTATTATTTCACTTTCAACATCCTATGGCATCCTAGGGTTTGCAATTTAGGGAGGGGCCTTTGAGGCAAACCTGGAAAAATGCAACCCTTCACCACAGAAGCTACCAGTGCAACAAAAAGAACCATGTGGTCAAGACACACACGAAGGTACAAATTTTTTTGGGGGGGTGGGGGGTACTATTGCATCAATCCATCCAGGTCCAGAAAACTCTATTAAGACACCCTTTCAATAGTTTGTGACTGATTTTATGAGGAACTCTATCATCCCACTTGCCAAACACCATTTATGCAAAAATTCTACTGAGATCAAAGATAAAATATTTATAATTGGGATGGGGGAGGGAGGATGGGGAAGGAGACACATTTCCCAGTTTATTTATCTACATGCTGTAAGATGAGCCAAGACCTTGAAATTCATTTCATTTGTTACTCACAGCAGATTGGAGCTTCAGTATGCATTACATTAGCCCTCTGGTCTGATTAAAGCCTCTCTGTTCCCCCGCCTTTAATCTCTGCGTGCTGTTATGTGGAAGGTGCCAACTTCAGAACAGACAGTTCTGGAGAGAAGGACATTTTCTTTTTTAATATAAAGCACAGCACTCAAGAAAATTTAAACAACAGGACTTGTGATCAAAATAATTCAGAAAGGGAAGGATTTTATTAAATTGTTTTGTGAGCTCTTTTTCTGCTTTGTTTTTTAAATAAATCCAGCAGCATACATGCCAAGGCAACACATCTGAATACAATAATAGTGGACACGCCCAAATTGTCTACATCTGAGGCACAAAGTAAAAACAAAACCCAGAATTTCTCTCGCTTTCTCCTCCCCGCTGCTTGACATCATCTTGCCTTTTATTTTTTTGCTTTTGGACTAATGCATACAATGCCTTCTTCTTTAAGAGTCACACTTTCTCCTCCCCTTCTTGAACATTTCATCATAAAAACAGGAAACGTGTCTGTTTAAAATCCAACCTCACTCACCATTTTAAAAAAATCTAATCAACCCTCACTCACGCACACAATGAAACCAGAACAAAATCTAACTTTCAGAGGACCCTCTGTCATGAGGAAACCTCTTTTATTCTGCATTTATCTAACTTCAGTGATAGACGCAGTAAACAAATTTGACAGAACTGTCTTTTTTCTCAGGCTTTCATTTTTTTTTTTCTGAGAGTGGAAGAAAAAGGATACAGTGCACATTTTCACATTCTCTAAGTCTGCAGTTGTTTTTATATAAGAAGCAATTTGTTTGGGTCATATCAGGTCAAATGGGAAGCTTGCCCAGCTCTTGGTTTTAAAGGAAAAACATACAGAAAGACACAAAAACACAGCAGTTTCCTTCATTAAATTCCACTCTACCTGCCATGGGCATGAAGCCACAATGGAATTTCCCAGCCTGGCCGAGCACAGCACAACTTTTATATTTTTAGTTTTTTTGGCCGTTTATAGAAAAATCGTATTAGTTTGCTTTCAAGTGAACTCTGCAGCAGAGGGTATTAACAGTGAGCATAGATGTATTTTTTAAAAATTAAATAATTAAAATACAGGAGGATTATTGTTGGGTTAAATCTCAAAAATTCTTACGCAGGGCCTGATTCGGACCTCCTTTAACCTGTCATAAATTGGGAATAGTTCCACTAAAAGCAATGGTACTTTATTAGATTAAAACCAGCATTAACCATTAATCCCTTCATTGCTCTGAGCTGCTTTGCACGTTCAGGGGAAAAGCAAAAGATGGATGAATAGCTTACTTTGGGTTCTACATTTTTCACTGGCTAACATGTGCAAAGAGAGTTAACATGTTAAGGGAGTACTTATGTTTCTTTCCTGTAGCCATAAGAGAGATGTAAAAATTCTACTATCATTCAGTAAATGGCAGTTCCCCTGTAGGAGTTCCAATAGGGGTCTTTCTCAGATGTACCAGGATATGGCTGGAACTTTTTAAAAAAATATTCTTTATTAAATTTCAACAAAAGGAGTTACATAAAGATAACACAATATACTTACTGATATGGCTGGAACTTTATGCATGCAAAACAAGCACTGAATGGCTCATTCATCTACTTTTTACTTGCTTCTCTGAAGGGAAAAAGCCACCCTGCATCAATGAAAGTATACATCTGAATCAACTTCAGAGTACCCAATGCAGCGGTATGCATTTCTGCACCAAGACAGCCACACTTGGGATGAAGTGCAATTGGCTGCTGAGCCACTGCAGCAAAGCATCTGTTGTCCCAAAGACATCTCCTTAAAGGAAGAGTAGATTACAGCAGCAGAATGTTACATTGTCCTCATGCCACAACACAGCCTGGCTTATCACATTGATTAGCTGGGAGAGATAGATCAGTAGAGAACAGGGGGATCTCCAGGTATTTTCAGACTTCAGCTGCCATTATCCGTCAACACTGTGCCAGGTAAGGTTGATGGGAACTGTGGGCAAAACTATATAGAGGCTAAGTTACCCATTCCTAGTTGAGAACTGAAAAACTAAATAAAGCAACCAGAGGGCATGACAGGGACAAACAAATGTGATGGGACCAAGAACAGCACCTATCTCTAAGCTTCTACACATGATGCAGGATACCTAAAATAAAAATGAAAATACTTGTTTTATAATACTAAAAAAAACTATTGCTTTTTCAACACTTTTCAACTGTTTCAAACAGTACTTTTAATGATAGTTTATTCAATTGTTTTCAATTCTTGGTCACTATTATGACTGATTTTAGCTGTACTCTATTTCATCTACATTGTAAGCAACCTTGAGTCCAGCTCTGATGGAGAGATGGCACATGACTACAATAAACAATAATAAAATTATTTAACTGGGTTTTTTTTAATGAGAACCGTGATTAGATCTCCCCCCCCCCCCAGTTCTTTTGGAAGAATAAGAAAGCACCTAAAACGGAAAGGTTTGTCTGTTTGACAAGAACAGCAACACTGAGTGAAGGGCTGTTTAATCTTTTCTTGTTCTGTACATTATTTTCCCAATCAAAATCATGCCTCTTCTCTGTTTTCTGCAGCGGAGCAAACAGCTTCATAGAGAGGCAATTTAGATATGTAAAATGGTGCTGGATAAGAAGGATAAACACTCCTCCACTGAGCAGTGCTGCTCATGTTGAACTCATCCTAGGTTCTGTGAAATGGTTTTGCAATTAAAAGAAAGTATCACAAAATTTCATACAGAGAGGTGAAATCCTGGGAGAAAATTCCTGAAAAAATGTCACCTCCAGAAAAATCATATTTTTTTTTCCAGTGGAAAAACTGGAAACTTTAGGAAATGAATGGGAGACTGATGAATAGTATCTTCTCTTTTGCAGTGGGTGAACTACATTTTAAAACAATAATTTACTCAACTGAAATGTGTAGTATGAAAAATATGATGCAAATAAATCGCAAAATTAGGAAATGATAATTCCTGTGCATATAAGTTGTGCTTCTGGCTCTAATGGGTGCTGCCAACTTCATGAGAAAACGAAACGGGGGGATGGCCATTGCTTGTGGCTTGCTTCTCTCTTTGTCCTAGTTTGGTGGTGGCGACAGTCATAGTAGTAGCACATGCTTGGTTAACTAACGGCACTGTTAATTTGTCATATAATGTACACTAGAAAAATATGCCACAGAACATGCTACTAGTCACTATTGCATAAAACTTTACATCCAAATGACCTGCTGGTCTCATCCTTAAGACTCTGACACTTTGAGACTGTAAACAATACATTTTGTTTATTACATAAATTGTGATTTTTGTTTTTATATTCGCTACATTTAAAATATGAGAAAATAATACATATGCTTTGGTTGCTCAGAATACAATGTTTGCATGAAACTAAGTCCCTGCACTGTTATAGTGCTATTATTCCACGTTCAACATCCTATGCAATTTTGGGGTTTCCAGTTTAGGGAGGGGCATTTAGAATTCTCAGCCAGACAGCTCTTTGGCCTCAGAGTAAACTACAAACCTCAGAATTCCAAAGGATGTTGAAAGTGGAATAATAGCACTACAACAGAAATGGTCTTAGCCTTTTATATTTTGTACAAAACAAGTCTTTTTAAACATTTGTAAAAATAGCAAAAGTTAAGTTATGAATGAAACATTTTATGTTGCTAAAGTGGTGAAACAAATTTAAGTTTGAAAAAGTATTAAATAGACTTCAGGTTTTCCCCAAATTTTCTTTCCTAATGCCAAAGCCAGGGAAAAAAAATACTCAACAGTGAAAATTTCTGGGAATTTTATATCTCTAATATCAGAGGGACAGATTTTTTAACTGGTTGCAACAAAAACATTTTGGCATTGTTTGGGATCAAAAAGGATATTTCAGTTCCTATGACTCAACCAAATTAGTCAAATCTATACATACAATCTTTTTGTATATGGATGCAAAACACTGTATATCTAAAAACAGAAGGTAGCTTTTAAAATCAGGGAAAGCTAAAATGTGCATACCTTCAGGACTGCAATTACTGTAGATGCCTTACTTGAAAACCAACTGCTTCAGACAAAGGATTTATTCATTCACTGATATGAAGTCACAAGAGAACAGCAGAGTGTTTTCAGATTAGTGACAGTTCAGCATTACCAGCTCAGGATCTTTTGACAACAACCATCACCATCACCATCATCATCATCAACAACAAAGAAAATGTACACTTCTGTGAGCTTCTCTGACTGATGAAACTGTTGCTGAGCTGTACCATTTCCAACAATTGTCTATTAGGTATAATAGTAGGTGGATTGATACGTTTTATGGCAATTCGGCCTACTGCACACAGACTGGTACAGATTTTAAGCAACTGTCTGTATTGACCTGAGGTCCATGAAGACAGGGGCAACAGAAAAAATAAACTGAGTTAATTAAATAGTAGAATCAACTGAAATAATGTGTTCAGAACAGAGCTAGGAAAAGCTATTTTCCTCCAGCCAGTATGGCCAAGTCTTGTCATCCTAGCTCAAGGACTCTGGGAGTTGTAGTAAAGAAATAACTTATTCTGATCTGGTACAGAATGAATGGAAGTGTAATAAACAGAGAGCCTTATCAGTGGACAATATTGTGGGTTAATGTGCAGCTTGGTTAACTATTCATTTAAGCAAAAGCCATCTTTGCAATTCATTTCCCATGACACCAGTGTTTCTTTCAACATATTATTTTTTGTTGCTTGATCCACAATTGAAAAGTATCTTACAAATAAACATGTTGTTAACATAATTGTAATTTCTTATAAAATTAATGTAGCAGAAAATGGTAAATTTTGATGGCATCAGCAGTATTTCCAAGATAAAGCACCTAAAATAAATTAGCTTCTTATTCATATATTAGAAATTAAAGATAGATGAGTAAAAGTATTTAAAGACCCAAACATACAACCAAGATACATACAGCTGTTCAAAAGTTTTACATCTTGAAATAAGTATATGTTTATGTTGTTATAGTCATCATGATGATCCTCATCTCAGCTTTCATGGGTAGCATATTACACAACAGCTGCAAAGAAACAGAACAAAAACAAAACCCAGCTGTATACACCTGTTGTACCATTGCAACTATTCCTTGAGTCGTCATTTTCTGCAGGAGATGAGGATGGACAAAATGGAAAAAACTCTCCATCTGAAACACAGGGAAACTTATGAAACTGCACAGTGGAACCCATTTCCCTCTGTCAACATATGACCTATTTGGTTGTCCTCTCCGCTTCCGAAAGGACCTTAGGAACGGAATGAAGAGAAAGGAGGAATTAGGTGAGGGACTTTTTTCTCTGGTCACCCAGCCTTTTAGCATTCATAAATACCACTGCATTATAGCAACCAATCACAACTATCTAATATGCATTGTACATGAGAGACAGAGAACACTGGACAACCTTTGAAAGTCCTAAAATCATACAGGGCTACAGTGCTGGTGGTGCTGTTTTGAGAGACATCTAAAAATACAGATTTAGAAAAAAGAGAGAGAGAGAAAGAAAACACTTTGAGAGCTTGTATGCTATGCTGTGCTTTGCTGCTGCTGCTGCAAGACTTAATCAGTTTTAGGTAGACCTTTTGCATACTGTTATAAATAATAGAAGTTACATACTGCACCTTTATAATATCGTTCATCTGAGCACTTCTTATGACTTAATTAAAAGGGACACTGCCAGGTTAAAAACCACAGTTTTTTTTATTAAGTAATTTCCTTACCTGTATTACTAATAACACTTTGGGTTATTAAGCAGAAACAATTTTTAAAATCTAATTTACTACTTTATGTATTTAGGCAATCGGCTTTTTAAAAAACATCTAGGGAAATGAAAATAGATTGTCAGTTTCCATTCCTGTTCATTATCTGTTCTACTGTAGGTTTCTATGCAGTATAGCTGGGTTCTTGATTTTGGATTTTATGAAATATCGTTAATTCCAAAGCACAAAAAATCTGCACTGAAAAGCAGATATTTTTTATTGTGTTCACTGCCTAAAGAAAACCTGTATCGAAGCCCAAATCAGCAGATAAAATTAATTCAGTAGTTAGTTCTCCAATTAAATGAAAGATTATTACGCTCATATTCAGCCTCTCAAAGTGCTGCAAACCAATAGTCAGTGTGTGAAGAAATTCTCATGAGAGCCAAGTGGTGTAGTGGTTTGAGCATTGGATTACAAAACTCTGGAGATCAAGGTTTGATTCCCTGCTCAGCCATGGGTGACCTTGGTTGCATCACACACTCTCGACTCCGGAAAACTCCACGATACGTTTGCCTTAGGGTCACCATGAGTCAGAAATTACCTGCAGGCACACAACAGCAAAAATAACAGAGCACGGTTTACCCTCTTCACCAGAGAGGGTTGCTCATTTCCATGTCAGCTGAGAGGTGGGATGAATTTAATTCAAATTTAATCCAAATTTTAAGCAAGCTGTCCTATCAACCAAGTAAGTTCAGTATACAGTCCTTTAATGTTTTGACTAAAATGTGAAGCAGATTCACCACCTCATTGACATGGTAACCACTAGCAGACACTGCCTCTTCCGCACAGTAGGAATTTTGGGAGCGCATAGGGCCTCATGAACCCACAGTGATCTCTCCACATGTAATGTTTAAATAACAGTAATCCAATTTCAATTTGTTATCTAAGAAAAGTAGGATCGAAAGTTATGGAGAGAATACAGATACATTTAAGAAGGTGGTCTTAAAATATTTTCATTAAGGGGGCCAGGGGATGATTTTTTAAAACAAAGTATTGAACAAATGGGTGTGAGCTGTTTTTGTGTTTATAGCATACAAAGGAAGAATTCTGGTTCCCTAACAGCAGCATCTGACAAAGTTCAGTAAAATGGGATATTACTGGATGCCTAGATACATTCAGCTTTCTCTAACTGCTCTTTCATTTCCTCAATTGTTTATGTATTTTTGTGTTACTGTTATATCTTTAAAATATACACACACCAACCCATTAAGGAGTTAGAACTTCATATTTTTGTTTCAAATTGTAACCATACATTTCAGCTGTTAGACACTGTATGGAGTTAATTATTCAATAGCCTTTATGTATTATAGTTATGCAGCTCCTTTTTAAAAAGGCTTTTTATGTCTGCCACACTCCTTTTTCCTTCTCATCCTCTGTCTAGCTGGAAGATTTTAGACACATTGGCACTGGGAAGATGGTGAAGGAGGCTGGGAAAACACATACGCTCAGGATGCTGCAGCATATCTACAGCAAACAATGTAACAAAGCTTGGATTGTGGAAGAATGGGATTTTATTCAGGCTGATCCTACTTTAGCTGTGCATGTCTCCCTACAACAGGCAAGGAATACAGCAGCTGCCTCCAGGATCAGTTACTTAGCATATGTGAACAGCAAAGCATAGAGAAAAGAGACAGCAAGTAAGTCTACTAAGCAGACTTACTTGCTGTCTCTTTTTCTCTGTGCTTTATAGACTTACTAGGTACACCCAGCATGTTAAAAAATGTACAAATCTATCATTTTGGCCACTAAAATAAAAATAATAAAGAAATTGGAAGCTCATGAAAGAAAACAAAAATCCCTGGCTGCATTTTGAAAGAAGCGTTCAAGTAGTGTCTGGAAGGTATAAAGTATTTTTTTTAAAGACTTATGCAAGGCTTACCTGGCTTTCAGATGTGCATTTTTTTAAACTTGTATACAAAACATTTGCTGAAGCATGCTGAACTGTTCTTCTCTTTTATGGTATAGGAACCTATCCCTATTCTTTCTATGTTATTTCTGTCTCTGCTACAAAGTCTCTCTTAAAGAAGTAATGTCCAGTGCCCTTGCTAACTAAGGTATACCTGTAGGTGCTTAGGTCATCCACCCTTTTTTCAAGATAGGGACAACATTCTGTTAGGACTTCTGTTCGCCAAGAATTTTTTTTCCTTTTTGTACCCTAACTGCCCAATATTTGGAAATACCTGTTCTCCAAGAATTCTCAAAGATTACTGACAGTGGCTCTGAGACTGTATCTGCAAGACCCTTTGGTATTCTTCGATGCAGTTCATCTGATCTTAGAGATGTAGAATCATTTAGCAAGGGTGTCAAACTCAATTTCATCTTGGGCCACACCAGCATTATTGCTGCCCTCAAAGGGCCGGTTGTATCTGTAAGACTATATAAATGTATCTACTCTTTTATCATATTAAATAATTGCCCCTGCACTTGATTATTACTGGTTTTAATAATAACTAGCTCTGGAACTAGAAATTTAAGAAAAATAACGGCAAGCAGATATTCAAGTGTACAACGATTGTACAATTTATTGAAAAATGAGTTTTGAAAATAGAAAGTTATTTCTTTTAATCATCAGACAAATATTACCTGTGCCTCTTTCTGCCCTCCCTTACCTGTGCCCCCCTGTCCCTCTCTGTATCTGGTGAGCTCAATCCCAACATTGCGGGCCCCTCGCCGCCGGTATTCTGAAGAGGGGCCAAGCAGCCAGCACTCATGATCTACGTCTACTTCTGACTGCTCCTCTGTCCAACTCTTGTGAGCTGGGTGGAGAATTGCCATGGTAACCTGCAGCAATGCTATGATGGTGAGACTTGGACAGAGGAGAAGTCAGAAGCAGAAGTAGATCATGAGTGCTGGCTGCTGGGCCCCTCTTCAGAATACCCGCAGCTGGGGGCCTGCAATGTGGGGATCAGGCTCGGTAGGCAGGGGGACTGCCACAGCAGCAGGAGAGATGTGAGGCTACATGAAACGTCCTGGCGGGCCAGATTTGGCCCACAGGCCTTGTGTTTGACACATGTGATTCAGATTATCTAGATAGTCTCTTATTACTACCTTACCCTTTCTGGGCTGTAGTTTTCTCACTGAACCATTTGGTCTATTTTTATCAGCTAAATCACTGTTTTCCTTTCAGGTGAAAACTGAAGTAAGGAAATTGTTGAACAGTTTGGCTATCTCTCTGTCCCTTGTTAGCATTTAACTGTCTTCTCTACACAGTGGCCTTACCATTTCATTGTGAGTCCACTTGCTCCTAACATAGCTACCCCGCTTAATTATTATTAACTCTCTAGCAAACCTAAATTCAATCTGAGCTTTAGTTTTTTCTGACTTTCTCCCTACAAGTACTGTCTATTAATTTGCATTCCTCTTTGGTGGAATTTCTTCCATTTCTTCTACATGTTTCTTTTTAATCTTAGCTCATCTGAATGTTCTTTGTATTTCCACACTGGTTTCTTTTCACACCTTCCACTTTTTTCCTTCCTTGAAATTGTTTACTATTGAGCATTCAGTATTTCACCTTTAGCAATACAAATCATGAATTCCCTTCCCTTTTAATATTTCTGACCATCAAATCTCACCCAGTGTTTCCCTAAGTTTACTGAAATCTCCTCCAAAAATGTCTGTTTTTCTTGCCCTCTGCCAAGTTTCAGAGACTGAGGTAGCAGCTATAGTGAACTAGTGGCTGCTAGTTGCACTCCTAATCAAGTCAGTGACCATGTGCTCAAGGGCAGCACATGGTCCAAAACAAAAACACTGACCTAAGCCTCCAAACAGCATAGCAACAATCAACCCTGACCCCTACACCACACGTTTATCTTCTGTGTTTTCAGAGACTGAGCTCCAGCAGCTATTTAAAGTTAGCAGCTGAAAGCTCCCCAGCAGCCAAGTCAGCAGAAGCCCTTCCTCCTTAGACTATGTGTTCAGGGAGCGCACTTTGGTAAAACCAAACAAAAGCACCCACAAAAGCCTCCAAAAAGGCAGCAAAACGACCAACCCTGAACTGAAAAACACAAGTTCACTCCCTTCTTCTGTCTCTTTTTGATATGCCATATCATATATTCAATATGATTTACTTAATAAAATGTACACATGATTCTTGAAGACATCATAAGGACTCAGTGATTTTATTAAATCAGTTGTAAGCTCTTTAACACTTTTGAGGTTGTTGAGGGTGTCACCCACATTTTGTTTTGGTACCATTATTCTTCCACATGCAGGCATTTTACCCATGGGGAACTAGATCAAAACCTTTTGGCCTTTCTGCCCTACATTGTTATAGTGCTACTAGTGTATATACCCAGCATTGCCTGAGATTTTATTTTCTCATAGGTAATACTAGTTAGAAAGATTTGAGATGCTGTGTCTGTAATTCCCCAAACTGTCTTGTCCAGTACCTGTAACTTTTCCTCATATTCCACAATCCACTCTGTATTCAGAGTTATTAACATACAGAGGTTGGGTTCCTGAGGGATACACTGCCCTCCTCCTTGCTGCTAGGTCCATACAATTTAATATAACTGTGTAAACTATGTGTGTATGTCACTTTAATTTATCTCACATATGCCTCCCAAACGTTTTCTGGCAGCTGTTGATATTGTGGGTTTAACTGTTGGTTGCTCTCCGACAAAGCAGCCAATCATATTAAAAAGCTGGACCTCTCAGCCCCTTCAGCAGTACTTTTTCTTGAGGTATAAAGAAGTTCTGTAGAGGAATTAGATGTGGTTGAAATACACAGATTTGAGATCCTGTGTCTCTAATTCCCCAAACTTTCTTGTCCAGTACTTTTAACTTTTCCCCACATTCCCCTATCCAATCTGTATTCAGAGTTATTAACATAGAGAGGTTGAGTTCCTGAGGGAATACACTGCCCTCCTCCTTGCTGCTAAGGCTTTGTCTCCACAGCAACTGGCCTATTTAAGACAGGCACATTTGACTGAGGCCCAATAGTTCTCTGGCTGAGAATTCTAAAGATCCCATCCTAAACTGCAAACCCCAGGATTCCACAGAATCTTCTCAGGCAGCCAATCATATGAGGTCTTCATCTGACACAACCAATCATATGAGGTCTTTGCGTGACATAGGCAAGGAGACAAACTTTGACGCTTATATATTAGATTATTCCATTTTCAGCATCCTATGGAATCCTGGGTTTGCAATTTAGGGAGGAACATTCAGAATTCTCAGCCAGAGAACGCTTTGGCCTCAGTAAACTACAAATCCCAAAATTACACAGGATATTGAAACTAGAATAATAGCACTATAACAGTGTAGTGTGGAAAGGCCTTTTGTTTATAGCAAGCATTTATCTTCTATCTGGAGCTAAACCACCAAACAAGGGTAGCATTTACATTCAGAAGACTCTAACACTGTTGTCAACTATATAAGCATGTGGTCTAAGTACCAGCTAGGATAGTCAGTTTCAAAGCTAGCATAGGACAAGGAGAAATGGTTTGATCAATTTTCAGGTATAATTTAAAGAACGATATATAAGATGGGGTATTGTACCCTTTTTATGATCAAAAGAATGAATACCTAAAGGGGAAAGGAATGGTAAAAGCATACAAGAAGAAAAATGTTATAACACCTCTATTCTCAAATCAGATGGTGTTGCTCATAAGCACAAGGTGAAGACAATATACTGGTTCATTTTTAAGCCACTGAAGACTGAAAATTAAATCTAAGTCACTTCCTACATTTCAAAAAATGACCTGTATGAGCAACAGTAATAATAAACAGAAGTGACAACTACAGTCCAAAGATTCCCGAAAGACAAAGGGAATAGAAGTCATAAGTACAAAAAGCAGCTTTGAAGAAGGTAGTCTATTATAATATTCACACTAGAATCCAAAACACCTAAGAAGAAGAATCATTTTGGATGTAAAGATTTGTTTCCTGTGGACTTCAAAAGAAATTCATCAAGCATTTGTTAGGTACTGGTTGAACAATTTTTGTCAAGGGTATTCTAAACAGAAAAGAAGAGCACTGTGTGGACCCTGATGGGATGAGACTGCTGGTGTTTAAGATAAAGATAATACAAAAACTTATAGACTAGCACCTGGGGAAAAGCTGACAGGTGATGAGAAGCAGCCTCATTAGACTGACTCACTCCTAAGGGACAATGTTATAAACATTTGAAGTCCTCAGATTGTGAACAGCATAGATGTTGACAATAGGCACAAGGGGTCCAATAAGAATCAAATCAATTGAAGTGTTAGATGAGAAACATACAAAAAGAGAGCATTCAAGGTGACAAAATATACAGGTGCGTATATTCAGATTTTTAAAGGCTAAAACAGAATACAGGTGGCCATGTAGTGGTAATCCTAGAGAAGTAAACTAATGTCTGAGCTGGATGACTTCAGGCAGCACGTGAGGGCTAATACGATAGCCATGTTTAAATATTTGAAGGGATGCCACGTAGAGGAAGGAGAGGCCTCGTTTTCTGCTGGTCCAGAGACCAGGACAAGGAGCAATGGATTCAAGCTGCAGGAAAGGAGATTCCACCTGAACCTCAGGAAGAACTTCCTGACAGTCAGGGCTGTCCGGCAGTGGAAGTACGCTGCCTCGGAGTGCAGTGGAGCCTCCTTCTTTGGAGGTTTTAAGCAGAGCTGGATGGCCATCTGTTGGGAGTGCTTTGAGGGTGTTCCTGCATGGCAGGGGTTGGACTGGATGGCCCGTGTGGTCTCTTCCAACTCTACATTTCTATGATTCTATGACTGAATGGTCTACCATACTAAACCTAGTCCATTCTATGGCATGCTATTTTTTCTACAGCAGGAAATGAATATGAACACACTCACACACAGAGATGTATGCAAGAGCCCTTGATCCTGTACTCTGAAGCGGCACAGTTCAGGCACAGATTTACTCACCAACTGAATAGACTAAAGCTATGCAATGTGCAAAGATACAGACGCTAAATTGGGGGGGGGGCACTTTTGACAGAAAAATAGCCCCTCCCTCCAAAAGCTTTTTTGGGAAGCCATCTATTAGATAAGTTCAATACCTGTAGATAGCCTTGAACATATCAAGCAGACAGAAAAGAAACCGTGTGGGGCCATCCAAAGGCTCCACAAAAATACTGGGCAATATTGTTTCTCTGTGCAGAAAATGATGGTTTCTGCAAAAACTAGCATGTGTGAAGTTTGCATAAAATAAGTCCCAAACTGCAAAGATTCTCTTCAGTGCAGGATTCTTCTCACTGTGGTTTCTCAACACTGAAGAAACTGTTTTTAGAACTTTTTAGAATTTTTGAATATTGTTTGCATCCTTCCTGTTAAGTAAAATGTACACTTAAATAGAAACAGGAAACTATCCCATAGATCTGTTATGGATACAAATCCATTGAACTTAAATGGTGCCTGTCATTCTGAAGGAGCAGAGAAATAAATCAGTAACATCAAATTAAAGAATAATGAAGCTGCTGCTTTTTGCTATTATTTTGCAACCAAACTGCAGTTATATGACAAAGAGAAATCTAACTGAGATAAAAACTGAATACATTTTGTAGGAGTTTTAAGTTTTACAACACTGAGGAACTTTTCCCACATCCCCAAGGTGCAGAAAATAATATTGGAGAACTCCAGTCAGCTCCATCCAGCATGACTTCTGTTAAGGGAAATGTCCACAATACTTGGAGAACAATGGTTCATAGAATCATAGAGTTGGAAGAGACCACAAAGGCCATCCAGTCCAACCCTCCCGCCATGCAGGAACACACATCAAAATATTCCCAACTGATGGCCATCCAGCCTCTGTTTGAAAACCTCCAAAGAAGGAGACTCCACCACACTCCGAGGCAGCATATTCCACTGCCGGACAGCTCTGACCATCAGGAAGTTCTTCCTGAGATTCAGGTGGAATCTCCTTTCCTGCAGCTTGAATCCATTGCTCCTTGTCCTAGTCTCTGGAGCAGTGGAATAACAAGCCCACTCTCTCCTCGACATGACATCCCTTCAAACATTTAAACATGGCTATCATGTCCCCTCTTAACCTTTTCTTCTGTAGACTAAACACACCCAGCTCCCTAAGCCGTTCCTTATAGGGCATGGCTTCCAGACCCTTCACCATTTTGGCTGCCCTCCTCTGGACATTCTCCAGCTTGTTGATATCCTTCTTGAATTGAGGTGCCCAAAACTTGATACAGTATTCCAAATGAGGTCTAACCAAAGCAGAATAGAGTGGTACCATTACCTCCCTTGATCTAGACACCATACTCCTATTGCTGCAACCAAGAATCACGTTGGCTTTCTTGGCTGCCGCATCAAATTGCTGACTCATGTTCAGCTTGTGATCTGCCAAGACTCCTAGATCCCTTTCACATGTACTGTTATCCAGCCATGCATCCCCCATCCTATATTTGTGCATTTCATTTTTTCTGCCTAAGTGTAGGACCTTATATTTCTCTCTGTTGAAATTCATTTTTGTTAGCTTTGGCCAGCTCTCCAATCTGTCAAGGTCATTTTGAAATTTGATCCTGTCCTCTGGGGAATTAGCAACCCCTCCCAGTTTGGTGTCATCTGCAAATTTGATCAGCATGCCCCCTACTCCTTCATCCAAGTCATTGATGAAGATGTTAAATAGCACTGGGTCCAGGACAGAACCCTACGGTACCCCACTAGTCACTTCTCTCCTGTTTCAGAAGGAGCATGCGTGATTTCATTTTGCCATCAAAAACTGTATGTGGGAGGCTACCAGAAACTACTGAAAATCTTATTGTGGTTAATTTATATTTTTATTTATACAGTGATGTTTGTTACATTTTTAGTTATACAGTGATGTCTGTGTTTGGGGTGCAGAAACTCATGAAAATGGAAAAATCGTGAATCACTCCCCGCCCACAGTGATCCCCCTCCCATTGCCTTTCAAAGCTCTGGCATCCCTCTGGTTACAGGGATCACACAATACCCCTGCTGCAACAGCTGCATTGGCTGCCGATCTGCTTCTGGGCACAATTGAAAGTGCTGGTGATGACCTTTAAAGCCCTACAAGGCTCAGGTCCAGGTTATCTGAAGGACCGTATCCTCCCCTACAAACCAGCCTGGATGTTGAGATCTTCTGGAGAAGCCTTCTCCTACCACCTTCACATGTGCATTTGGTGGGAACTCGGGAGAGGGTCTTCTCAGTGGCTGCTCCCAGGCTCTGGAACTCCCTGCCCGAAAAGGTCAGACTGGCACCCTCCCTGCCTACCTTCAGGAGACAGCTAAAGACATTCCTATTCTGGCAGGCATTTAATATATAATTTGTACATAGAACAGTGCTGGTTATTTTAATTGCTATTTGTATGCTGTTCTTAATATGTATTTTAACATTGTTTTAATCCTTATTGTTGTTTACTGTGTGTTTTAACTTTTGTATACCACAGTTTTAACTATGCTTCTTTTAAGTTTGTAAGCCACTTTGAGTCCCCTCGGGGAGAAAAGCGGGGTAGAACTAAAGATGATGATGATGATGATGATGATGATGATGATGATGTTGGTGTTGTTGTTGTTGTTGTTGATGATGATGATAATGGCAGCCTTCCTTCCCAGCACCGGGGCAGAGGCAAAGCAATGGGAAGGGAGAGCTCTGGAGGGCACAAAGAAAGTGCATGTGTGTGTCTTCCCACACCCCATTGCCTTACCTTTTGCCTCGGCGCTAGTTCTTAGCACTGGGGCCAGAGGCAAGGGGATGGGAGGGAGAGCTCTGGAAGGCAGAAAGAAAGTGCATGCTGCCTTCCTCCTCCCACAATGACCTTATCTTTTGTCTTGTGCAAGTTCTCAGTGCAGGAGCAGAGGTAAGAGGATGGGAGGAGGAGCTCCGGAGGGCACAAGGAAAGTGTGTGCTGCCTTCCTTCTCCACTATCCCCTTACTTTTTGCCTTGGCACAAATTCTAAGCACTGGAGTCACCAGGGGATGGGAAGGGGAGCTCCTGAGGTCATTCCATCCCCTTACTACCCCCATCCTCCTACTTTTTGCCTTGGCATGCTTGCCTTCTTTCTCTGTGCCAGCAAAACACAAGGGAATGGGAGGAGGAGAATGTGAGGGGGAGGCACAAGTGCCTCAAGAATAATCAAATTCGTGAGAGTCAAATCCACAAATATGGAAGGAGAACTGTATGCATTTTCCATTTTGAATGTGCAGAAGGAGTCTGAGTAGCCTGCTGAAAGATAATCTCTAATAAGATAATGGGGTAAAAGCAGCAAAAGAAGCGGAAGGAAGGACTTGGAGTGAATAATTTAGAGGTAACGTTCCAGCAATAAGATTTTTATTGCAGTGACTGAGAAAAAAATCCAAAGCTATCAGAACTAGTTTACAAAAGAATTTAACATATCCTCTGTGGTCTGATTCTTTTATCTCACGGATAGCCTTAGCATACAGTGAAGACACTCACTTCACTGTAACTTGTTTTGCTAAAAAGATTAGCTTGGGCATAATTTCCATCCAGTGTCTTCATTTCTTTTAACATAAAAGAGAAGAATTGCCAGTTGACTATTATCCTAAAGTAATCCTGTTATAATACTACACAATGACACTTATTATGTGTGCCCAGTTACACAGGTAAAACGGATGAATACACAGATATACACAGAGAGACACTGCAGTTCTGAGAAGATAGCAAGGCAAATATTTATTTATTATAAATAAAGAATAAATAATAGCAAGGCAAATACTGAAATACTTCCGTCCACAGTGGCTATATTCAGGCGTAACATTAATCTGTGTTTTATCCTGAGACAAATAAACTGCAGTAAACTTTGGACTCACATGCTTCCCCTCCTATCACCTTCTATACTATGGCTGCAAGTAATCGGGAAACTCTTTATTTTCATTTTGTGTATTAACTGCAGTTTCCTCCTAAATACGGAACCTTCAGGGTAATCATACTTTTGAAACAAGCCATTTAAAACCATTTCTTCTGAAATGTTGGCTTGTTTCAACACACACTGTTTAAGAGTAATCATAATTTATGGTTTAGAAATAAGCTAAAACAGCAAGAACATCTGATCTCCCTCTTGTGGCTCTGCTGGAGAAAAGGGAAGACATGTTCAAGTCTGAGGTTTGCTATAGTTATTCCTCTCATAGGAAGCCACAGTTTATTGTGACAATGTTATAATCCTAGCATTTCATAACACAATAAACATGTGTAGTCTGGTTATAAGAAAAGCCCAAAAATATACCTTCCCATTAGAAATGCTCGGTTAAGGTTAGAGCCTCTCTACTTGCTATGCAACATACTTGCTATATACCTATAGAACATCTGTTGGGGTTATGCCTTGAAAGCTGAACATCATATAAAATTCCCTACAGTGGTCTCTCTGGGCATTATGACAGAATCTGTAGCCCTGTAGATGAATTAGGTTAGTACTGAAAACAAATGTGGCAAGATTAGACATGTGAAAAAAAATCATAGTTTTGATTTCACTGTGTTTCTCCTAATACTACCTGCATTTTCATCCTGTTCTTTGTTTACATAAGATTTGTGAGACTTTGTATTAATTTTCCTATGAATTTTTTTTCAGTGAATGCACCTTTGCATGTATTTTCCCCTTGAATAAAGCATGATTGTATTTCTCAATGTTGTGCATTCTCATCCATTCATATTTTAAAGTATGGTGGTTGTGGTGTGTATTTTACAACTAGATACATTCTTAACCATTCACTTTTCAAAAATGCATAGAAAATTTCATGCCTGTTTTATTTCTCTTAAATGTACTAAAACCCTCATGGATTCCCAAAGCATGATGTGCTTGACCTTATGACAACTCTTGGGAAAAGCAGAATGGGATTTGTTCATTGGCAATCCTGACCAAATTTATAAAGTAAAGAAAGAGAGAAGGCTGCAGTTTGGTGGTACTGTACATTTTTTGCACATAGTAGTCTCAGGTTCAATCCACAGCATCTCGAAACACACCCTCTCACCCTTGCTGCCTAGACTCTGGACAGCCATAGTTAGCCAATATTCCCACTGTTGTGTGCCTTCATGTTGTTTCTGCCTTACGGTGACCCTAAGGTGAACCTAGCATGGGGTTTTCTTGACAAGATTTATTCAGAAGAGGTTTGCCACTGCTTTCATCTGAGACAGTGTGACTTGCTCAAGGTCACCCAGTGGGTTTGCATAGCTAAGCGGGGATTTGAGTCATAACACTATGCTCAAACCACGTGACCATGCTGGCTATCAGCCAATACTGTAGTGGACTAGACAGACCAATAATTTTACCATGATCAGTAAAATGTAGCTTTCTATGTCCCAATTTTTCTGTGTCCTAAGTTGGATCTTCTGCTATTACATCTTGTTCGGCCCTTAGCTTTTATGCCACACCATGCCTTGGAAATCCTTAGCTATTATGTCTATGCAATACTGATGATCTAGATGGCATTAGGCATGGCCATAAATGCTCTGCTGCCAATGGCAAAATATCAGACGTTTAGGGCACAACCCTTAAGTATAGCAAAATCTGAATATCCTAAATATTCTCTCTACAGGTCATGTTACTAATCCATCTCATTATTATTATTATGTATTTTTCAGCCCATAGGACCACTCCCCCCATAACTCCTATTCCTCTTTTTATAAATAAGCACTCTACTATGTCTTGTTTAATACATTTATTTTATTGGCTGTTTTCATTTAAAATACTTATATTTTGCCTTTTGGCCTCTCAGAAGACTAATTAAAACTATTTATCTACGTATCTTTCTCCTCTCAGAGCGGTTATAAATATAAATAAGAACATAGACCTGCCCTTGGAATTACAACCTAAAATATACAACACCAAAAGAAAAGGGAAGGAAAAGGAGAAGAAAAGGAAACTTGGGCACATTTATCTTAGTTACAAGATAACAGCACCAGCAGCTAATCCTGTTGTCACAGGCTGTTGTGTGTCTCCAAGGCAACTCTGACTGATGGCAAACCTATTCACAGGGTCTTCGTGTCCTTAAACAAGGTTTGCTCAGTGGTATACTGGGGGGGGCAGTCCACTCTAGGGGCAAGGATGAATGGGGAGCACTGCCCTCAAAGCCAAGCAGACATGAGGAGAACAGAAGAAGGGCTCTGCTGGTGAGGCAGGGACAGGTGTTACCCCAAAAGGTGGGTGACTTGGGGTCTACGTGCAATGCCACTGCCTCCATCAAATGGCAGGGAATATTACCTCAAAGGGAGGCCTGTGAGAAGTGGGTAACCTTACAGGATCTTTTACACCTGTGTATACCAGTACTAATGCAGGGATACCAGCCAGAGATTCAAAGAATGTTTGTTTTATTGGGGGAATTAACAATCACACACACAAGATGCAAGCAGTCTCACAACCACAGAAGGCTAGCTGAAGGAAAAAATTGATAGTGAGAAGTTAGGGAGAAGTGGGGGACATTTGTCTATCCTGCAGAGAAGAGATGAAGCAACGTGGCTCATACTAAGGATCCAAAGATAGTACAAAAATGGGAATTAAAGCAACCGAGTGACAGTCTATTTCCAGAGTACAAGTTACCTGGCTCAGAGCCAGAGTTTAAATACCCTGTTTCTGCCTTGAGGCGAAGGTGTTAACACTTCTCTGGCAGAGCAAACAATGGGGTCTGGAACAGGCTGATGGCTTTAACATTAGGTGGCAATCATGATAGCTCTTTAATGGCTGGGCAGATAAGGAAAGAAAGGAGAATTTCAGCAGGAAGATGAAGCGGGTGGAAGACAATCAGTTGCTCTGTCGAGATAGATTCAGGTGCTATTGTTTCTAAAGGTTGAGTCGTTGACAGATATTTGAAAGCTCATTATCACCAGAGCTTCCCTGGCTATGATCTAGCCATGCCCTGAGGTCCCATCTGATCTACTTTTGCATGTGTTCAGCCATTCCTCTTTCTCAGCATGGCATTTCAGCCATGGTAGTATAATTTGTATTCCATGCCACTTAAATCATACCATATCATGAAGTGGGAGAGTAATGCCTGGTAACACAGTCCCACTCCTTTCCATGGCAGCTTAAAGAAATTTACTGGCAGGCAACGGTGGCATCCTGATAAACACTTGAGCAATCTGTGTTACTGCACTCTCCTTTTTCACAACAATAAGCAGTGGTGCTGTCAGCAGAATACACAGAGACATGCACATGTGAAAGAGCTGTTGAGTTGCCCAGCCCTGATTCTTTGAAGTGAACACCATGGTCTCACAAGCCAAACTTCTCCCATCTACACCATTTACACAGCCAGTCATTCACTGTTAGTATCCTCCTGTCCAGTATTCAAACCTTACTTTCTTGGAGTCCTAATCCAACATTCAAACCATTACACTATGTTGATTCTCATACAGTAGGCTGTAATTCGCTAAAAACTGGCTTCTCCCATTCCAATACTTTCCTCCTCACAGAGCAGTTGATACAGATGGCCTCTGTAAAGTGAGAGGAGTGGCCCAGCTCAGCTGGTGAAAAGAGCAGTGAGTAGAGAGGTAAAGATGGTCAAGTTATTATTATGTACGCAATCCAGTAGCAATCCTCAAGCCACAAAACAAGAAAAACTAAGCGAAAATTGAGCTAGCTGACAATTAAAATCATAGATCGGCTAGGAAATACAGTAGAGTCTCGGTTATCCAACCTGCGGTTATCCGGCCCTCTGGATTAACCGACACTGTGGCTGCCTGGGGGCGTGGTTGGTAGGCATTTCTGCGCCCCCAGATACGCCCCCGACACGCCCCCAAAATGGCGGCCACCATTTGTGATCCGACCCTTTCGGTTATCCGACCCTCCGCCCACCCGTTTAGGTCGGATAACCGAGACTCTACTGTAAAACCAAATCAAAGGCAGAGTTCTGGCAGCAGATTGAAATGCTAACAGAGATCAAATCAAGCTTTCCAGTGTAAGGAGCCCCACTACATGGGTGCCACAACTTACAAGACCCTGTTCCAGAATTTTATCCAAACAAAACTCCAGTGGTAAGAGAATGTGAAACAAACGATGCTGGTTTAGTGAGTCTGGGTCTCTTTGTTATTCATTTTCTTTATCTGTAACATCAGTCTATCTAGCAGGTACTATTTCAGATCTTTCAGGCAGTCAAGCATTTATGCCCTCTCTTGTTTTTACACATCATTGCTCTAATAGTGTTTCAACTACTGTAGAAAGCATAAAAGTGGCTTTGGAAAATTATAGTTTTTCCTAGATTTTTCCCTCTGTCCAAATTTACTCCCCTCAAAATGTACCTACACACTGATTTCTGAGGTTTCCCTATTGCCAAGGCTGATGCAAAGTTATGATTTTTAAACAAAACAAAACAAAACAAAAAACTAAATTATGAGGTATTACTAAAACTGGAAGCAGAGATAGAAAAGCAAAAAAAATTTTTCTTGGCCTTTCTCCTTTACTCAACACCCACTCCAAGCTATTCACAATTTAACCTTGATTATTTTTAGTAGCAGCTTATAGACTCATCTGCTGAAAAGGAAGGTGTAATTAATTTCTTTGTGGAATTTCTTTCTGACATGAGTCTTTTGAGACTGCAGACAAATCCACCACATTCAGCAAGAGTTCAAAAACTGGTCATAACATTTACAGTTGGTAACCCAGAACTGCTGAGGAAATAGTTTGTGCACTATGGCCTACATCTATAGCTGTCTCTTGTCTCTGGATTTCAATGGAACTGAATAAATATTGATCCCTTCATCTTTTGTCTGCATATGCTAAACACACCACACATTGTCTGGAGCTCTTAGGAGCTAATCCATTAAGACTACACCACATTAGCCACAAAGCCAATATTGCATTCAAGAAGAATTAAAATGCTGATGGCAGTTTACCTTTAGATACTCTCCCTCTCTCCTTAATAAGGAAAAACAGTACATCTCAAATGCTGAAAACTCCTTCCCATGAAATGGAAAAATTCACACAAAAAGGAAGGTAATTAAGCCCTGTTTCCTAGAAGAGTCTGTCTTACCTTAACAAAAACAACTAACATTCTGCAAGCATTAGAGCAATATATGAATACTGTGTGCATATCTGAGCACTTACAGTAGATAATTAGCAACGTGAGCATCTATAATATGCAAGATCCTTTCTGCTCTATATTGAAAGCCAAGGGAAGTCTGTGTATTTGAGGTGAAGACTGACAAGATGAAGACTCAGTGGTAGAATTCATTTATGTGGAGTAGTTCCCATGTTCAAGCCCTGGCAGCTCCAGTGAAAAGAACCTAAGACTGCAGGATTAGTCTTTAGTAGAGAGCTGCTACTTCTCTACTGAACTGATGATACACACATATGAGAGATCTTTTGTCAATGAGGTTCTGCCTAGGGTGCTCCCAGACATGTCATCATAGAAATGATATTCCCACTCTCTAATAAACAAACTTGTTCTGACTCTAAATATGGTTGGTGTTCTTGAGGGTATCACAAGAGCAAGGAATTATTAAGCTAATTATACACTGCACAAAGTATTTCCCTGCATTTCCCTGAACCTACTGTCTATCAATTGCATTGAGTGATCCCAACTTCTAGTGCTCCAGTAAGAATACACTAAAGTATATATAGTAAACTGAACCTTTAGATCACATGATCCTCATGATGGCTTAAAACTGCTTCTTAAGCTACCTGATGGATGTGGGTATGTGTGCAGCTGGCAGAATCCCCCTCCCCACAATGTGCTAGGGACCAGCACCGTATTTGTCCACTGACTACAATCGTTTCTTTCTTTGCTGGAAACTTGCTGTAGAGCAGCAACCAATAGCTCATAGACTAGCACTGGTTCACAGAGCATTACCTGGAGTAGCACTGGCTTAAAAGAGATTTTAGGAGCTACATACCCAAAGACATCCCTCTAACTGGTGGAAGAAGCCAGAGATCTTTTCCCTAAGTTCCACAGTCCCCAGAGATCAGCCGTCGGAGCAGTGTTGAGAATTTATTTATTATTTATCTCCTGCCTTTCTCTCAGTAAGAGATTCAAGAATCCTCCATACGACACTTGCCACAGTGTTAATAAAAATTTGCCATGCTCTCTACCACATTTTTTAAAATAACTGAAACAGCCAGAGCATCACAATACCTCTGCTAATAAGGAAAATAGTTGCCCTAGGAGGTATGTTCCCCTTTATGATGCCAGCCACCCTGCCAACTAGCTTCCTATGCTCTCCTCCAGTAAGTTGTTAAAGAACTCAAGCTGGGCATTCCATTGCTTCTCCACTCACGCTTTTCTATCTGATACTCAACTTTCATAGGTACTGATTACTGGATTGAGATCTCTTCTCCTCTGGCGTTAGGTCTATTATGAGATAGTGACAGCTTTCATTTCCTTGATGGACAGTCTACACTGGGAACAGAGGTGGAATAGAATCACAGAATTATATCCCAGTTGCTTCTGTTTTACTTCCCAGTGGCTTTCAATTCTGTCAATCATGATAAGTCATTTGGATCTCCTGGTGAGGAATGGGGCCTGGAGAAACAATTTTACTTCATTCTGATTTTTTGTGTGTGTGTGTGAAAGGCGGTACTTGAAAATGGTGCTGGGGGAGTCCTGTTTGATGCTTAGACCATGAGGCTACAATGGCTCCAGGATTCCATCATGTTCACTATACTCAGAGAATATCAGGTATAACATTGGGGTAGAAACTTTGGCAGCCCTCCAGATGTAGCTGGATTGCAACTCTAAGCATTGCTCACCAGTGGTTATGTTGGTTTAGGCTACTGCGATCCTGTGTTGGGAAAAAGGCAGAATATTAATTAATTAATTAAAATAAACAAACATCTGGAGGGCTGTATGATTTGCACCCCAATCTACTTGTAACTGTTGCACTAGGTTCTATGGAGTTTGGGATTTCATCAATATGCCAGTGAAACATTGTTGTTGATGGGTATTAGATCTGAGCATGAGATTGATTACCCACATGCATGCACAATTTGAAACCAATCAACTCTATGGGTTTTAATTCTGCTTTCTGTCTAAATTCAAGATTCTCAATCAGTGTCCAGCATCATAAACTATATAAGAAACAATATTAGATGAGAACAAAAATGAAATATACCTCTCCATAATTGAAACTGTGACTCAACTGAGTGAGTGTTTTTATACATGCCCTCCTTGTAAACAAAAAGCTAGATGTGTGAGACCAGGTTCAAACCTAGCCTTTTCTTTGACATACTAATTTTCAAAGGGAACATTTATATGTAACATTACCCAGGAACATGTCTTGAGCTTGCTAGACTATCCTCCTGTTCTGTACTTCTTGTTTAGCAAAATCATAGTTTGTTGTTAAACTGCACCAGCAAACAATGCTTTCCCCCTTCAAACCAGAATTACTAATCAAATTACATATGGATATTTTCATGTGTAAGCCTGCACGTACACCTGGGAGTGGTATGGTTGAAGTACAGGTTTGCTACCTTATCTTTTGCTTGTGAGAACCAGGCATACATCTTAGATTTTTTTCATTCCCCTACCAACCCTAAAAAGATTTGATTTCCCAACAGTACTACTAAAGTACTGTGAGATGTTGAAAAAGTCACTTGTCCTCTCCATGCACCAGTTTCCTTACCTGCAAAGTGGCACTGATACTGCTTAAATACCTCCCCAAGTCGTACATAAAGCTTTATTCAGTGGTGATTTCAGTGTGCATCAATATCCTCAAATGTCTGGGGCTATGTAAGCAAAAATAATTGTCAGAGTTCGAAAGTAGGTCCAAAGCTATTTCAGGTATTACCAAGATGTTCTGTTGAGGTACATTAAAATGCCATTGTACTGAAAAAATAATTAACAACTTACATTTTGGGGGGTCCATTATGTGAACTATTTAACTGATTAGCAATCAAGGGAAAAACCATAAAGCATTAAAAGCCAAGTCTGCGAAGGGCTGCCTTGACAAACTGAGATAAGAATAAGGATGCATTATTCTGCTCATTAAGGATAAGAGGGCACAATAAAGCCAAAGTAATTAGGTCTGCTGGTCAAAAAGGCATCCCTTTTGATGACCTGTCAATGTATGTAAAATAGAGAAATTGCAATCTATTTCTTAAAACCTGCCAAAATATAATGGATACATAGCTGGGAGAAAAGTCATAATACAAAGACTTACATTTTTGTTCAAATAAGACTTGTATGGAACATCATAACCAAGCAAGTTGTAAAAGCATCAACAATGGGAAAGGAATCAGGTTAAGTGAGCCTATTCTGCAACATGGGCATCAATAAGCAATAGAATGGAAAGTTAACTCTGTTGTTTTAACTGTAATTGTGTAATATGTTGATTTTTCAAATTATTTTATTATGCATATTGTTATTTTGCTTTGGTTTACACTGCAAACTGCCTAGGAATTAATATCATGAAAAGCAATATATAAATGTCTTAAATGCAGACGCAACATATATAAAAATGTAGACAAATACATTCTTCATTCACCATGTTGGTTGTCACTGTGGGAAGAAAAATATAACTATAAGGATAATTCTGAACATACTTTAACGTTGGACAAAATTTATTAAGTTTTATCTACCCTGTTTTGCTCTACATTGTGAGCAAATTTTCCATTATCTCTCCTTCTCATTAGTGGAAAAGCAGTGAAGCTGAGGTTCCTTGCCCAACCACCACTTCTCCATTACAAACCACCACCTGAAGCTGCTTTCTTCTACACAGAAAGGTTTTGCAAAGGCAAATGTTTAAGCAATTCTTTCTAAAGCACTTATCTTAAAAATAAACATAACCTAGGGTTCATTTACAAGCATTTCTGTGTAATACCACCATCCCTTTACCACCACTACTACTGTGGCTACTTTAGTGAATAACAACCACAGAAGTTCTTCAAGCCATTATTCACTCTACGCTGGATTTTCTCCAGATAGATGAGTGGCAGTGGGGCAGATCCTGTGATCCTTCTGTCCCAAGCTCTTCACTGAGGCTAATTATCAACCTTGGTCTTACTCAAAATTAAAAGATTCAAGGCTTGTATAAATAGAATGTGTTGGGATTTCTTTATCTCAGCAAACATAACACTCCCAAAGTGTTATGTTTACAGTCATCCAGTACCTCTGCATATTAATTTAGTCTGGATCAGCTAAGATAAACTTACAAAGGGCTAGGCGTGTTTCAACCCATCAATATCTAGCCTTATTGCTCTGTAGTGACTGGATCTTGTTCAGTTGGTTAAATCATACTGGATACTGGATAACGGTTTCTTTCTTAAACTTTTCCTGAACTCTACTACACTGCGTTCTTACTTTCCTTGTCCTAACAGGGCAAAAATCACTCAGATTTTCTGTTTCATTGCCAAATTGTTTTTCAGCTCCTTCCCTGACTCTCCAGCACTTCACTACATTCCAAGGGCTGTAACAGGTTTAATTCAGGAGAGACTGGACAAGAGCTCTGTCCAGTACACATGATTTTAGAGTATGTTCTGTTATTTTGAAATCCCACCCTGTATTACGGCTCCTCTTAATCCTCAGATTTGTATGTGTGTATGTGAAACAGCAGTCTCACTGGCCACTCGTGCATCTGGTAAAATAAGCTCTTGTTTATTAAAGCTCCAGTCATGATTAATTTACTTTTTAAAGCACATTAGTACCTTGTTTCTTTTACTCTCTTTTCTTTCTACAACAGACTTACATGGGCACTTTGCTGGCACCTGCTTCTCCTATTTCTCTCTCTCCCACCCACTTCTACTAAATTCCTGGTGGGTGCTCCTTAAAAGCATACCTGCACCCAATACACCAGCCTTCCACCCACTGGGAATACCTGCTAGTGGCACCACATGCTCAGCATTTTTTATCAAAGTCGAAAAACTGACAGGAGTGCATGAAAGGCACAGCATGAGGTAATTGTGCCTTGTAATTTCTCTTTCAATTAATATTACCATGCTCTTTCCTTTGACAAAGATTCTGTACCTTTCTACATTCCTATGTGATTAATCACAGGCAAGGTTTATTTTCCTTCATTGAAATGGACACAACAAAATCACATTGTAGAGGCTTGATTTGAGAATGCTTAGCATCTGTTTTGAAGCTTTCACATCATACTCATTATTTTTTAAAAAAGGTTACAGTTGGCCCTCCGCATTTACTAGAGTTAGGGGAACAAGATCCCTTGCAAAAGTGGAAAAATCACAAATATCAAAATGTGTCTGTGAGAAGGTAGACAAGATACAGTGGGCACAGCAGACACTCAGAATCCAAACCAGGTCAGGGAAAGGAAAGGAAAAGAAAGGAAAGGAAAGGAAAGGAAAGGAAAGGGAAAGGGGGTGGGTCAGCATGGAAGCCCTATACCTCCTTCCTTGCCCATCTCCCTCTTGGGGGGAGCATTGGGAGAGGGTTTGTGGTGCTGAGGAATAGCAATTTGAGCCATCCTTAATTGGACAAGCAACTGTTGGTGGAAGAGGAAGAGGACTGAGCTGAGTTTTTAAAATTATAAGCAGCCTGATCAGGGCCACTGAGAGGGAAGTTTCCCCCAGAAAATAAGCACTTGAGGTGAGGAGGTAGGGGTTGGAGAAATTCACACATAATCAAATCTGTGAAAGTGAAACCCACAAATGCAGAGGGACTAATATATTAAGATTCTCCAGTGTATGAGAAGCATTTGGAAATATAGGCTAATATAGACTTTGCTATAGTCATATCTACTTCAGACTGTATATTTTTGGTATCATGACATAGGATAGTTTTAAATATATATACCTGTATGCTCCAAAGCAAGAGCCACAGAAAAAAAGTGATATTTTCACATGCTGGGACACTAGAAATACTATATGAAACATATATTTCTAACTAGTAAGAAAAAGGAATGGCACATATCTGATAAAATAACAGAGGATGCAGTGGGACAGTTCATTAAAGGTGGCAGAAGAGGTAACTGGACTCCTAAATGATTGCCCAAAAGCAAAAACAGACGACAACCTATTGTCCTTCTAATTAACGATGCCAAATATTGCGCTGCCACATTTGTTACACGTGTCAATAAATTCCATGTAATTCCAAGAAAGCAAATGTCTCTCTGAACTTAGAAACCAGTTTTAAATCAAACAAGGAACTGGTTCATACGTGCATGCTCACCCATTGATGATCACCACTTTGCTTAATGGCTCCCACAAATACCACCACAAGCTTCCTTTTCTCCTCATACTGAATCCAAATATATGCTTTTCAGTGAAGACTTCCTACACATTTTACAATTCTAGCTGCTATATGATACAAGTTAGAGGAACTTAGAGATAAAATGCATGTATGAACCAGTCCTAAAATAAATTTTAGCTTGTCATTTGATGGTGAAGATGATGGTAAGCAAAACTTAAAAAGTGCTAAAAAGTTATGAAACTGCATGTGGCTTCTGAGGAATTTTGAGGAATTTTAATGCACAACATTTTATATGATTTCACTGAAATGTTTACAACAGATGTATGATGTTAAATTTGTTGGCATGAATCTAAAAACAAAGTGTATTTTCAAATGGCCTTTGAAGCAACTTGCCATGTATATTTTATCTGGTCGTTCTGCATTTCACTTTTGCTTATATCCCTAATTAATCAGCTAAGCTAGATGGAAATTCCTAGTACTATTTGTAATGGCAGGTAAGGTTAAAGTAGGTTGACCTTCCTGCTCCAGGCTGGTGCCTTCCAGATGTAGTGAAGTACAACTTCCATTGGCCATTCTAGCTAGGGAGTGATGGCAGCTGTAGTCCAATGTATCTTCAGGGCACCAGGTTGGGAAAAGATGCCTGCTGACCTTTCAGCCATTTTATCTGACTGCCATGAATGTGCATATTCATGGTGCTCATCCTTGTTAATTTTAACAACAAATTTCTTTTAGTTGGCCAAATAGATGGTTGTGGGGGTCTGCTTTTGTTTGTCTTATCTGCCTATTTTGTGGTTTTGTACCATATTTTGATTATTATTATTGATTTAGGAAAACCTTATCATACCATTCTCCTCCACAAAAAGATTTGCCCAAACCAGCTTATGAAATATATAGAAAAAGACCTTAGGAACTAGAGTTACTAAAACAACAAGAAGAAAGGAGAAACAAAAACAAAAACACACAGAACTAAAACTAAGAATCACTTAATGAAAAAGAATGTCAAATGCTTGTTTTAAAGAAAAAAAACACCTTCCCTTGCTAGTGGAACACTGAAGAAAAATGGCCTAGCCGTTTGGGGAAGCTATTCCTATATATGAAAGGATGTCACCAAGAAAGCCCTACTGTACATTGCCATCAAACATGCCTTTAAAGCTAACCTCACACATAAGGAGAATGTAGCAGCTGTTCCTAGGGAATGACATCACAGTAGTCAAATCAAGTTGTACCTAATGCATATCAGACCAGAGCCAGATCTGACCATATGATGAAAAGATACAGCTGTCATGCCAGACAAATCTGATCAAAAGCACTGGCCAAAGCACTGAGCAAAACCCTCACCTAGCCCAAGCTGAGCAAAAAGGCAGTGCCTTGGAGCACTGCAGGAAGACCAGATTCTGCTTAAGAGTGTTAACAGCGCAGATCCTCAAACTAAACTTACTTTATTCTTCTCTCAATCCCTTGATTAGCATTACTTAGTCCCATGATCAGAGTTCAACAAAACAGAAATAACTCTTAAATTTAGACATAACTTCTAAAGCCAGGTTTGTTAAATTTTGCACATTTGGAAATACTTTATGTTTGACAAGAAACAGCTGAAAAATTTGGAGCTAATTCACAGAAAATCTATTCATAAGGAATAGAGAAGTTCAGCATGTGGGCTTTGATTCAAGCCTCTCTTAAGGGTGGGATACTTCCAAAAATCTGTAAATGTTAATCTTGCCTTGGGCAGCCAGACTGTAGTTTCTAAAGACCGCAGGTACCTGAGAAACAGTGTCCAAAATACTGACTAAGCAAAAAGCTCAAACTCTGTTTAAGAGTGCATGTGTAATCACCCTCCACTAAGTTTAGGGCAGTGGTTTGTAACCTGGGGTCTGGAGACTCCTGGGGGTCCATGGAGCCCTCACAGGGGGTCTCTGAAGCCCTGCTGCTGGATGCCAACAACAGCAGCAGCAACAGGGACGTGGAAGGGAGTGTGTGTGCATACCTAAATTGCTCCTTCATTTGCAAATGAAGGAGCAGTTTGGATGCAAACACACACACACACACACATACACACCCTGCTGCTGCACATACCCCTGCTGTTCCCTCCCTGTCAAAAGGGACATGGCAGCAGGTGTGTGCATGCACCCAAATTATGGCTCTGGAGACCACGGGTTGAATCCCCACTCAGCCATGGAAACTGACCGGGTGAACTTAGGCAAGTCACATTCTCTCAGCTTCAGAGAAAGGGAAAGGCAACAAATCCTGCCAAGAAAACACCCATGATAAGTTTGCCATAGGGTCACCATAAACCAATTTTCAAAGGAGAAAGACATGATAGCTAGAAAGAGCCTCCCCTTGTCTGCAGCACTTTGTTGTTGTGTGCCTTCAAGTCAGTTCTGATTTATGGTAACACTAAGGTGAATCTATATCACAGGGTGTTTTGTTTTTTGTAAGATTTGTTTAGAGGGAGTTTGCCTTTGCCTTCCTCTGACGCTGAGAGAATGGCACTGTCCAAAGTCACTGAATATCTGAGCAGGGCTTTGCATCTTTGTTTCCAAAAGTTATAGACAGACAGACAGACAGACAGACAGATAGATAGATAGATAGATAGATATTTGAATATTTAAATTTTGAGTTAAGTCTTGCAGGACCCTGGCAACAAATTATATTTACAGGTGATCCCCAGTAAAGAAAAGGTTAAAAACCACTGGTTTAGAGGATTGGAGGGCTAAATGCCCCCAAGCCTGGAAATGTGTGTTTTTGGTCATGAGCGTTAATAGCCCTAGCTCTCTGCTTGTATATAGGAAGTACAAGACAACTGAAACATTTGATAGGGGGTCCTGAATCAGTAGAAAGCCACGATAAACAAGAAAGTGTGTTGTGGAACTTTATAAGCCAACAATATCTAAGTGGGCTTTAGCCCACAGATGTTAAGTGCCAAAATCAATTTGTTCAACTTTAAAATGCCAAGACTTTTCAGTGCTTTCAAAGAGGTAGAAAACCATAATTAATTTAAAATAATAGTTTCATGATTTTTTGCTCAAGTATGTACACTGGCCGTATTTCAGGTATTTCATTCTTTCTGCTTTGTAAGTGATTCAGTTCCTTTCACTACCTGATTGGATACAGCTGCCATGCTAGTGACTGAGAACAGGAACTGAGCAATTTTGGATTGTAATTTTGATGTTTTACATTATCCTAAAGTTGTGTCATAATGGAGGGTTTGGTTTGAAGGTTTTTTTGGTGTATGCATCTTCTGCTAATGAATCACCAAACAATAACGACATGTGTTAGCCATAAAGTATTTCCAGATGACCCACGGTACTACACGCAAAGTATAATGCTGTAGCACAACATAGGCAGCATTAAGCTGCAGTATCTGGAAGAGCAGGGAGATGGGCAATGCACGAGGGGAGGCATTTTGGACTTGTAACATTGCTCCATTTACTTTCTTCTCATTCTGTGCTATATTGTAGGATACGTGATATTTTTGTAGTTAGGTATTCTGTTAATAAAATGCTATTTTATGATTTCTAGTTGATTTAGTTATGAATTTGGCATAGTACTGCACTGCTTTATTTTTAAAATAATATTGTTCATTATGTTTATTCTTCACTGTAATGCTGATATTCTTTATGATTGTATTGTACTTATTCACCACCTGTTTGGGATTTCATCTTTGAAGAACAGTACAAAAATATGACATCATCATTTTGTGTGTGGAGGTGTATGCTGTCAATAAGACATCACTGTTACTTCAAATTTATCCATTTTTTTTTCACTGAGGAGGTTTGGGTTGCCATTTTAGTGCCATCAGTCCACAGACTTCACTCCTAGTTTACCTAGCTCCTTCCACTGTCAAAAGAAAAGATGGGGAGCAACACGTGAGAGGGAAGAAAAGGGACAGTAGAGGGTCTGGTTTTATGTTCCCAGAGATGCAGTGATTGAGGTCTGGAATGTACATCTTTGTTATGTGGCTGACCACTACAAACTTGAAAGCTGGCTCATTTTCTGTCCACAAATTTCCACTGTCTGAGTTCCTTCCCTGACAGGATGAGTTTGCCAAAGAAAGGAGGGAAATGAATGGTAATGAAGGCATGGGACAGTGAAGGGCTGGCAAAGAGCTCACTAGTAAGAGTGGAAGACTCTCTAAAAAAGTTAAAATTTCATCTGGAAGTTATCTGAGACCATTTGGAAAGACTTCCAAATTGATAGGGGACGGAACTCTGCCCATCTTTGTCCACAATGTCCCAGATTCATCTTGAGTAAAAGTGGAGGTGATCTCACAATGGAAAGATGAAGTCTTTGAAACAGTTAAATATTGAAATATTTAATATTAAATCTTAAGGTAAATTAAATATTAAAATATTAAAACAGTTCCAGTCTAGATGTATCTGCTCTTCGATTTTCCAGTTAGCAAAAACAGTACATACCACTTCTAAAGAGGAGCTAAAAGGACTCGGCAACTAGTTTGTGATTGGGAGTCCTATTATATCCAGGTTAGGTTACAGTAAGGCATTCTATGAAAATTTCAGTATGGTTCGGAAACATTTCTGGCGAAGGATGTGGCTATCTGGATAATGGTAGGATAGAATTGTGACACTAATATTGTAGAGGACAAATATTTTTGATTTTTAAAAAGGTACCTGAAGGACCATAACACCTGGAACCAAGCTACAGGAAGAACCCTCCGCACTATATCAATCTGCACCTTTTTTAGGGCAATCTTTGGGGGCTCTGCTTCTGGGTCTGCTGAATCAAACAATAAAGCTGCTAGGCACGAGGCAGGCAGCCTTTGCAGCAATAACCCCACGTCATATGAATGGGGGTCTACATCAGCTCTTCACTGAATGCCCTCAAATAGGTGTTAAAGATCTATATTTCCAAACTGCTTTTTCTTGATATCTTTATTTTTTGCTGCTTACTTATCCAGTGATCTGGCATGGAACTAGTCTATTTCTTTTAATGTGTTGATTCTGCACTGATTCTGAAGTTGCTATTGTCATCATGTTATTATTTAAACATTTTTTTTGTTATTGTAACATTTATAGGTGTTTACACATGGCAATTTTGCTTTTATTGTGATCTTATGCCTACCTCACAGGAGTCCTCTTGTTAAAGCCTGACTCTAAAAGCAGCCCTAAATACCATAAATAAGACTCTCCACCAGGAAAGAGGCACTATGTTAATTAACCCATTTATCACCTTAATTCTGGTAACAGGGGTCCCTTTCATTCTACACAATTATAGTGCTATAATTCTACTTGAACTGCTATCGGAACATCCTATGGGATCCTGGTAGTTGAAGTTTAAGGAGGGGCATTTAGATTTTTCAATCAGATAGTCAGAACACCTCAGCAAAGGGCTTGGGATTCCATAACAGTTAAAGTGGAATCATACTGCTATAATTGTGTAGTGTGAAATGGCTCCCAGTCAGAGAAACCTCTCCTTTTGGCATGGTACTGATTTCTGATTGTGTCCTTCAATGAGCCTTCTGAAAGCATGCTGGAAGCCAGGGAAAGCCCTTTCATTTTTGATATCCCAGCTTCCATGCTTCCAAGGCTTGAATTAATAGGCTCCATCACGGCAAGGAAATAGAAGTATGTGAGTGCTTTACATCTGTGTTGACCAAAAAGCTAAAGAAGTACAACAACCCCTTCTGCAAAGACCTCCCCTAAACAAATTACACAAAAAGAGAGAGAGAGTTATTAAATACTCCAATTTCAGCCTTTCCCCTCTGGAGATAAGTATTATCATATCAAACACTGTATAGAATACCATCCTGCCCCCCCTCCCCGGCCCCGAGTACAAACAACATCTAGTTTCCAGGATTTTGATGCATGCTATAGTTGCCATAAATGAGTAAATCGGTGATCAAAATATTTGCAAAAGGCATGTGTGTTATATGTGCAATGTTCATAGAGTTTCTGTGTAGTTTTTTAGGTGTTTGTTTCTTGTAGAATACTGAAAAACCCTGGGGATAAGGACAAAACTAAGCAGACAGTGATGTAAACTAAACTATTTTCAGACCAGAAGATATAGAGTCTTACACGGCAAAACAATGAGTCCCTCAGAGACATCTGAAAGTATTGAGAGCACCCGGAGGACACAGCAGTCTGATGACAGAATGACGACTATGATAAAGACCTCAGGACTGGGATTTTATCTCCAGCAGGAAAACAAAAGGGAACTATAAGCAAAGCCATTTTGCCTTTATTTATAGCTAAGTATATGTGTGTGAAGGACCATGTCAAAGAGGGTATGGGAGGAGATAGACCTATGACTGATTGGTTTGGGGGATTTTTTTAATAATCAAAACTGTCCTATGCATCAATCAAAAGAAGAAAGATTTTACTATATTACTAACTGCTTCGGAGACCAAAGACTAAAGGAGTTCTGGGTCTGGATTAGGACCAGCATTTTGTGCTTAGGATATGTATCTACCAAAGCAAGCTTTAAATTTTATATATAACACTTCCAAGTGTATATCTCTTGGGAGTCTTCATATTTTGTTTTTTTTCCCCCCACTTTCTCCGGGCAGACCTAAATAAATCAGGTAACGTGATATTTAGAAGACAGAGGAAATCTAAGAACCATTATGACAGCCATATTGTCATAATTTCCTGAATGGTGCTAGAACTGGGTGAAAGACAGCTGATTTTTGAATTGATATCTTTTGCTTTTTGCAGTATCTTAAAAGGTTCAGCATAGTTTCTTTTTCCATCTTGTTAGACACTTGAATTTCGTTGGCCTTAAGAGATACAAAGTTAACTTGCCTCTTTATTTTATAAATTATTATCATAGTTAATTGACCTCCTTAAATGCACACACATGCACACCATACATGTGTTTAAAGAGTTAAATGCCATTAAACTTGCTCCATTCTACCTCCCTCTAAAGCATTTACTACATCTTGACCACACAACTGGACTGATCAGCATATCTGTCCCACAAACCTAATGCAACACCAAAATGATTTTCACCAGCTAGAAATGTAGTATAAAAAAGTGTGGGTGGGAAATATGCAGTGTAGTGGAACTAAAACCTCATAAGGGAAATCAACCCACACAGCTGCTGATACACTGTTTACTTGGATAATTCATCTATGTTCCCCTCCTGGGCTAGTGACATGAGGTATCACCTCTTCTGGATGGCAAGTGCAAATAAATAATAAATAATAAATAAATCTAGCAAAGAAAGAATTTTAGCTGCAACGACATTCATACAGCACTAAGTTTCAGTTAAAATGGAATTCTTGCCGTCTTCTCCATCTCCAGCAGCAGAAACATCTGGTCGGTTTTAGATTCCCTTTGGATTCCCAACTTCAAGGGGAGTTATAAAGAATAACAAATACATGTACTGGCACTGGAAAAAAATTAGAGCAGCAGGAGAGAATGGTAAAATTGTCCTTATTTGACTGCTTGTGACAGGCTCCACAGGCAGAACTGTGAGAAAATTTCTCAGAGGCTCAGGCAAATCAACAGTGCTTCGAATGGGGTTCTCTACTGTACATGAAACGTATGGGACCTACTTCATGCGAGACAAACACAGCAACTTAATTTTGATGTAAGAAAGCAAAGGTCTCTCATGAAATGGAACTACATATTTCTTAGAAGATTTACAGATTGTCCTTCCACTGACTCCCCAAGCGTTAACATACTTAACGCTTTTGAACAAACTAGGTTGCTATACGATGCGGCTCATTCTCAGTATCCACTGTACTAAGGAATGCCTACCCTTGCCCAAATAAGGCACAGTATGGCAAGAGATCTACCACCTTTTTACCCCTTAGAGAAGCATATTTCTTACAATCTGGCCTGTTAGAAATCTGCCTCTCTCAGGAGCTAAATGCATTGTGGTCTAGTCTCCTTGGAGAAAACTTGCAGTAAGGTCTTTATTTAGCTGTACAGGTTATAGTAAAAAGCAGCTACAGGACTATTCAGTTGGAAATACTTAAATTGCATGCTATGCAGAATAACAGCAAGGACATTGGTGCAAGGATGTTCTCTACCCCTGTCCCCAAAATGCCCTGCGTTTCCCAAAAGCCACCTAAAGGATTAGGAAACCTCAGAAGAGAACTGGAATGCAGAATGGAATGAAAAGGTGGCTGCAACAAGAAAAAGAAGCTCAGGGGAAAAAATCATTTAGATGCAGTCCAACTTTTGTAAGGTGTCTCAACCTAATTTTCCAGATTTTCTCTCTCTCTGCAGTAAGTGGTCCATTTCTAAGGCCTTCCCAGGGGCAATGGGAAAGAGACACAGGGAATTTCTCAGCCTAAAACTCTTTGTTTATTTCATTTTACTTCATTTACATGACGTCTTTCTTCTGGGGTGGGACCCAAGACAGCTCACAATAAGTAGAAGCAGCATCTTGTTCTGACCTAAAAGAACATTTCTTTCTTTTCCTACAGTCTGGCTCTTCGCTCTGCCCAGTTGTCCAACCCAACTCCAATCAGTTTTACCAATCTGGTAGGGCTCTAATGGCAGAGTGCATGCCTGTCCTTTTATGTATACCCTAATTAAATATGAAGAGGCTTGACACTAGAAGTTTGGCTACCAGGAAAATCTGACCACCAACCATGAAGACAGTAAACAGGGTGAAATCTGCACTGGTGGAGGGACTACCCACCTCAATGAAATCAAAGCTCTTCACAGAATTGTTAAGTGTCACTGGACAATCGCAACAGCAAAAGAAAAGAATACAAAAGGATTATAACAATGGCAAGTTCAATTTTATTTTTTCTTTGGTTCATTATTTCTTATTCCATGTAGCACGTCTCTTTTCACTGTTTACTCAGGATTTATCTCTGAGCTCTCCAATTATCTTCACAGTAACCCTATGAAGTAAGTTAGGGTGACAAATAACGTTTGGCCCAAGCTCACTCAGAAATCTTTGGTGATGGGAAGGGATTTGTCTGCCTTATCTCAATCTAACACCCTAACAATTACATCATGTTAACTGCATACGTACACTCATATTCTGCAGAATTTCTGAATGGGAACAAAGCTACAGCCAGAAATTTCATAAAGAGTGATATCTACGTTCTGTAGTCACTAAACTGGCCTAAAGTCCATTAAATTCACATCTCAATTATTCCTGAATAAACAGGCCTAGGATCAGGCTTTAAATGTACAATTGGAGGCATCATAAACCACACAAAACAATAAAAGCATAAATAAAATACTCTATTATGCTCATGTTATTTATTAAATAGTTTTAATAAAAATTAAATTTTAATAAAATTAGAAGTACATACTTAAAGAAAGACTATAGTATTTTAGCTGTGTCTCCCATTTTCATTAAGAATGTAAAACTTGTGCCTAGAAAATGCATTGTGATTGTTTAATTCACAGTAGGCTTTAATGAATACTTTCAAACAAAAAGTATCAGTGAGAAAAAAAAATGACCAGCTAGAATTTTGCATGTGAGGGAAAATGTAATATTCGAACATTTCTTTGAAAAATCATGTTTGGGAATAAAAATAGTATTTATGCATATGCCATTTCCCATAGGAAGTAAATTTTGATTCAGAAGCATCCATAGCTCAAGGAGACTGTCATCTAATTGTGAATATTAAAGAAGTAAAACAACACTCCAACTGCATTAAATAAATAATTTGATGCAAATTATTCATTAATTTCTATTCATATAGTGGCTACAAGGATGTTTTTATTGTGTCATTTGTTCATCCTGCAACACTGTTCAACAAACAGATTTCCATGTATCTACAAATTATTTTAGGATTCTTTTCTGCAGGACCTGCAAATGAGACCAGCCCACTCAGGTCACTGCCTACAAAACTATTGTCCTAGAGGTGTCTCATTTATATCTATGGAAATAACACATTGAGTTCAATATGATTTCTACAAAGAAAAACAATGACAGCACTGGAATGCAAGCAATCACTGCATAATAAAGCATCAAACATGCATATTCCCAGGAAAATCTTTCTGTGATCCAAGAGCAGCAAAGAGTGGGAGATGTCAGATCCAGGATAAAATTAGAAGCATTTGAACAACTGCAAAACCTTTTTTCTAAAATAATAGTGATAATACAGTACAGCATATCCTATTAAAGGACCTTTGTACAACAACCAAAGTTAATAACCAAAGATTTGTTTAAACAAAAAAACTCTTTGCCTGCTGCTGGAAAGAGAGTAACAATCCAGTCTTCTTTGGGAGGGAATTCCATAGGAGCAGCCATTGGGATGAACCTCTCCTGTATCCTCACCAAACTTTCCTGGTGGGACTGAGAGAATACTCTCCCCTGATGACCTCAAAAACCTGGGCAGGTTCCAAGACATACCCTATTTGCTGGCATATAAGACTTGCTTTTTTTCCTGAAAAATACTGTTTGAAAATGGGGTGCGTCTTATACACCAGTGCATCTTATATGACAACAAATAGCATTTGCCAGCATACAAATGGTGTGTGTCTTATTCACGGTGCATCTTATGCACCAGCAAATACAGTATAAGGCTTTTTAAGTCATTAGCAGTACTTTGAATTACGCTTGAGAACAGATTGGTAACCACTGTAGCTTTTGCAACACAGTATAACTTATATATTCCCTGTAACTAGCCCCACTCAATAGCCCATCCACAGCATTTTGGACCTGCTCATGCTTCCAGTCTCCAAATGCAATGTAATCAAAACATCAAGTTATTGTGGCCATATCTAATATCTTCAGGACCAGGTGCAACTGGCAAACTAGCTTTAACTGTGCAAATGCACTCCTAGCCACTGCCAAAACTTGGCCATGCAGAGCCATGGTTGAGTCCAGGATTACACCCAAGCTGTAAACCTGAGATTTCAGTGGAAGTGTAACCCCATGCAAGATACACTGAATCCCAATTCCCTAATCTGTTTTTCAAGTGACCAGGAGCACCTCTCTCGTTTGGATAAACTTCAATTTGTTCACCCTTATCTAGTCCATTACTGAGAGCAGACAATGGTTTACTACTAAAACATCTTTCCTGGAACAGGATGAAAAGAGTAGTTGACTACCATCAGCACACTGATAACACTGAATTCTAAGTTCTTGGACAACCCCTCCCAATAGTTTTTATGGAGATGTTAAACAGCATGAGGGACAAAACTAAGCCCCGAGAGATTCCACAGCAAAAGTGCTGAACGGGCATCCCCTAGTACCACCTGACTCTGTTCCTCCAGGAAGGGCCAGAGCCACTGTAGAACAGGGATCCCAAGTCTCATCCTTGAGACATGGCCCAGAAGGATAGCATGGTTGATTGTACTAAAAGTCACTGAAATGTGTGACAGAATCAACAGGGACATGCTCCCCCCTATAGTTCTTGGCATAGGTCATTTGCCAAAGCAATCAAAGCTGTCTCTGTACCACAGACAGGCCTCAAGCCAGACTGTAATGGATCTAGATAATCAATTTCATGCAGCAATTCCTGGAGTTGAGAGGCTACCAGATGCCGCAGAACCGAGCCTTAAAAAGGATACTGAAAACTGAGTACCGCTGTTTGTCAACAAAACAATTACAAAAGGTGCATTTCCTTTCTAGGCAGTGGTTTTATATATACTGTAATCATCAATATTAGCATTGCTGTGAAGCCTTCACCGGAAACATTTTTTTCACTAAGTTTGGAAGGGTGATGGTGAAAGCTTCTTGGGACCGGAAAGAGGTGACAAGTTTTCAAGGCTGGAAGCTTACTGGCATAAACAAGAGTAGTACCAGTGTTCTGCCACCATTTCTTGCAGCAAATAAAGTTTTGCTGACATTTCAACTGACTTGTTCTAATTGATGGCTAGGCAAGTTGCTAGCAATGCCCTTAACGGAATGATGCAGAGGAGTAGCGGGGCATTGTGTTAGCAAGCCTGATTTCTGACTGCAAAAACTATTTGCTTTTTGAAGTGGGGGTGAGTGGGTGGGTGGGTTTTCTTTTTAAATTAAGGGTGATGGAAGATACTCTGTGGCTAGTTTTATAAAGATATCTCTGAAAACTTGGCAACTTTCTTCTGTGTCCCTAAGAAAACTTAACAAATTGTTTGCTCACGTGTGCAGCCTGGAGAGGTGAAAAGACATTTTTCTCAACACAGTGCTTCTTCTTCAGCTCCAAAGTATGTCAAACATATATACCTTTAAACACTTTAAGGCAAGCTGGAAACACTATCTCTGTAATTTTGGACCAGGGTCAGGGGATACAAGTTCAGTGTCTTTCAACAATCTGAACTGGTGATCTCCATGAATTATGTATTCTCTTAACAACTGTGGCAGTTTCATAAAATGGTGGGCTAAGTAAATTGTCAGTCCAACTTAGTATGTGCCCTAAAACCAATGAGACCTATCAGTCCCATTTTTAGCTTTGGCTTAAGTCCCATTGGTTTCAATGTGTCTAGTCTAGGTAGGACAAACTTTCAAATTAGCCCATCATATTTCCTGAAAATAAATAAAGTAGGAAAGAAAGAATGAAATATGATTTAATCATGTCTACATAGGTTTGATGTTAAATAGTCACAAGTTGAGCAGGCAGCAAACAACACAAACAAGAGCCAATTCTAGAAAGTAGCTTTATCTGAAATGTAAAATTATTCCTATGACTATTTTATAAGGTGCCAGATTATAGGTTTTTTCTTTTTTTCTGAATCTGTATATGTGTGCATATGTGCATGCTAATAAACACTACATAAGATGTCATCCCATTTATTGAAGTGGTTGACCTGCAAGCAGCTTTTCTGTAAAGCACTATTGAATATAAGTAAAAGAACTATGACCTATTTAATCTAATTTCAGCTAAGTGAACCTTTTAAAAAATTAAATTCATTCTGACATAAAATTAGATTACAATAGCAACCAAATTTACACTAGCCAAGGAAGTGCTATTACAGATGATGTGAAATGGCAGTAACCATCAAGCTGCAGAATAAGAAGCCTAATGCCTTCAAAATACGTAGTGATCTGAGAATCAAAACATTTGTCTTGAATCTCCACCTTGCTTTTGAATGGCGGGTAGTAAGAAGAGTGCAAGGCGCACTACAGTTTTGCCTGGAGTGGTTGTGCACAATAAAAATTCTTGGTAAGATCCACATATTTCCAACACCTTAAACCAGAGTCAGGCCAAGAAGTGATATAACTCTAAGTTGTATGTGCAAAAATGGCTTCCAAACCCAGCAAGGTGAGAGTGAAATCTAAAAACAATTAGATGGTTCTGCAATTTGTCAAAAACATTGACAAAACAAAATACAGAACACTCAGTGCAAGCACAAAGGGACCAGGATTAAACAGACACAAACAATCCATCCAACAAAGCAATAGTTCTCATAGTTTAGCTATACACTTTGCACAATTCGTGCAAAAATAATTTTCAACAATGTGAGGACACTCTCAACACTCACAGAAGAATTGTACCAATTCACAGCAAAGAAGAAAGAAAATGAAAACAAGAAAAACAAGTCTTTACATCTCCACAATCAGCATAGGGTTCTTAATGGGGTCACAAGCCAATGCACAGATCACAATTAGCAATCAGTATGGAATACTGTCGGGTAAGACTCATGTCCCCAACATCAGGGACTAAAGATTTGGAGACTGTCAAACTATACATGTAACAGAGGTCAAATATGTAATCATGAGAAGGAATTTAAATAACTCAAATGAACACCACTATAGACAAACAGAAAAAAGCCACGTCAGGAACTGGGTGAATTTCTCCTTTGTAGTCATTCATTAAAAATAATCAGCAAATTACAATGTAACTAGAAGCAACATGTACCTTCTCTCAGCGTGTTCATTCTATATCAATCAGCATCTCTCGGTTCTCAATTTAGCCCTCTAGCAATAGATTTCTCAAGCTGGTCTTCAGTTTGGCCTTCTTTAGCTTTAGCTAGTTGTATCCTGCTATGAGCAACTCATTATCTTGAATGAGTCTTTTAACTAAAAGAAACTAATGATATTACATGAGCTTCAAAACAAAGTTTGATTTATGATTAATTACTCATGGTTTGTTTACAAAATAAATCAACACATTGTGCACCCTGAATATCTGTAGCCTCATCTGAACTTTACTTTCGTCACTTGATAAATAAGGGACTTCTGTCTGTGTGATAGCTTGTGTTCCAGGTATAAATTATGTCTTGAATAGAAAACATAGATAAAGCATCCATGCTTTTGTCACTTTCATGAGTCTGCTCTACAGCACAACTCCCCACCAGTAGATTGTATTATTGTATTTTCTATTATAAAGAAACCATTTTTATTTATTAATGAAATGAGATGGAAGGATTCCTTTGACTATGAGAAAAAAATACAAAAATCTAAAGGAAAAGTTTTTCATGTATTTTCTGAAAAGGACAGGAAAAAACAGTTTTCTCTTGCTCATAAAATAAATCATTGCATCTTACAGAAACAGGAAAACACATAAACACATAAAATATCAATAAATTTATCTTAGGTAACATATAAAATGCACAACACATTACCATGCCACATGTTTTTATGAGAGCATTTAAAAAGAAGTCAAAAATAAATAACAAGTGAGAACTGTGAAATCCACAAGCTACCACATCTACATGTTTTTATTTTTTAAATTTTTATTACATAAAAACTGCACAGAGGTTATAGAAGAAAGATCTATATAAAATATAACTACTAGTATAATCAAGAAAACATAAACAAATAACATATATCTCTCTACAACAATTTTACTATTTTATGGTTTCCTTAACTTTTGCTTGAGTTCTATTAATTGTATACCAATACCAGTGTTATTGTTTGATTTTACACCCGTTATTACCCTTTCTATGAGATACCACATCTTCATAACTGGCAGTGACTAAGGAGATTTGATAATCCTGATAAACCTCAACAGATTACCAAGAACATCATTTATTAAGGAGAAACAATTCTGGGAGGAAGCAGTGTTTTCATGCTATATGTAAAGAGATGGGGGGGAGGGCAGATGTACTGTGAAAAAGTCACAGATGTTCTTGGAATATAATGACAGGAAAAGAGCTCAGTGAGAATTCCAGAGACAAAAAAAGATCTTAAATAGATCCATTATCTTTTGGACTGAAGCTCCCCCTCCCCCCAAAAAAGACTACAAATTAAAAGACATTATTGTGGTCACTCTTCTTTTCCATGCTTTTCAGGTTTGAATGCAACTTGTTTGGGGGTGCGGGTATGACTGAGCGAGTTAAAAATCCAGGCAGCAACTAATGGTTACCCAGTCAATTTTTATGTTGTTGTTCCTGTTGTTGTTCATAATAAAACAGGAGATCTTTCATTTCTGGAAAAGAACACATGTTAATCCTATGCTCCATAACTCTTGTTTATCTCTTACATCAGAAATTTAAGTGTTTTTCCCCCTTAGAAATGCAGAAAGGTTCAGCAAATTTAGAAACAGAAATAATAGCAATTGACTGGCCTTCTTTGGAAGTCCTTGTTTCTTACATTATTTGCCCCATCATTATTCACATGTATGAATACCATGATGGAAGAAAGACAGAATATACACATACCAAATCAATCAGTAAACAGAGCATATTTCTACTATTAAAATCAATTTGGCTTTGCTAGCTCACTGATAACAATATAAACTCCGGCAGAGAAGACACCATAATAATGATGTCAATCAAAGTAACAATGACAGATGTTAATGTTGTATTTATTTTCCAGTGATATTCAAAGGCCCTTTCAACTAAGTGTCACAGAAAGTATTTTCTGCATGCTTCAATAATAAAACTAAACCCATGAACCTGAACATCAAGTATATATATTTCATAATGTAGAACTGTTCAGGTCAGTATTTTTATTTTATTTTCAAAAGATGGAAAAAAAACTTTCCCATCCCTCACACTTTTGGATCAATACTGCTATCAGACTATTGTACAATGCGCTGGAATTGTACAAGTGTAACTGTGCTGTTGAAAGTCATTATGACCATTATAATGGGCAGACAAAATAATGTGCAGCTGCACAAAACTTTGTAATTTCTCCTCCTTTCAAACTTCACAGATGTGGATGTAAGACGAAAATTGCTAACAGGTTTCAGTATCCTGAAAATGCTTGCCTTACTCAAATCAACTAGTTTACCTTTCTATTTTAAAGAAAAATGGAGCAGTCAAACTAAAGTCTTCATAATATTTATGCAAAAGTGGAAGGCCACCACCAACCTAGGATCCCTGCTATAATACAATTATTTAGTACAGCTTATTTCAGTTTTTTCTGTTTCTCATCATCCCCTCCCCCAAACGAGAGGTTTCCAAAACACAGCTCTGAAATCTCTGATAAGCAGGGGTTAGTTCTGTCAAGTATGAAGTAGTATTAAGAAAAGAAAAGAGTAGCTGAAAGGATATGAAGACTACTTTTCAGTGCTACCTCTGCTGTCTGAAGGATTACTTTGTAAATTAAAAGCTATAACATCCTCATATTTTAAACCCTGACACATCCCAACTGAGCTTCTGAAAGCAAAACAGGTACAAGCAGGGATGAACCAGAACTAGAGATCTCAGAATTATTGTTTGGAGGGGACTTCAGTAAGTTGGACAAGATAGCCTTTGGAGCCACTTCAACCCCAGGACCCTATCATTCAAAACTGAGCCATCACACGTCAAAGACCTAAAGTACTGAAACAAACCAGTTCTACAGCATATGCAGAGTTCAAACATATATTACAGAAAAATAACATACTTTGTGGGTGCTACTTACTTAAGAATGACTTTGAGCCAGAATGCTGCAGTAGGCCTTTTCCTTCATATTTTTGTCCACTTCACAAAGTAAAAATGGTTGCTGCAAGTTCCTTGGTCCATTCTCCTCTTCCTGAAGGTAATTTCCCCCTCAGCTCAGTGAAACAACTAAAGATCTTCAATGTCTTTAGTTAATAACTAAAGTCCTTAAATGTCTAAGCCTAGTGATGGCAGGACAGTCTACCCCTTGCTGTGATATGGAATCTCCAATCTGGCTACACCACAACAGCTGTCTTAGTCTTAGTGCTTCAGGATATCCCATTCATTATCCATCAGCCTCAGCTATGAAGACTCTTACAAGCACAGTGTGTACCGAAAAGTTTCCCTCATGTGTTCAGGAGAGTGTACTTACAAATAAATGTTCAAAAAATAAATGGTATACAGCCTATGTTATTCCTGGGATGATGCAACTACAATAGTTATCTTATCTATACTTGAACTACTGCGCTTGAACTACAGTACACTACTGATGGTTAATTCCTGAGGGGCTCAACTATAGAGCAAGTTTGTGGTCCAGTTTTGCCTCATCACTTTGGGCATATGAGGTCCCACCCAGTGTAGCATTGGAGGGTCAGGCAACCCTACCCTCTGTTCCAGAGTAGTGATGGAAAGACTATTTGAAAACATTTGGTTGAAAAACATGAGATTTTTTTTACAGTTGAGAAACCCTGATGAACAGTATCCTGAACTGATAAGAATCCTCACAGTTCAGGATTTATTCTGCACAAAATTTGCACATGGTTGTTTTGTGCAAAAAACAGAATTTTCTGCACAAGAAACAGCATTTTCTGCATGCAAAAATATTAATTCCTGAAAACAGAAAATGCTGTTTTTTATACAAAGCAACCATGTGAGAATTTTACACAGATTGAATCCATACTTACAGCATCTTCTGTGCAGAAAACAGCATTGCTCCATTAAATTATTATTTTCCATGCAGAAAATGGTATTTTCTGTTCAGAAAGTACTGTTCAGTGTACCTAACATCCATGTGTGAATTTTTTGTAGCACAAGATCTTTGAAAATCATGTGGTTTTCAAAAACTTTCTCACAGCAGGAAGAAAATTGCTGAAATTACTTATTGCCTTTGAAAATAAATTTAGTGAAGATTACATCCCTGTGCCAGAGTCCATGCATTCAATCAGACTTAACAAGTCTAATTTGTACTTGAAAATCCCTCCCCCACTTCAGTGGATCTTAATCCCATGTTAATATACATACGATAAAATGCATCCTTTGTTATTCCTGGGAGAGCTTGAATATTGCATGTTTGATTATTTAGTACATTTCTGATTCTAGATGCAGCATACCTAGAGTCTTGGTTGTCCCAATCTGCCTGATCATTCTTGGAGACGCCTCATCCCCTACTCCTGTCTCAAGGGAGATTCACTATCCCTGCCCCCACAGCCCATGAACAGAACATTCTGAGTAAAACCGTTTCCTTTTCAGTCATTCAAGTATCATTCTCTCCCTATAACTCTTTCCAATCTAGGGCCTAGAAAATCTTATATGATATTATAAATTGACTGCTAAATGTAATTCATTCCAATTCCATTTTGGTTCCTGAATGGAGTATTTTTTTTAAGCCAAAATACCTAAAGTGCAATTAAGACACACAGGTGATGACGGTCTACAAAGAAAATTGATGATGGAATATTTTAGTACATTAGTGTACAGTCTAACAGAACAGTCCTAAGCCCAAAATCATCTACTGGAGAAGTATCAGTATGGAGCAGGGATGTTTTCTCCACAATGGAGAGAAGCTCAGTTGGCAATAGGGCTTCATTTGCACAGTTCTGTCTGCAGGAAACTCTGAGCAAAAAGATCCAGCTGTCAATATTCTTGTTGATGGTAGCAAGCATAAGGCCCTCAAACAGATCACTCCAAACCAGGGTAGGTCAGAGCATCTTCAAAGCCGCTTGATCCAAAACTGTTCAGTTTCTTTGGGAGGACTTCCAAATCAGATCCAATTGCTTCACCAGCCTGAAACCAATTTAACAGATTCCTTGCTACTGCCTTTAATAGCAGGGGCAAAGAACAGAACTTCCAAGCTGAAAAGCCTAGTGAAACTGGACTGAAGCCTTCTGCTCTGGGTGGACAAGCTGATGGACCTCTGGATGAGTCAGTAAATGCCTTGTTTACAGCATCTTATAGGGAGAGAGCTTTATTCCCTCTTCCCAACAGGTTCCTAGTGCCCAACCAGCTGCCCAGTGACCACTCCCAGAGATACTTCAATGAACAACACTGGAAACTATATCTACACCCTTGTGTAAACATTTTAAAACCTACTTCAAACCAGTAAAGATGAAACATCTGGGTTTATTTAAAGACAAATATTTCTTAACTGCTGGATTCGGCAGGGAGATATTCTTTATAAAAACTCACTTGCACTACTTATTTTGTACAGCTGTAGTACTGAATCAGTCAGGGTGGGCAGAAATATTAAATCTGGCAGGAGCCTTGTTTCATCCACCATGTATTGTCTCGCCTGCTGACAAATCTTATGAGGCCCCACAGCAGAAGGCTTTCCAGTGACAGTGAAAATTTTAAGTGGTATTTTCAAATGTATCCTCTTTTCCCCCTTCTTGGCTCAACAGGTCATTTTCTATTGACAGGGGAATTTCAGGATAGAAATTTGGTAAAGCAGAACAAAGACATGAAGAAAGTCAGTTTTCAATAAATATACCGACTTCAGGAGAGGCAACCCCCTCATACACAGTTAGGGGCAAACGCAGAATCAAGTAGAAAAGTTTTTCATGAGATAGACCACTTCAAACTTCATGTGAAGTTTGTATATGTGAATGCTCACTCACAGTAACAGCCCTTAGATAATTTAACAAAATTAATTATCCCATGTTCTCATTTGGGTTTGTCTTAAATAGGTTTAATACACCTAGAAAGGAAGAAACTATGTACTACATATTAGCATTCTAAGTAATAAAAAAAAATGTGCTTGCAAGAAAAAACTTTAATCCATTCAACAGAGTTTTGTATAAAAAGAAAAAGTTACGGTTGATTGCATTCTGGAATTTCCTGCAAGAAAGCAACTAGATCATGTACCCAGAAAGAGATAAAAGAAAGGAAAGGAAGGAAAAGAAGTTTTGTATCTTCTGTTTATCAAGTAGTGAATGTCCTATGTAAACAGTAAACTTTATCACAAACTTCATTGTATATTGACATGGCATCATTCCATTCTGCATCTTTCAATGTCCACCAGCCAATACATATGATCTGTGGGTGCGGAAATGCAAAGTACAATGATATCACATTATGAGAAGACGTTATAGGAAAGTATAACTTGGGAGGGCAGCTCCATGCTTTGCAGTTTCTAGTCTGCTTTTCGCATTCACAGCTTACCTTTTTATCTCTTAATGGCTTTCATTAGTCACACAAATGTCCAAAGCCCCATCGTTCTGGAATTGATCACAACACAATGGAAGCTATAAAAGAAAAACATTTAATTAAGACAAGGCTCCTCAATGCAAAACAAAATACAAAAAACTGGGTGTTTGTTAACAATCATCTCATGGTGTTCCTTCTGAAACTTAATCTGTATGGGCTAGCTCCATAATGACACATTTTATATATAGTCATGAAAGTAAATAAATAATAAATGTATAAGAAGTCAATGTTTGTAATGTACTGCAGTGCTAAGTTTCACATTTTTTGTGCTGCACATGAATTAGTAATATTCATTGTTATATGAAAGGTTAATGTGGATTGTAGCTCTCTCAAACTAATAAGAGCTCCAGTACACTGCAATTCAACTACATGCATTTGAGCACAAGCAGGACACTGGAAAATGACACATATTTATGCCTTTATGCAGAGCAAAGTTCACAGCCCCACACCATGTTTTCAAATGCGGTTTAGCTCTGTGTGACTTGCAGTTCATACTTGCAAGCAGCGCAGAGAAACTTTCAATGTGTAGTCTCTGCTTTTTAGTCTCTCTCTCTCTCTCTCTCTCACGCACAGACATACGCTCAAACTCTTTTTCACACACATACAAATTCGCACACTGACACTGGAGTGGGAAAAGATCCCTGTTGCACCTTCATAGACAACGATCACAATATAATAAAGTAAAACAGTTGGTTTTCAAATACATAAGACTTCAACTGTTTGTATTTGATGCAAGTTGCGACAATATGTGGACTCTGTTTTTTATTCTCTTTACTGGCAAGGAAAGAAACAGAGCTAAGTAAAATGCAATATATACAATAAAATTAAATTCACTGACACTAACACATTCTACTAAAATTTGGCTGAGTTCCTTGTTCAAGTTCTGTAAAAATTTTATGCTAACAAACCTAAACAAATTTGCATTTGTGGCCTCTCTTTCTGCTTATCTGAGGTGTCCAGTGGAAAAAATGTGACAGGACTGAAATATAAGAGGCACAGCAATGGCAACTCACACAACACATTAACATTGTTACATATTTAACAACAGTCTCTTTTTCAAACTAAGGAAGAATTTTTTGACATATTTCACATATTACTCTTTAAAACTTTTGAGTATAAAGTCTATGTGGGTCACCAGTAGAGGTAAAAAGTCAGAAATCACCATAAGAGAAGAAATGAGATTATTAACAAAGATGGGATTATTAATTATTGGATTTACTTAGTAATTTATTTTAAGACAATAAAAATTCTTCCTTTCCTTGTAGCTTCCAACTGCAAAAACAGTATCTAGCAAAAATGTACTAAGCAAATAATGAAAGACACTAAATCTTTCTGCTTAATTGCTCTTCAAACTGCTAGAAAGGTTATTTTCTTACCTTACACTACATCTTCTGCAATCTGACAGTGTCATTCAGTCAGTCATTTTAATGTCAGCTACTCTTTTATTATACAGAATACAAGTAATAATGAAACTGTGCTGATCTGCCTGCTTTCACTCCATATAGTGTCTATATTTATACACTTATGCTTCTATTTGAAACTATATTTATCTACTTTATCTGCCTACGATGCATCTGTTTCTCATACACACAGACTATATATATATATACACACACACACGCGCGCGCTCTTTACAATAAAAGACACCACTGCACTTACCAATTTACATGCATGTACATAATGCCAAATTTCCAAGAGTAGCGATAGCATAATAAATATATAAAAATAACGTAACATATTTCATGTGCTAAATATGGTTAATGAAATGTGTATGTATGCATTAATACCTGCCCACACCTTTGTCCAGCAGAATAATGAAGAGTATTATGTGGCCTAAGCAACCCATTACATATAAGATCTGGAACTGTTGTTCACTACTGACCCATAAACTACTTCTTCTAACCTTGAATTACTAATTCTTGCATTTACATATTGGTACAAAACAACAAGCTCCTATTATTTTTTACAATTGTGATATAGGGTTACCCTTAATGAGCTCCACTGACATGCTGCTAGGAATACTGGCACACTGCCAATACTGTTCACTCTACTTTCTATGATTACCAGAGCTATGCCAAATAGTGAGGGTTACTCTTCCCAATCAACTTGCAATAGGTGTGGCATTTTTGAAGTTTTATTATGCCATTCTCCAGTATGACCTTAGACTAAGGCAGAACCCTCAAATGGCCTTTTTATTTACAGGCAAAATATCTCAGCCAAAAATGAAATTTTCCATTATGGGCAAAGTAGCCATTAACCTTCAACTGAGTGCATTATAATATGGGTGTGCATAAATTTCTTCTCAGTTATGTCAATAGCCTAATACTATAAATAGATTTTTTTAGACTAAATAACATATATTCCTGGTCATATATTATTCAATTACCCTATTACTTACCCAAACTATACAGATTACACTAAATATCTAGCCATAAGTGAAATATTATTCATTGCTATGCAAGCAAATTCAAGATTGTGTTATTTATTACTGTGCATATCATTCAGAAACCATCAACACATCAATGAAAAATATTAATTCCAGGCCCAGAATTCAAGGCAAAAGCCAATTTTGCTGTATTGTTGGCCTTGGGTAAAGATGTCAAGACCCTCTTTGTATGTAACCATACTTACAGTTAATTGGCTCTAGTAATGGGTTAATTACAGTATAGTCCATGCCCAAAACCTAATTGGCTTTTTGGCAGATGGCAGGGAAATCTATCCAGGGCTCTAAGGATTTTTTTAAATCAAATATTATAGAAATCATGACTAGAGCATATAGTTTTCATGCTCCCTACAGTCTTCAGAGCACTAATCTAACATTTTCATTAGATCCTAGAGAATCCCAGCTTTATTGAAAACAATACTACAGATATCTAGTCCCTACAATTTCACAGATATAGTTGGAACTGAGACTGTACAATGCGCTAAAGGATTGATAACACGCAATTTTTTTTTCAAGTCTCATGCTTTCCAAGTTTATATCTCAAGATTTGTCAAGGGATGTGTAAAATATATTTGTATAGTCTTTTTCATTTATAGAGTATTTACCTTCCATTAGTACACAATAATTGTTAAAAATAGCAGGTAATAATTTGCCCACTGCTTATTTAAATGTACTTTGTTTAAAACCTATATTTTTCCATATTTCTAATGTTTGGCTAGCAAAGCTATAAAAATACTATTTATTTTGTGTGTGGACAGAACTTGCTAATACTCCACGATGCATTTTTAAGGCCTTCTATCTCATCTTTTGATCAATATAAATGAAAATCCTATGCATGTTTCAGAGAAAATTGTCATTCAGCTTAGTGGGATTCAATTACAGGTAAGTTGCTATAAGCTGAAATTGAAACAAGTTATATGTCCATTTACAATATATACAATATGTATTTCACATCTTGCATACAATCCACCAAATACCTGTTGTGGTTAAGATTCAAAGAAACTGACTTCACTACCTATATTCATGATGTGAAATAATCAAAATAAGTATGTCCAACACAAAGCAGACAATAGATTTTGATTTACAACTGGCCTGTGAATAAAAATTCAACTACAGTTTTGCATGGTATTACCTAGATTTTGAAAGGGACCAATTTTTAAAGAAAATAAACATGCAACACGTTGTTTGGAAAACTCATTCTTAAAACTTCAAAGATATGAGATGTTGCAATTCACGATTATATACTGATTATATAAATCTTAACAATTAATAACAAGAGTGTCTGCACTCATGATTACATCTAGTCAATATTTTATTAGTGGACCGTGATACCCATTAGAGGACAATGACAGTATGGGATAGAATCATTTTAAAGTATTTTCTAAATGCAGGTACCCCAAGAAATGTCATATTGCTATTCTCTACTGTTTTAAAAGTTTTTACATAATAAATGTCATTTACAACCTAATACTCTTCCCCTCCTCAGGTGTTCTATTTTTATGTCACAACTCTGGAAGCAAAAATGAATTTTCCAGGAAATAATGCTGAATTAATGCTTGACAGAGACAAGAAATCAGAGGCAACTTGCTTTATTTTAAGAGTCATAATATATTAATGCACAAATAACTTAATTTTTCCCAGTTTATTTTCATATCCATATCATATAAATCATCTATATATTCTTCACATGCTGTTCATTCCCTTCTGTACAAGCTCCTGGCCAGTTAAAGCACAGTCTTACAGACATTTATTCAGAATTATCCCCAATAATTTCAGGGGAGCTTATTTTCAAGTCATGCTGTACAGGACTGCAGTTTTATGCCCAGCTACTTAGACATTCTCCTGACTGTTATACAATTTATTGCTGAGTAAACATGCTTTGCATTGAACTATATGTTTTAGGAAATTGTAGTACATATCTTTAAAAAGAGTCATTTCTATCTTTCTAATGAGAATGAACAAATACACAGTTGATTAAAAATTAATAGTGAAGATGCTACTTTTCATTTTTCATCCTGCTGCATGAAAACTATGACTGAATCAATTCATCATCATCACCATGTTCACATTTTTAACTTCTAAGACAAGTGATAGTTATCTCATACTATGCCCTCTGATCCACCCTCTCCAGCATTATACAAAATACACACACACACACACACACACACACACACACACACAGAAGATGTCAGCATTTTGCTACTCATCTGGAGATTTCCCCTTTAAAAGCTAAAAAAGGAAAAGGAAGCCTCTTCCTATTTTATCTCTGAACATATACAACAGAAGTTGTGGGGTGGTGACACGAGGACACTATCCCTCAAGTCTTTAAAGCTATATATTAGAAGAAGGCCATTACCTAGCTGATGAAAATCAAGGCAGCCCTCTCGGCAGATCATCCTGGAAAAGATGCTAAAATCTCTTCAACAACAACTAATCATTGACACTTCCCAAGAAACAAAAGCTTAAGCTGAAGATATTCACTGTGCAACTTGGCAACACAATCACATCTCTAGGCAATAGCAGCTCTCTCATGTGCCCAATGATTTTTTTTTTTTAATTTGGAAAGAAAGCCAACTGTATGCTTTCAAAAATATGCTATCCCACGAATGCCCCAATCATTACACCCTCAACTACACAGAAGAAATTAATTACAAGAAAGCAGTAAGAGGAAACATTTGTCAACATCAACAATGAAGTTTTGCCCCTTAGGAATGTCTACAGTGACAGAATTTCATAGTTTAGAACTCACCACTTTTTGGAAAAACGAAAAACCCCCACAGATTACAGAACAAAAAGTTCTCTTTGAAACAGAAATATCGACAGATGAAGTTCAAAATGGAATAAAGGACTGTCCAAATGGCAAATCTCCCAGGATTTTGCAGTGAATTCTATAAATCTTTTCAGGAGCTTCTTGTGCTTTGAATACTTGAAATATTTTATTACTATCCTGAATGGAGAAAAAGAGCTTCAACAGACCGGTATCAATGTGGAAGCTATTAGAAAAAGATCAATATTAGGGAAGCTGAATTTTTTGAGTTCATTATAGAAAGTAAAATATAGAAAATCAAATAATCTGGCATTATTCCAGAGAAAATTATAGCATAATATTAGGGACAGTATTTCTATTTCTCATTTATTAAAGCACAACTAACTAACAAATACAGTATTTCCTTAACATCACATGCATTACAGAGTCTTTGATAAGAATATAAATTCCCTCTGATAATTTTAATAAAAAGCAACAGAAGTCCCCAACCACTGCACCATTTCCCATTTGTATTCTTCACTTTGAATGACTCCCACCATGACAAGGAAACTGATGCAAGGAGCACTGTTGTTAAATAAAAACCTCCCACTGATTCAGCTCCTTTTTTGAAAGTGGAATCTGAAAAAAATGGAAGTTATCAAATCTGCTGTGCTTTTTCTTCCCTGTGTATATAGGACAGAGTATCAAAGTTCTTCCAGGACTGCAGACTTGTTGCAATTCAGTGAGGCATAAAAAAAGTTAGCTCTTTATACACAACAGTTTTTTTACCTTCCTCAGTAAAGGGCCATTCAGTGAACTAAAATATCTTAGAGGTCTACAACACTATATTTAGTTTTAATGTAAATATGACTGAATTGGATATGATGATCATCCAGGAAGTGACAGTCAAATTTTCCATGTCAGTCGTGTTACGAGAAGTTCAAATAGCTAGGGGTGCACAGCTCATCCAATTAAATTATGAATTCTAAATTGAAACATGGGACGATTGTGTATAGCATGGAATGATACCAAGAATAAAGAGCACTGAGATTCCAAAGACAGAAATAAATTATAAACCGTCAGAACTGGAAATTCTATAACTGGGCAACTGTAATTTGATATGTTTGGAACCAGCCACATTGTGCAGAAATTCATAACTTCTCCACATGTTAAGTCATGAAAGAAATATAATCTTTTCCCTTTCCAATCTGGTACTAAACAATGAGACAAAATGATAGTGTACTTAAAGTGGAGGAATACAAGGAAAGAGAAACAGATAACATGGTATGCAACCTAGAGTGCAAGCACAAGACACAGCCAGGAAGTTTCTCTTGACTTTGGTGGATGGGTGGGAATAGCATATGATTAAAAAAAAAAAAAAAGCAACTGTACCCATATAGTATGGGACATTTAAAAATCACTGGAGAAAAATGGCATAACATAATTTTCAATCTCCACCCACCCCTGCAATCCCTAGAATATTTTTCTAATTTACTCCTCGACTCCTGGGTTCTGCCCCAGTGCTATTTTTTTTTCTCCAAAAGTCAAAAACCATGTGGCACCACCAAAGCCATTTTTCATTTTTAGGAAACTGATGATGACAATCTGGTAGTGCTATCCACTGACTGATCACTCCATTTGGAAAGAACCACTTCCTAGTTCATATTTTGCTGTTTTTCTCCTTGTTTAGCGATTCATGTAAACAGTTAATTGTCCCCTTACTGTTGCCTCATTCAGGGCATTCCACCGATTATTATGTAAATTTCCTCCTTGAGGACTGTGGTTTTGTTACACTAAAAATGGCAAATTCTTAGCAACTGCTATTAAAATATGGGCTAGAGTCAGAGCATCAGTTTTAAATGGTACAGTTTCATTTTTAAATTAATTCAGTGGTTTTATGTACTTGCAAAGGCTTACTAGTTTAGCATCTGAGATATATTTTTGATATATGATTTTTTTTAGTATCAGCATTATGATAGAATCAGTATTTTATGAAGGTCATGTCTACGGTATGTACTGTACTTGTTAAAACTGCAATGGCTGTTGCTTTGATGCAGATAAAATTGACTTGACGAGGAATCATGTTTATGTTCCTTTTATTTGGAGCTTATTAACTCTTCAGTAGCTGAAGGCAGATACATGGATTAGACATATTTCAGAGGCAGGTTAATGCTTAGATTTAAAAATTAAGACCAAGCTTAGTTTCCTGTCTGCTGAAGGCACAGTCTTTCTAACACCTGCTTCTTTGCACTGGCAAGCAAGTTCTTGGTGTCTGCAACTACCTAACAGCCATGAAAAGGATACTTATTTTGGAACTATGGTATGAGCATTTCGTTTAAGGTTACCTGGAGAATTAAAAGTACTATAACTCTTCATGGAAACAGGACCAAAGGTTTCCTGCAGAAATATGCCCATGTTCAGATATCATTTTGTTTTATTCAGGGTAATAAAACTGCTGCAGGGATGAGACAGGAAAATAAGCAGATTAAAGCATTTCTAAATTAATAATGGAGAGATAAAATTATTGTCAAGCACAAGCAGGAAGAAAAAAGTCCTATAGAACAATAATGAACCATCTGTGTTAATATGGTTAACGTATGTGATAAATGTGGACAAGAAAACTATAATGTGACATCTCATACGTTACCTGCTAGTGTTTTGACTGTTTTTGAAAGGTTAGCAAAGGACTTCTCATTGATCCTTCAGTACACGTTTCCTTTTTGTGCAATGATCAATGAGAAGTCCTTTACTAACCTTTCAAAAACAGTCAAAACACTAGCATGTTTTTCTTCTATGTCTGAACCAGTCTTGCTGATTATCTTTCTGTATCAATGTGCAGTCAAACCAGATTAACATGTGTGTATAGCTGTTGCACACAACCACTGGTAGTATTTTAAGATTTAAAAAACAAATAAACATATAGAGCAATACTTCCCAAACTGCTGAAGATGGCTAAAAGCTGCTGAAAAGTATTCTACATTGAAGGAAAATAACAGCCAACATTAGACTTTTCTGCATGAAAGATATCTTGTTTGAAACCTAATATTGAAGAACTAATATTTATGACCTAAACCAAAGATAGGGAAATAGGCCTCATGTCACCAATATGACTTGATATCATTCCACTGATTTCTGAAATATGTTATCACACAATTCCAGTCTTTGATAAATCAATGTTACTGATATTATCTTTTAAATAAAAAAGCCCCCCTAGAAAAAAAGAAAGGAAGGAAGGAAGGAAGGAAGGAAGGAAGGAAGGAAGGAAGGAAGAAAGAAAGAAAGAAAGAAAGAAAGAAAGAAAGAAAGAAAGAAAGAAAGAAAGACAGGATGTCAAAGAGGCTACAGTGAAAAAGGTATAAAAGTATTTCTTCCCTTTGTAAAAAATAGTTGTCTTGGAAATAAATACCTTCTGAAAAATAAAGAACTGAGGAGAGACCGTTGCTCGGCAGGAGGAGCATGCGCAGTACCGGAGTGGAGGAGGGATTCCCGCCAAGCTAACAAGCTCTAGAATCTTCCGAACGCTACCGTGCAGGCACGAAAGCTCCTAATGTATGAGGCACAGAAACCACGAAGAAGAACAGAATGATTACCCCATTGCTACTATTACATTTTAAAGAGCAATGAGCTCATTGTACCTAGCAATCTGGAATGACCATTCAAGTGGCCCATCTTATCTAACACCTGTTCTGCAGACCATAAATTTCCAGATTTCTAACACTACTCTGGGTGTCAGACATTTCCTAGTCCCTTGTCTTTAGGTTATCCGAACCTTCATCAATTTAGAATTAGAAGAAAAATGTTAGATTTTGTCAGAAACACATACATGCGGACTGCGAAAAAGCATAAGCACCTTTCAAATTAAAATGTTATGTATACACATAAACACATATTGGTGGAGCTATTCAACATATGATGATTCAACTGAGGTAGAAAAGTATGCAAACTCCTTTCTTTATTTATACCAGAAACAAGCATTCTATTTACCAGTTGTTGGCCTCTACAAAATATCACATTTCTTACTTTAAAATGAATCCTGAGGCAAGTCTAAAACAAATGTCTGTCAAACAGAGAATATTGATACTGGTGAATGCTATTTTCTACCTTGTGGACAACACAGAGAGTCATTGTCTGACACTAAGTGTTCAAAATATTCATAACAAACTCTGACCCAGCTGCTGTGAAGTCCCAAATTAACTCAGTGGAAGGCAATTATATGTATTTAAGGGCATGAGATCAGAATCAGATCTCAACTGTGGTATATGTGAAATCTTTTCTAAAAAACTGTGAAAGTTAATGTTATCTTTGTGAGATTTCACAAGGAACACAAGCATTCCTTGGTTTATACAGAAAACTCATTCAAGTAACTTCTTCTGTACATTTGAGGAATACAGAGTATGTTTAGAGTTTTAAAATAATATAACTATTTATCGTGGTTGTTGCTGCTGTGTTCCTTCAAGTTGTTTCTAATTTATAGCAACCTTATTAAAGGATTTTTTTTTTTGCAAGATTTCTTCAGAGTGGGGTTTGCCTTTCCCTTCCTCTGAGGCTAAGAAAGTGTGACCTGCCCCAGGCCACCCTGCGGGTTTCCATGGCCAAGTGGGAATCTGAACCCTGGTCTCCTGAGGCATAGTTCAATGCTCAAATCATTATGTTGCACCGGCTCTCACTTATACTAGGGACAAAAATCCTTCTTTATTTCATTCTAACACACAAGAACAAATAAAAAATAGTCTCCCTTCTTTGGGATTACAAGAGATTTTATGCATCCAAAGAACAGTATTGCTCTCTTAGGTTAAAGCTCAAGCTCAAGTTGTTAGTCGCAAAGGTGCTGTTTCATTCCTTCAAACCTCCTAACACCATCCCTTTTCTATTTTGTGTGGAAAGAGACTAACACGGCTGTCACTTTTAAAGCTGTGTAATTTTTGCATTCCCATTTTTTTTCTGCAAAAAAAAATCCACAAAAAAGTTACAAAATGAGAAAAAAAATCTTAAGGCGGTTAATCATTTTCTCAACATTTTTCTTCTGGATTTCTTATCAAGAATAAGAAACTAATTTAAACAGGACATATTTTGACCTAACTGTATTCCAGAATAAGTTTGGGAAAGTGAAAAAGGGATCAGAGGAAACACAAAATACTTACTGTCTTCAGGATATTTTGTGGTCCCACTTAAGATGCCCAGCTTGCATCTCTCCCTGCAAGAACTGAGCTTTATCCTCATTTCCACAATACACACACACACAGAGTTCTTTCAGTTCTTTGCATGAGCATATCAAGAAGTACAACAGACTCACCCTGTATTTCAATGTTTGTGTATCAAAACAGTATCATTCATATCAATTTATCTCTTTGTCAACTGTACACACTAACTTAAGGAACAGGTAAATCTGCCAACATTTCTCTGAGTTTCTGGGCAATACAGCCTTCATTTGTTACTAGACCTGAAGCTTTGTTTTATCTAAAATGCAGGTCTTTATTTCTGAGAGAAGGTTCTCATTTAACATAGATTTACAGAGTGTAGAGAAAGGCTGGCTTACCACCATTCTGCCAATAAACTGACTATCACTAAAGCCAGTGTTCCATCAGATAAAGACAAGCGTCGTATCTTTTTGTATAATCTTAACCAAATCAGTATGCCTTTGAGAGTGTTTGTGTGTTCAAGAGACCAACAAAGCAAGAAAACTTTTGTAAATTCAACATGGATTCTTCCAGAGTTCATATTTGGAGGCAGAGATTCTAAATACACAGTTTCCAATGTAATTGCTTTTCTTTCACGGCACTTTGCAGATAAAGTTGCTCAGATCTGCTCCAGCTTGGATGCTGTAATTGGTACAGCTCCAGTGGATCTAACTTTGGCTCCTGCTTCCCCAGTGTTATTGGATATTTTTCAATTTGTGCAGTAAACAGGATCCTTGGAGAGGTAAGAGCCACTGCATGTGTGCTAGGATCATAGCCCTTCCTGGATTATCAGCTAGCCAGAGAAGGGCCAGCTGAGCAGGTGAAGGGAGTAGTCAATGCTTCCTTACAACAAAGCAATATTCCAGCTTGCTGAAGGGAGGCAGTTGTGAGGCCCTTGTTGAAAAAGCCATCCCTGAAACCATATAGAACAGATAATTATCAGCCAATGTCCAACTTACCACTTCTGGGCAAGGTGTTGGAGTGTGTGGTGGCCCCATAACTCCAGGGATTTCTGTCTGAAACAGATTATCTAGATCCATTTCAATTTGGTTTCAGGCTATGGGACAGAGAGAGCTTTGGTCACCTTGGTGGAGGATGTACACATGGAATTGGACAAGAAGAGTGTGTTGTGTTGGTTCTGCTGGACCTCTCAGCAGCTTTTGATATAATCAACCATGATATTCTTCTGGGCTCTTTGCTGGGATGGGACTTGAAGACATTGTTTTACAATGGGTCCTTTCCTACCTAAAGCGACAAACCCAGAAGGTGGCCTGTGGGATCCCCCCAGATTCTGTTTTGTCCCCTATGCAATTTTATATAGGTGAAACCACTTGAAGAAGTTGTTTGGAGTTTTGGAGTCCACCATCATTAATATGCAGATGACATCCAACTCTACTACACTTTTTCACGGCAATTCAAGGAGGCTATTCTGGTCCTAAACCAGTGTCTGTCATCAGTAATGAACTGGGTGAGGCCAAACAAATTGAAACTTAATCCAGAGAACACAGAGGCATTCCTGGTCAGTTGGATGGCAGATCAAGGAATAGGGATTTAGGCTGTGCTAGATGGGGGTACGCTCCCTCTGAAGACACGGGTTGGGTGTACTCCTGCAGTCAGCTTTGACCCTGGGGATCCAGTGGCCAGGAGTGCTTTTGCACATTTAAAGACTGGGCACCGACTGCACCTGTTCCTTGATACATCAGATCTGTCCACAGTACATCCCTTAGTGACATCCTGTTTCGACTACTGTAACGTACTCTACTTGGGGCTGTCTTTGAAGGGTGTTTGGAAACTTCAGCTGGTTCAAAGAGCTGCAGCAAGACTGTTAACTGGGGCAAGTTATACAGACCATACCACACCCCTGTTGAAACAGCTCTATATGGCCCTATATAGCTCTGGCCCAGGCTACTTGACAGACAGGACCTCCCTGTATGACCTGGCCCAGGCTCTGAGATGATCAGGAGAAGACCTTCTCTCAGTCTTGCCGCTGTCACAAACACAGTTGGTGGGGATGTGAGAGAGAGTTTTCTCAGTGGCTGCCTCTAGATTCCCTTCCCAGGGAGGCCAGAGTGGCCCTTCCTTCTTGTCCTTTCAGTGACAAACAAAGACCTTTTTATTCAGGCAGGCACTTTAATACATAAAATTTTAAAGAACGGCCTAGGGGGTGCTGTATTGTTTTTAATTTTAATTTCTTTGAGTAGTCAGAACGCATCTATGTTCTAAGGCAGGGTGGGCTGGGGTCTATTTTTTATTTTTTTTAAAAAAAAATCACTCCAAATTGTCCTTTAGGGGATGTTGAGAGAATTTTCACCACATTTGGGGACACTATGATCCCCCAAGGGTCAAACAATTTTATTTTTTTTTGCAAGATTTTTCAAAAATATTTCCCCCCAACTGCTCACTTGGGGTTATTGGGGCATTCACACCATAGAAAATGTCTCAGATCCAAGTGTCCCATAGAAGGAATTTGGTGGCACCACAAGCAAAAAACAAAACAAAAAGATTCCCCCTGCCCCGCCACGGAGCTGGGTGCAGCCCTCCAAAGTCTCCTGAGGAGTTAATGCAGTCTCCTTCTTTTCAACAGTCCACTAGTTAGGCCTAAACTTGCATTTGCTACAAGCAGCATCAGGCCACTCTCTCATACACACAGAGAGACAAATATAAGTGTGCGTAGACAATACAGTTATCCCATACACTATGGCTGGAACCTGTGGTCCTCCGCCTGTTATTGTGTATGTGGTACAAGTTCTGATCGGTATGGTCAATGGTCAGAATTACAGAAAACAATGCTCAACAACTTCTAGATGACTAGGCTCCCCACTCATACATTTTGATGAATAATAAAACCTTACATAAATAAAGGAAGCATGAAATACTTCCATAGTGTTATCCAATATTTACCTGTTGACTGTAATTCCACAGATATATTGTCCAGCATGTGATCCTTCAATGGCAAATGGCATAATTTACCATAGTCTTTTATAAAGAAATCAGATATGGTATGTAAACTCTTAAGACTGTGCTGCATCAAATAAATTCTCCTCTATCTCCACAGCCTTCCTGCTTTACTTACCACTGAATTTCACAAAGTATCAATGCCTTGGAAGCCTGACATTATTCTAGCCTTCCTTGTTCCAGTCTTCATGTAGAGTCAGAGAGACAGAGATCCTGTGTTACCACCTTCATTACAAGTATTTTGAGTACACAGGACTAGACTCTAGATCTCTTGGCTTCTTTCTGGCATTCACAGCTCTCTTATACAGAATACCAAATGTACATTTTTATAATTTTGAACAGTTTCCAAAGGCTGTGCATTTAAAAAAAAAAACATTCAGTAAGCACTATAAAACAGTACCTAAATAATACTCAACAGACCAGTTGCAGAGAACTACAGTAGATCTTCTTCAATTTATTCTGAAATTCATCTCCTAGTCATTGTTCTCATAAAATGCTTCCTAAATTCAGTAGAGAATTTTTAAGTTTGGAGCACAGCAGGGTGATATGAGGACAGGCTGGCAGCTCTGGAGCTGTATTTCCTGCCCTTTACAGAATTCAAGTAAATTCTAGAATTATTATTTCAGGGGTTGTGGTTTAATTTCCTTTGTTGTTATTTTAATGCTCACAGCAGAGAAAAGAAACAACAATCCCCTATTGACATATGTTAAGAGTATGAAAACCAAAATGTCAATTGTAAGACACTTTTTATAATATAAAGACATCATTATAAAAGGTTTGGACCTGCTAGTCATCCTGACAATGAGGGCCAAACTAGACACTACTCATGCAAGTGGCACTGCTTATGTGCACTTTTTAAAATTAAGTAGTAGGCGTGCTAAGGTGGCACCTAGGCATAGGGCTTAAGGGGATTGATTATTTGCTCCCTGCTTGATTCCCAAGAGGGCTGGCCAAAGATATTTGGTTGCTTGAGGGAAAGGAAAAGACAACACTTCCATCTTTCCACTTACGCAAGCCAAGAAGACTTGCAACATCCTCTACTACAAATGAAGGAAGCTGGTTAGTTTAAGGGAGGGAAAGCGAAACTGGGTGGCACATGCAGGTCTGTCCTATACCATCTCACTGTTCGTCTCTGCCCTTCAGCATTGCTAGCTGAAAGGGCTTTATGGAGGAGTTGGAAACTATTTTGACCGGGGAGGGGAGGGCAGTTTCCCTTTCAGAAATTTGCAGGCCCTTCTCCGCTTGAAGTCCCATGCAGTCAGCCCCTGAAACCATCAATTTTAATCTCAGCACAATACAAAAGATGGTATCTTTGTCTATTCTGATCTCAAGTCTAAATATCAATTTTACCCCGAGTGACAACAATCTATAGGGGCAGCTGAAAAGTAGAATATATTTCTATGGAGGAATGGAGGGGAAAAGAAACACACTGACCCAAGCACAGAGGAGAATGAGGTTCTCATCCAATGAAAAACGCCAGGGTTGATTAAATCTCAGCTTTAGCTGATTAATCGCTAAATCTGCACACATTCCACAGTTTGCACAATGCTAGAAAATGCCTCCTCCCTGGAACTGATGCTTTTGTAAGTACCTGTGTTTAAAACAGAGTATGTGTTATGTGTATATAATACAACTCTGAGGTGTTAAGTCCTCCTTAGTTCAGTGGAGCTTACTCCCGAGTAAAAGGGTTGGGTTGTAGGCTAAATGACATAACTATTGTTCTATGGAAATCTTAGAGACATTAACATTTGAGGATAATGCACAGTCTCGATATACCCAGTTCCAGAAGGGTCTCAGTTTGCATGATTATGAACTAAAATTGGTGATATACTATAGGTCATGACTGAGAATATATACAGCAATTTGTTTTCTTGTACCTGTGGCCCAGATCTTACGAATTGATTGGAGCCAATCAGAGGCAGTGTTAGAGCAGACTCATACAACATTCTGAACAGTTCAGCCCAAGTACCTTCTTAAGAATAGAGAATGCATACTCTGTGTAGTTAAATGAGGGCTGGGCGAAGCTGAGAGACAAAGTCTGTTTTCCTCTGTTTGACATGTTATCTCATATTAATTACAAGTTTCTCAGTTCCTTCTACATAGGCAGGAGAGAGGGAAGGACAAGGCAAAGCACCACAAGGCAGCAGAATCAAGTGATACCTTTGCTTCTGGTAGATTAGTTTAAGCGTCTTAAGTGTCACAGTTTCAATGCCATTTTGGACACTGCCATCTATACATCAGAGCAAAGATTGAAAGCAACCAATAACACTTTGTATTCCATTTAGTCCTAAAATATGTGACAGTAGCACCTAGGGAAAGGGAAGAACTTTCCAAATGTCTACTTCGAAAGTATTCTTTTCTGAAGATTTTGTTTGTGAAATACTGCACCTGGGGGGGGGATCTTTAACTGTGCTTTTGGGAAAAGATTATGAATCTCCCTGCTTTTATTATTACACGAGATTTACAACTGCAACTTATTTACAATACTTTTTTGCATATTTGTTTCCTCTGACCTCTGAATTTTTTGCATACTGCCAGTGACTGATGGAAGCTGGAAGAAGTTTCAGCAAGTACCACAAGAAAAGACGTCTAGCCATTGCGTCTACTGAATGTGAACTTTGAAAAGAAATTTACTTGTGGACAGGAGTCAAATCACGATTTTGAAATGAAAGGGCCAGAGAAAGGACAAAACATTTAGTTGGCAGAATGTCTGCAACCATGTTAGTTTATTAGGATAAGAAATGAAGACACTGATATGATAATCCTTTTATTACTGACAAGTTGCAAAATTGTTAGCAAACTTATAGGCTTCAGGCTGGCTGATATTATTAAATGCAAACATCAAAGGTTGCCATTTCAAAAATACTTAATTGACTTGTTTTCCATCTTCCATTCTACACAATTTTTTTTAAAAAAAAGATGTAGCAGTAAAAACAGAACAAATTATACATATTAAAATATATTTTAAATTAGTTGTGTAATATATGTACCATATATGATGCTTGGGCCCTAGGATCTTGTTGTTAAATTGGAGACATAAAATCTACTTCAATATATTAGTCAGGGGGGTTTCAATTAAGTAGATTCATATTGCCCTACAACTGCCAAGAAGTTAACATATATATATCAATCTCTATTTATATCTTCCTCCTTTTTTTTCCTTTCCTATTTTGCAGTTTCCTGTTCTTGACTGCTTTTTAGAGCTGTCTCTCACCAACTATTTCAGGGGGAAGTGCTAAATAAAGATCACAGCCTATTCTATTACGTCCTCTCTTTTTCCCCTTTCCTTTTCCTTTCTTTCATTTAAGCAATGTTGTGGCACCTATTCACTACCAATGTTTTCAGAATGACATTATACAAGGTGCAGGCAGTAACACTGTGTCCTAAAAATATCAACAGCTGCATTAGTCTTACAATAATTAATGGCAGGCATTATGCAAATGACAACTTTTTCACTGCAAAATAATGACATTTCTTCATTTTGAGCAGAGTTATGCAAAACAATGAATTGGAGATGATAAATCACACTAGAGAATTAAGAAAGCCATAGCATTTCTTGCCCAGGCAGGCAGGCAAAAGACAGCCAAACAATTTAGAATATATTGTCTGTTTCTAAATCTCAGTTAAAAAAATACAATCCCATATACGCAAGCATTAGAACCTATATATAGCGTCTTTCTCAATTCCTTGGGAAGTAGTATATGTCAAAGTCTAGCATTGCAAACCATGGAGCAATTTTTCCTTTATTAACCTTAATAAGTCATTCACTCAGAGACTAAAGTCATCAAGCAAATAAAAAAGGATTGTATGTCATTCTTTTTCATGTTACCTAATTTCTTATGCAAGCATCACAACATATAGCAATTACTGCTGCTCAAAATAACAAAGTCATTTTCAATCTATTTTATTTCTTTATACTTGGCCATTGTTTGTAGCATTTTATTGTCTTATTCACAAATTACTTTCAACACAAAAGAAAAGAAGCAAACCAAGAGCTGCTTATCTGGAATCGCGCTCTCTCTCTCTCTCTCTCTCTCTCTCTCTCTCTCTCTCTCCCCTGCAGTAGTGGGCAATTGTCAGTGGCTGAACAACTCCCCCAGCAGGACTCTGGATGGGGTCCTTATATTCAGTCTTACTTTGACCCACATGGAGTCCCATGTTTGGAAGAAATTCAGGACACAAATCCAAGAAATAATATTTAAGAAATATTTACAATGTTTTGTTCTTTATAAATGATATCATCCTTTTTAAATATTATTTTGAATATAAACACAAAACACTCTTTGGAGTTTTGTTTGTGCTTTCGTCCTTTAAGTCCCTCATGATCTCCTTGTGAATAACCAAGAATATTTCACTTAAAGCTTATTACAGGTACGGACTGGAATGGGGTAGCTATAAGCCCACCCTCTCGTTTTGAGTATTACTGGAAAATGCTACACCGTACATTGTCCAGTGACAACTTCTGCTTATACCTATGCCTAGTTTACACATTGCTACAGTGGTGTTGTGTCTGCAACATTTTAAACAGCAAGAGAGGAAAATCATATGGGAAGCACTGTCCAGTTACAGGAGAACAGAACAAACTGAAACCGTCTGTCTATCCAGTCAGCTGGTGACCAACTAGCTACCTATTTATAGTTAGCTAGCTATTTATTTTGTATCTCATCTTTCTGTCCCTGCAAAGGCACTGAGGACAGGAAGTAATAATAATACTCAATTTCTTTTTAAAAGACTATAACACCCCCCCAATTAAAACACAGCTAAAATAATTCTCTCTCTCTCTCCCATCTGTCTACATAAAGATATAGACAGACGTCTTCAATTGCAACCTAGGTTAAACCTTAAATGCCAAAGGTCAGTATGATACCACTGATATCATTATAACTGAGCTCTGCTTTACACTAACAATTTCCTGTATGATTTTGCTCCCAAGCTTTGTAGGATCCCCAACAACACCATCTGTTAGATATTGCATGTGATGAGTATAATCCTTGAAGAAAAAATCAAAATCTGCATGACATTTCTCTAGATTTCCTCTCCCAGTAACCAAAATGCCATATATATCAGCAAGGAGTACTATGATGTTTGGCTTGGTTGTATTACCACTTAGCAGACTGACGAGTGAGCTACTTCATGCATTGAAGTAAAAACAAAACAAAAAAACTTATAGCTGTTTTAGAAAACAAAGGGTGTATTTCACATACAAAAAACCCCAAGCATCTTCATCTCTTTTTCACTATTTCCATCCTACAATACTTAATTAAATAAACTACCTGCTACACTAACTACTGCTTAGTGTACTACTACTAACCAGTATTTACGCTACTTGAAATAGCTTTTGACCATTTAGAGGAATAGCTCCCCCTTCTCTTTGTCTTCCATCCATTTCATTGTTATTTTAAGATATCCTAAACCACCATTTCCTAACCCAATGGTCTCCAGATGCTATGGACTAAAACTCCCAGCTGCTCCCACCAACATGGACAATGTTCAGGGATTACAGAACTTGAAATTAAAAACATCTGGAGAGCAGTAGGCTGCAGAAGGCTGATTTACACCATATAACTATGGGATGGGGTAGAGAACTGTTCTAGCTTCTCATCATGAAGTTAATAACATTATACAGTTCCCCTTAAATAAAATCCAGCCTATACTGGATCAATAAGAGTGATGCCTATTTCCCTAATGGCAGCCGATTGCCATTTGCTATTCAAATCAGACTAGATAAATTACAGTACATGTCAAGGAACAGGCCAGTGAATTAAGACAGGCCTCCTGAGGACCAGCGATATTATTAATCTTTTAAGACACTATCATATTTCTTCTTGACAAGTGTGCGTAGAGGCACAGACATGCTGCACCCAGATTGAAATATCAGCTGCTGCAAAAATCAATAGCCTTGGAAACAATAATTCTCAGCTTGCAATACCCTCAGTAAGTAATGTTCATTCTCTGTTCTACATCTCCTCCACAAATTAATATATTTATCAGAAAATAAACCCAAAAATGAAAGCTAAAATGTCACCCCTTGCAAAGTTGTTATCCTTTGTTGCTGATTACCCAGTTCTAATTCTCTACAGGGAAGCCATTCCTAGAGGCATTGCAGAATACTCAATGTCTTCCTAGTACATCTTATACTCCCTAGCACTACATCACTCTCTGCAGGCATTACATAGGCAAACACACACCCAAGGCTCCTGCTGTCATAGGAAAGATGACTCCCTGAACCTCAGATGCAGCATTACCACAGGAGACTGCATGAGATAAGAAAAGCAAGTGATTAAAGATTTTCATTCATGTTGGCTATAGTGAAGAGTGAGTAATATTATTACAAATTATGGTGAGAATCAGTCAAAGCAGTTAGATTTTTTTTTTAAAAAAACTCCCTAAAACCTTTGGCAATAAAAGAGTCTTGTGGTTCTACTTTTAAAAAAAAAATATAAGAATTTGTTATAGCATTTTTTAGAGAGAGGATCAGAACTCCATGGGTCAGATGCAAAATGTTCTAAGCACAGAGTGTACAGGTGGAAATTTGAAATCAGGGCATCCACTGCTTTTGATGGTCTATGGGCTTGAAAATTCACAAAAACAGTTTTTTTTTCTTACAGGCCTATGTATTTAACAAATATTTGTATTTAATTCCATTGAACAGGTTTTAAATACAGGTTTCTAAAATCCCTTCATCATCAAATTTCTCCCACTTAAGCTCCAATACACCAGGAGCCCTTTCACACAATACAGTAATACCACTATCATTCTACTTCAAGTACCATGGCTACAACCTATGGAATCCTGAGATTTGGTGAGTCACTAGAGCAACCTGTCAGAGAATTCTAAATATCCTTCCTTATACTGCAAATTCTAAGATGGAACCATGGCAGTTACAACAAAGTCATAATTTTGTAACTGTGTAATAGAAAAGAACCTTGGTCTGGGATAGCCTGCCATTCTTCTGACTTAAATTTTTGGCTACTGTAAATAAACAAATAAATCCTACATTATCCTATTCCATCCAATTCACGCACATACTTTAAAAAAATTGACTGTGTTTGTATGTATTGAACTCATAACCTGCCTTTCAATAGGGCCTTGCTCATCATTTTGATGGGGATATGGACAGACATTCAAATTTGACCTGATCGAACAAATGAGAACTTAGATATAAACAGATACATATATCTGTATGCTTCAAGTGTGTATCTTTACTCATCTCTCCTTTCTCTACTATACACTGGTTAAAAGCAGAACAAAAATATTTGTCTGGTAACCTGTGGAGTAGACCACCGTGTAAAGGAGGTCTACAGTTCTTTTGGAAACTGCTGTAGGTAATTTTTCAATGGTTCTATTAAATCAGATTGTTGAACTTTTAAACTTCTCTGCCCTATTCACATGTAGCTGTTGGTATATATGGAGGTAAATTCTTATCATCAAGATAAACACAAAGGGTACTCATATTGCAAATGTTTCTTATTTTATTAAGCTGTAAGAATATTATAAACAGCCAGAAATGGTCACCATCTTCTGTGCTCTAACAAACCAGAGTAATTTCATTGCATGGACCCATCTGATCTTGGAAACTAAATACAGTCAACTTGGATAGAACACCATTGGGTGCTGTAGGCTATACTGCAGAGGAATGAAGTGGCAAAATCATCTCTGGGTATTCCTCCTCTAAGAAAACCTTATGAAATTCATGGGGTTGCCATAGGTCAACAGGTGACCTCAAGGCACACATACATACAATTTCATTGGAGCCATACTGTATCACCTCACAGGTGACAACTTGGCAGTCAGAACTTCTGTTGGCCTCTGTTGCTAATGTATGGAGGTCAGGAACTGAAAAGTCTTTATTGGATTAACAATATTCTTTACTAAGCAGACTTCATTTCTACTACAGCAGCAGCTGTGAAGCACAGTGTTGTACTTTGCAGCTTCTTCTTCTTCCTTTTATTATTATCACCATTACTATCATCATTCATTAAACTGAAATGTTGTTAAAATCGTTTTCAATTGAGTTGTGTTTTAATTTTATAACTTAGTATGTTTTTATTTGTATTTGTTTTCTGATTGTACTATAAGATTATTTAGATCCCAGTGCTGGGAGAAAGATTAATATAAGTCAAAGAAATAAGTAAAAGAAACAGAATAAAAACTCAATCTTTGTCAGAAACATTAACGGAAGAACAGCAGAAAGTGAAAAAATGCCCATCCATTATATTGGACCATACCAAATGTTCCCCAGCACCTGCATTCATATACAAGCACTGAAACCTTGTTGTTATCAGTATTTGAATGTATTATAAGGACCAACAAGATAAGACATCTTAGAACATTTAGGGCTGGTTTCTTACAGAATTTACTGTATCAAAAGGAATAATTTCACACAGGGACTCCAGTTACTAATTGAAAGTATTATAGTGTTTTGGTAAATAGTTTAATGTTAACTCTAAGCATAATTTGGTAACATTAACTATTCAATGGTTACACAAAAATAATTTCACTGTCCTAAACAATATTAATATATTAGTGACATAGGACTTTAGATTCTAATTAATATTACTAAAAATGACCAAGCACGGACTCAAACATAAAATTTACCCCATTAAATTATTGTGAAATGATAAAAAATTACTCAGATGCTATCAAAGCCATTGTTAAAACAAATAAAATAATGCCTTTTAAATCTGATATTCAGAAGTTATAATGAATTATGGTGAATACATTATTTTTTAATAAATCAATTCCATGTTCTGACCTAAACTTTTAATTATTTTGAATAGCAATCTCCCCAGTTTCTTTTTTAAAGAACGGAAATGTATTAAATATATCAAGGAAGATACTGAAACAACAAAAGGTGTAATACAGAAAAACGGCAAATTCAAAATTATAGCATAGCTCACACAGGAAAGTTTTAACTTTTAAAACGTGCAAATCAAAGCACAGGAGTCCAACCAAGCAATAAACAAATATTCAAAGATTAAAAACAGCAAAAACAAAAGATTACCCAATGAAAAGGCCCAGAGAGAAGTCTAGTGTTAGTGACATGCAGTACCCTACAAGAAGATTAAATGGAATAAAGACCCACTGATCTTCCTGCATCTTTCAGAGCTCTTTGGTGCCATTCTGCATTATATCCGTACTGATCACCTGTCTGTGAAAACTGGAAGGACTGCATTTAAAAGCAGTACCTTGGAGCAAAATACTGAAGACAAATGTGTTGTGAGAGTACTATTCTCACCTGGGGTTCCTCTTTGTGGACATTTTGTTTCCCTTGTTTAACAGCTGCACCTTGCTAGATGAGAGCTAGCATAACATAGTGGTCTGAATGCCGGACTAAGGAACCGGGATTCAAATCCCTGCTCAGCCATCGAAAACCATTGGGTGACTATGGGAATTCACACACTCTCAGCCTCAGAGGAAGGCAAGAGGAAATCCCCTCTGAACAAACTCTGCCAAGAAAACCCTGTGATAGGCTTACCTTAGGGTTGCTATAATTCAGAAATGACTTGAAAACACAAAAGAACAACTCTTGCCAGATCCCTCAGAGACCCTGGAAGATATCTGCACCACTGTCCACTGGCTACTCAGACCCAATCTCAGGATCCTAGGGAAGGCAGGGGACACCCAAGGGTCGCCTACATTTTAATAGGCAGCACGCACTGATGCAGGCATTCTCTGTCGTCATCATGCATCTGGCTATCACAACATCACAACTGTGGTTGTCCCCACTCTTCCCCAGTCACTACATGTGTCTATTGGGAGCCAATAAAATGAGACTTTCTCCCCACTGCAAGAACATCTCTGAAGACAGCAGTTTTTTTTAAATGTTCTCACAGCAGGGAGAAAATTGAACAAATTATTAGTTCCTTTCTGAGAGAACTAATTTTATGGAGTATCACATCCCCAATATGGAATAAACAAATGAACATTAAGCAGAGGATGGATTGAGATAACACTGAACTGTGCTAGATGATGTGTTTGTGGGCTTTGTATGAAGCTACATTTAGATGAATTTCAACTGTTTATTTCTTATGCCAAGGTGAAATATCTGACACAGAAACTACTCAGGCTGACCTGTGCCAATGAGAGAAATAGCAGAGAGATGATGCATCGCTTCTTTCTCCTCATCCACTTCAGTCTCTCTCTCTCTCTCTGTGTGTATGTGTGTGTCAAAAAGTCATACTGTACATGAATGAAAGACCATGAAATACATAACTATCTATGTGATAACAAACAAAAGATAACAAAAAGATAACAAAAGCCCTGAGTAGGATATCTGAACCCATGAAAAGAGCATAGACTCTTGAGACATTGTCTCATTTTTCCTTCTTCCAGTTTGCCTCCTTAAACAGCATGGTTTGTCAGGGGCTTCTGTTTTCAGTCACTTGGATACAAGCAGAAACCTGGAGTCTGCAAACCTTGATAAAACAGGATCCCATCAACACCAAGAACTCTAATCACATAAACCTGAAGTCCACCTTCAGACTTCACTGATAAAGATGTCATTGTAAGTAACAGGGAGGGGGAATGTTAGCTCCATTCCCCTATATAAGCTAAGATTTTCTGCTGAGAAATAATGCCAGAATAAAATTATATGAATGTACAGCAGGTGCTCAAACATACAAGGTCCAGCATTTTAAAGCACTGGATCATTTTTTTTTAAAAAAAAGGTAATATGACCTACACGAATTCTTCGTTTTTAAACAAAATGGCAAAGCTGCTTTACTAGTTACATGATCTTGTACACAGGAGCAAATGTTTCTTTTAGTGTCAAAAAAAAAAAAGGCAGGAAAAACTAGAAAAACAGAAACAAGAGTTTATTAATTAAAGCTTTAAAGCATTTTGGCTAGTGGCTGTTGGAAGATCATCTTCTTCATTCTGGTCAAACAGATCCATGAACTTCAGAGCCCTCAAGCTTCAGACAGAGGCAATGCTGATTATATTATAAAATTACAGTGCAGACTAGCAGATCAGACAAAGTAGATTTTGTTCAGTAATTAAACTGCAGTATCTTTCAGCTGAAGTCTAGGGCAGGATTAATCAAAAGGTAGTTCTTTATCACTGTGATTAGTGCTGGGATTTGAAGAATCAGACTGCAGATTCCTGGTTTGATAGTTAGTGTTGAGCAACAGCTGATGGGTGGCCTGCACATCTGTCTAACTTGCAAAATAAAATTAACAATGTCAGATCAACATTCATTTGCAAAGTTTTAGCCTTCCTTTAATCTGTTCTTAAATGATGCACTGTCTTTCATACTGGTTGCTAGTGAAATGAAGAAGGTGGTTGTGGTGACTGTAGTCTTTGGAAGGCCTTTTGAATAACTTTGAAATCTAGCCTGATAACTTCACATCACATTTCTTCTTTCTTTGTTGCATCAAGATGTAACAGTCTCAGATAACAAATCCAAACTTTAAAACATTCATTATTATAGTAAGACTGAAGATGATGTATGAGCCTGCCCATAGCCTGAGATCCTCAGGAGAGGTCCTTCTTTCAGTCTCTCCACTTTCACAGCTGCAGTCAATGAATATACAACAGGGCCCTCTCAGTGGCTGCCCTAGGCTCTGGAACTCCCTTCAGAAGGAAGTCAAAGCCATCACATCCTTGGCTTTCCTGTTGGCAGGGGAAGACTTTTCTCTAACAGGCTTTTAGAATGGAGGAGGAATGAAGGAAAGGCCTTTTAAGTAGGGGCTGTATTTCTTAAAACTTTTTTTTTTCATTTTAAGCATATGTTTTCAATTTGCTTCAATAATGGTAATGTACTTTTAATTATTTTAATGTTGTATTTTTTTAAACTACCAGTATATTATAATCATTTTAATTTGCCAGCTACCTTAAGTCCCAATCTTGGGAGAAAGGTAGAACACAAATAAAGAAGAAGGAGAAGGGGAAGAAGAAGAAGCAGGAAGACAGTAATAACAACAACAATAATGCATACTTCTGCTTCCATATCCCACAATTTACAGAATCTCTCTCTCTCTCTCTCTGTGTATATATATATATATAGATAAACATTTTTCTCTTGTCATCAAGATCTTAATTAAGGTTGTTTTTATCAGTTATTTCAGTACAAAATAACTTAAGAGTGAAAATTCTGGATCCATTATGCACTCTACTATTTCACAGAGATGTTTAGAACTAGATTGCATATAGATTTCTAGGATCTACTGTGCATAGGAAGCTAAAAGAGTGATCTGTGCCAGGAACTGGACAAAAAGAGTGTGTTCCTGTTGGTTCTCTTGGATGTCTTAGCATTCAGTAACATTGATCATGGCAATTCTCTGGGCCATTTAGCTGACATGGGACTTGAGATCACTGTTGTACCTTTTTGGTGAAATGTCCCAGAAAGTGGTGATGGGGGACTCCTTGCTATTAGCATGTGGAGTTGCACAGGGATCATTACTATTCCCTATTTTTTTCAAAATCTACATCACACTGCTGAGAAATCATCAGGAGTTTATGGGCTGGACATCATCAACATGCTGATATTGATGATCATCATCAACAAGCTCTCTCTCTCTTTTAGAACTGATCTTAAAGAGACTAGAGATGTTCTGAATTGCTATTTGGATGCACTGAAGGATTGGAGGTGGGTGAACAAACTAAGGCTCAATCCAGACAAGATGGAAAACTGGGATTGGGATTATAATTTATTTTGGATAGGGTTCCCCCTGAAAGATCAGGATCTTAGGTTGGTGGTGATACTGGACACAGCATTGCTCCTGAAAATGAGGTAGCTGCTGTGGCCAGGAGTACCTGTGCTCAGTTTCAATTGGTATACACTTATACCCTTTCCATGCGAGGGCATTGAATTAACTCCCAATTAGACTACTGATTAGATTAGATGTGATTGCTCTTTAAAAGTGTTTGGAAGCAATAACTAGTACAAAATTTTGTGCTCAGACTGTTACTGGGTTTCCATTATAGGGACCATATAATATCCATCTTGCATGAATTGCAATGGTATCCAGTTTGCTTCTGAGCTCAATTCAAAATCCTTCATGACAGTCATGCGTCTGCCCCAAGTAATATCTGGCACCATAACTACTGCAGGACATACTTAAGGCTTGGTTTTCTGTGCTGGGCAGGGTGATCTGGATGTAAAGGAACTTTCTATAATTCCATCAACATGGACAGATCTTTAGTGGGACTTGGATCCTCTGCACAGCTGAGGGGGTAATTACAATGGTGTACTCCAGGTGGCTTATGGATCTGGATGGATTCCTGATGGCTCTCAGAAACTTCCTGTTGTTTCAGCATGTGATCCCATTGAAGGCCTGGCTGATACTGGAATAGGGAAATGGCCAGAGTTGAGGACATGTTTTCACCTGTAGTGTCATAATTCATCCTCTGAAGTCAGAAAACTGAGATACCGAGTTGGAGTCTCAGGAATACTGGGACTATACTCCTGTTGTTGGTGATCTCTCTCAGTCAGAGGTGCTGGGGCCAAATCAGAGGAGTTTGAAGATGAGGTCCAACCATTTGCCAAACAAAGGAGGGAGAAAGAAAAGTTATGACATTCTGGCTCATACATAGGAGGTGCTGATTAATTAAGCACCTGCTGCCTTGAGACACCTGACTATAAATTTCCAACAGTTCACTGAAAGCTTTGTTGCTTAAAACTATCCATCTTAGGAACTGGCAGTATTCTTGGTGTTTTGTGTTCCCTGGACCATGGACTGGCCACTATTTACAACTCTTTTATTCTTTTCCGGCTTTGTTTGGACTTCTGACTCGCTGTACAACCTCTGGACTGGCTGATGACCCATCTCTTGCTTCTCTCTTCATCCTGCTGGATAACCTGTGACTGACCTGGACTGGCTTAAATACCCAACGGCCATTGCATTCCAGCCACCTGCTTCCTGGAACACTCACTGACTGGAGCATAGGACATTATAGCAGATGTGTTAAGATTTAACAGTGCTCAAAGAGATTAACCCTTGAATGCCTATCTGTTCACAGATGTCCAATCAGAGATGTGTAGTGCCTCAACAGATGAGATAAATGAATAAATGGTTATGGATATAAGACAAGGGACAGATTTTTTTACAAGTAAAATCCTTTATGAAATTGTCTGTACAATCTCATAGTAGAAGCTATGGTGAATATGAAAGAACCTGATAATGACAATGATGATGATGGATAAATGGCTAAGTTATATGGTTTTGAAATGTCATGTTCTTACATGTGTTAACTATTATACAGCCTCTTAAAAAGATCCAGAGAAGTAATATAATGTGATGAAGCTCAGCACCCAGACATTGACATATCTCTGTTTCTTCCTAACATATGTTTATATATCTATCAGTGCATAAAATAAAAGTGAGAATAAAGAGCCTGCTCATTTCTCATGTAAATATCCTGGACTCTAATGCTTAAGAATGCTTAAGGGAACGTTAACTTGGCCTGTCTGGTATAATCACCACTGTGAACTGAGCACTCAAATGGCCAGAAGCTGACAGATGGAACCCCAGGCTGTCAGGATCCGATTCAAACACACAGAATAAACATGCATAAAGCAAGATTTATTAAGGAGTCAGAGCAGAGTACAATTGACTTCAGAAATTCAGACTGGTAAATTTCTCACAGACAGTAAGTTATAACAATTCCCGCCTTCCCACAGAAGTCAGTAAGGTTGACCTTGTATCTGCAGCTCAAAGTGGTTGCTATGAGACTATCACATGTGAACACTAGATGTTTGGGTAACGGTAAGTGAAAGTATGCTACTACAATTAACAGCTGCTAACAATCAGGCCAACTACATGAACTACAGGCATTTTAGTACTGCATAACCCATCCAGTATACCTCCCCACACATATAATGGAGAGAAACCCCGACACAGGCAGAATCCAGATTAGCTGACAAATGGCAAAGACCCCCCACCCCTCAGTCTTAAGACACGTTTGTGGGGAATCAAACCCATTTCACTTTCCTATTGCCTCTGCAGGTGATCCTGTCAAAGCCCTGGCCACTCTTTGGAACAAGGAAATGGTCAGGGCTGTAGACATGATCACTTCTAAAGGTCCCTTTCAATGGACTAGAACCAATCAAGCCCCCTGATTTACTAGGGAGTTGACAATGATGAAACAAGCAAGTTGGAGACTAGAGTGTTGATGGTAGAAAATCTGGAACAAATCCAACCAAACACTGGCTAGAGCCTATTGGAATGCCAATGGCGTAACAGTGGTGGCAGCAAATACAGCTTTCTTCCTGTCGTCATTGCATCTACACAGTGTCATCCAGTTGGGCTGTCTCAAGAGTCTGTCTCTGTCCCACAAAAGCAGGAGGTAGATTACCTGAAACCCCCTGTGAAAAATACGTACAATACTTTGCAGATAAAATAGCTTAGATCCACTTCCACTTTGATGCCGTGATTAATATGGGTCCAATGAGTATAATCTTGCCTCCTGCTTGTCCCATATTACCGGATACAGCTTGCCCACTTGATGTTGGAGGATCCATAGATGTTTATCCTAGCCAGCAAATTCATTTGTGGGGGGTAATTACATTTCCCATAGACTCAGACTGCTACTAGTTATCTTGGAAGCTAAACTCACTATTTTCTTCCATTCATACAGTGTGGAAGGAGGGAGGAGGATAGTTAGGGAAGAAGAATAAGATTCTGACTTCTGGTAGTTGCAGCTTTTTTACAGACTTAAAAAATGACTTTTAGCCTACTCCAACATTTTCTCCCTAGCCATCATTCACAACACATAGACAACCATGTATAAAAGTTTCAGCTCACAGGATAAATACTAACTTTACAGTCACTTCTTAAGTGCACAGATCTCTGTAGGTACTCAAGAATTCATGGCCAGACAAGGAAAGAAAGAGAGATGTTGTAGTCTATGCATTTTCCATGCATTATGCCTCTGATCATATACTGCTTTACACTTCTCTTAAATATGACGACAATGATGATGATGATGATGATATTTATTTCTTACCTGCTTCACCCTATAATTCAATGAGGGCAATAACAAATTAAATACATATTAAATATATTAGTACAGATTAAACACAAATTAAACATGTATGCTTATAAGCACTCACAAAATGGAGGCACATGCTGTCTTTAAGTATGTGAAATCCTTATCCCTAGAGAAGTACAAAACACACAGCTGTAGAAGTCGATTCAATTCAAAGCATTAACAGAACACCTCCCCTGCCCTTAAGAGAGATAAGGTGAGACAGGGAGCTCTTAGAATCAATATAGGTGTAGAGACAGACTGTAGTTATTTTCAGAGAGCTGAAGACAGTCTTAAAGAGAAATCACTGTTTGTGATATGCATAGCCAGCCCCATCTAACTCGGGTAAACTAATTTTGCACTGTGTCAAAAACCTGAAAACCCTGTTTGATCAGAGGCAACAGTGGGACAAAGTGAATGTGTACAGACCACAGGAAACAATGTCTCTCAAACCACTTTTCAACTCTTATAAATCATACTCTTTCCAGTCTCACATGCAAGCAATAAGCTCCACACCCCATGTCTATATATGGTTCTCTTTTAAACTGTTCAAAGAACAGAGTCCTGTTTCTTGCATAGTTCTTGCCACCATACATTTCACTTTGACATATGTGGGAATTTACTAACACAACCATCAATGAAAATGATCTAAAAAGCCATTTCTCTAGATATTCAATTATCTTCCATTTGATTAAAGAAACAGCACATATTTCTCCTATATAGTGATAGAACTGTCAGCATATACAGTTAAAGAATATTTTCCAAGCTGTAAAACTTTCCATGTTAAGAGTCGCTTGCAAGGCTTTCTGACAGATTGTGGAGTTCACATCTTGATAATGTTTGCCTTTTTGCTTATCAGCGTTGGAGATTATCACAAAACCTGCAACTAGTCAACACTGTAACAAGTTAAGCTATTTTGTAAAAGAGCAATTTCTTCAAGAAGAAATACAAGAAGAAATGCTAATGACAGTCATTCATTTACCGGAACATTTTTTCTAATTTTATCCTCACACTTTCTCCATGTGAATCTGTTTTAGTAACAGTTGATATGAAGAATTTTGAGAAATCAGGGCTGAATGGAAAGGCTGAGTACCAAGCGCAGAATAATGAGATGGTTAGACATGCCATGTTGAAACTGTCCTTAGGTGGTCTCCTCAGATCTGATCAAAGTATTTTGGAAATCCCCTGGACCTAATTAGAGTAGTTCTGCTTGAACAGTGACAAAAGATTCTAGTATTCTAGATTGTCCCACCACCACCCCATAGGCACACCCCACATGGCAGTTCCACATATACACATGTGTGTAACACATACACAACAAAACAACCAGCAGCTTCAATTAAATGTGATCCAAAATACAATATACATGTACATAATCCAATATACAATATACATACAGGGAACAGATCTCCCTAGTTTAGAGTCCTATTTAAAGTTTATTGAAAATTAGATACACTATTTTCCAGAATCCCAAAACTTCACCAAGCCAGGACTAATGATATCATGAAGTGAGGGCGATGATGTCACAGGGTCACTAACTCTTGACAGTTCTTAGCTAGGCTTTAGAAACCTGCAAGTGGACTTGACCTTGGAGCAAGTTCAGCAGTAATCAGAGTTTAGGCAGATGTAATTAGGGAAAGGTCTAGAATTGCAAATATGGCTCCGTGCAAGTAGGAAGGGGAGATGGAGTCAAGAAAAATGCAAGATTTTGCAAGGCAGGTCAGTTATGGATGAGAACATTTTCAAATAATTTTCCATCATTTCATGAATTATCTGTCCAACAAAATAGCAACAAAGTGGTCAAGACAATTTTTTATTCCTGCACACTTCTTTATTAAAAAAACTATTGGTTTAATATAATTGCTAGCATAATGGCATATTGATAGGTTCAATTTGCAACCCTGAATTCCTGAAAGTGTGAATTAGAAAAATGGAGTCTTGGGACCAAAGCCTTACACTTGTCAATACTTTTGGGAAGCATCAAATAAAGCCACTGTAGTGAAACAGGCTGTTGGCCCAGATGGACCTTTGGATGAGCCTATACGTTAAGGAAAAACAAATGGAAAGGTACTACGGTAGTGGATTATTGTACCAAGACTTGGAAAGAAGTGTTCATTTACCAATCCCCATTCCCAGCTGTCTGGCAAATTCAAAGTTTTGATCTTGGCATTTAGCACTTTAATTACTTGTTCCAAGATAAGTTTGTTCAACTCCTAAAACATTAATTAGGGGCGTTTGTCAAAATGGCCACATTTACAGAGGTACAAATGATGAAATGCTTCCTTCATCAGACATGTGTGTGTGTATGTTAAGTTCCATAACACAAATTGTACAATATTTATATGAAAGCATTCTAGACATGGAGTTCCAACTTCCTACGAAGTTGCTTCTAAAAAATAATTTCCAAAGGGGTATTAGATATTGGCAGAGTTATGATTTTATATACTTTTCCAGTTTTCTAAAGTAACTAAAAAGGAAGTTTCAGTTACCAAAAAAATCTGATTGCTACAAGCTATTGGTATGTGGTACACAATACTTTGTCTTTGTCCCTACTTCTTCATTACCTCAAGATCCACAACAGTATATGGTGGAGCAGCAAAAGACACAGCATGAGCCGATACATGAACAAAAAGAATGGTGCTGTCCCTTGTCACACTGTAATAGTTAACAGTTATGAAGTTATATCATGGTTATCAAGAGGATGAACAAATTACAGGTAACCAGTTATTTTTAACTGTTTCCTAGTTCTGTTGGAACTCCCACTCAACTCCAACAGACACAGTTTCAAAAAGATACAGGAAACTTGACAAAATTCAATCTAAGATACACAGAGTTCTTTATTAATCTAATTGATTACACTTAGAAAGTTCCACCATTTTTGTTCTGTCAACCATCCTGCATATTATTGCCCTACAAGCCTTCTAGAGAAGTGGAAAAATATAACACAGTGTTGTGTGTATGTTTAAAAAATGAATGCTGTGTATAAATCCTTTAGAGAAGCCTGTTTAGAGAAACAATAAATTTGCAAGCCCCAACACCATATATCTAGTTTCTTAGAAGCCATAAGAATCTGACAACATTTAGTTCTGAGCCTGTATGTGAGCCCACTGGACGAATGAAGCCAAACCTCTCTCTCACACACACATACACGCACACACAAAATAGAAATATTGCGGGAGCTGACTGAAATGTAATCATCAAGATTCTGTTTTTCTCCATTAAAGACACAGCTTTCATTACTTTCCTCTGAGTCAATGATATTTTCAGTTTAAGGACCCTGCCTTTGAAGATAATTCATTATAACATAATATAGATGTTTGGTTAATGCTGCCTTATAAATCTAAACAGCCCTGTTGAAGGTCACAGAAAGTATTAAAGTATCAAGGCAAAAACTATCAAATTAACAATTCCAGAGATGTAGCCTAATTTCTTTTTTAACTAAAAGACAAATTAAATTCTGTCTCACTAACAACTTCATCAACAATCCAAAATCAAGAGAATCATAGACCAAACAGAATATGCTTCTTAATAAGACTAGCCAGTTACATAAACACACGTGCAAAATTCTTACCACTTTAAAGGCATTATTAAGTACTGTACTTTGAAGTCTCAAAAGGATAGCATCACCACCATCACTTTACCAAAGTAACCAAGAACAGCACAATGCTCTACTTAGCAGAAGTGGGTTACTTACCCGATATCCTGATGTTTATATATGTACTGCTGTTAGTGCTGGGAGAGAGACAAAACCGGCTGCTACTGCCCACTTACAGCTGTTTATCTGACACTTGCCTTAAAAGCAATTGTCCCTAAAACCCAAAAGGAGGACAAAGGGCCCGAAGCATTATCAGCCATGATGGTAGCATGACAGTCTTCGCTGTGCCTTCTTCAAAGAGCTTCCAAGTCTTGGAACCAAGGAATGTGTGAGGAACCACCCTTTCAGAAAGTGCTGTATATACAGCACCAAAACTGTAAGGTTAGTGAAGAAAAGGTCTTTCAAAACGCAATACACTAGGATAAACGTAATTTTATTGAAGCAAATATCCAAACAAACACATCTCAAAGCAGTCTAAAACTTTAATAAACATGCACCCTACTTGTAGCTTGAATTTTAAAAGCTACATCTTTTAGTTTCGAAGTCTGGCAATGGAAATGAGGAAAATGTTTCATGCATTCCTATGTACTTTGAACTCCTAGCACACAAATGCCCAGCACAGAGTACAGTCCGTTCTAGTAATTCATAATAAAGAGCTTAGCTCAGATCCTTTTCTTATATAAACTGGCACCACTCCACTGACTTCCGCTGAAGTTGTGCTGATTGACACCAGCTGAGAATCCATGTTTAGATCACATAAAACCATTTAAATAAAGAACTTTAGAGGATACTGATAATAATTGCAAACATTAGCTATAAGATGCCCTGACAAATGACAGATAAAATGAATACTCTATGTGCTGTTTCTAATAAGGCTGTATATCATCACTTTCCTGATTTGCACCTACAATGTTAAGAATGCGTGTGCTAACTGCATCTTTCCACTTCCTCAGTGATTAATTATTCTAAGTCCAGAGCCACTTTATGAAAATGAAATACCATCTTATTTGGCATATGAAAGGAATATAATAAGAAAACTAGCAGAAAATTCTGGTTAAGAAGTTCCAATGCATATCTTTATTGCCAAGTGTACAGACTCCTACAATTAGACTTTCTGTACAAAATAAAGAGCAAGCAGAAATAGAAGTTCCATGACATATTGGTAATTCTGGTGAAGTATTAAGTGGCCAACTTAAAAAAAAAATCCCAGAATACAATCTTGTTGCTTTTTTTTTTTTTGGATTTCAGATAGCTCAAAAACAGCTAAGAATGTACACAATCAGATACAAATCCAGCTACCTTTGTAATAGTGTAAGGCAGAAACTCTGAAAAATTAAGGTTGGTTTCCCTTGACAGTGCTACAGAAACAAACATTCAGTGTATTCTGGAGGAGAGAGAGAGGAAATGATAGGCACTGGAGGATCTGCTGATGCTTCATTTGCTGCCATGAGCAGAAAGCGACAGCAAAAAACAAACCATAAGCAGCAGCAGCAAAAAAAGTAAAAATAAAAAAAATAACGTGAGGCTTTTGTAGCACATAGAAACAGAAGCCTAAAACGAGGTATAGGTTGTATGTGTAACCTTATCTAGGCAGGGGATTACACGTGAAGATCCAGCATTTTTGCGCAAATAAGAAAACAATACATTAGGGACTAATTTTTAATCAACAAAACAGGCTGCAAGGGAATGGCTAATTAATTCCCTTCATGATGCAGTTGCACCAATTCAGAGTAGTCAAAGACTGCACTAGAGTATAAACAAAACCCTTGGCATACAGTCCATTATCCCACACACTTTCTCTGTTCAGAACTGTATGTGAATTAGCAGCACATGTGAACTATACAGAACATACAGAAAGAAGAATATATTTACCTCACTAAATTTATCCTGCGACAACAAGCACATTGGCTTTCCTATTAATAAACTGAGTTTAACCCTAGAAAATATGCTAGTTTCCACAAATCACACCATCCGCCAAAAGTAAAATACCTGATCCAACATTACTGTTTTGCTGAATGAATCTCAATATTACATTTTAGACACTGAATCCATCAGCTAAAAAAAAAAAAATCAAATTGTTGCTTTAGGATCAAACATTCAATTGTTGCTACTGACTCAGAAAATTCCTGAACCTAAACCAGAAAGAAAAATGTAGACTAGGATATGACAACATCACAATTATCTCTTAATCTTTCTTTTCCACTCACTCTGAAACAGTTTTCAAAACATTAGCTGTTACTAGTCTGTGTGAAGATACTCGGTTAAACATGTTTGCCAAGTGTGAGAGAAGGTACAACTCTTAAATATTTCATTTTCTTTTCTTCTTGAAAGAATTACCCTTTTCAAACATTAAAAAATTATACAGGTCCCCATACCATTAGTTATTATTTTGTTATGTACACTACTAAAATTGCCAGATCTCTTAAAGCAGGCAAGTCCTTTCCCCTTTTCTCATAGAAAAAAAAAAGGTTTTCACAACTGCAGCTTCATAATGCTAAAGCAGCAATAATGCTATCATTTATTTGTATTCAGCTGGCTTAGTAGAAATGAAAACAGAAAACAATCTATATCCTGTTGCTAGTTCTAATTAGAGTAAACCAATTTAATCAAAGGGAGTTGTCTGTGTGTTGACTTGCCATTCAGCAACTGATTGAATGGGCCTACTCTTACTCAGGACCAACAGGAAAGCCAGCTTTTCTGTGTGTGTGTGTGTGTGTGTGTGTCTATACATGTGTAGAGGGAAAAACAGTAAGACTTTTAAATCTTATTCTACATTCTCAAATATAATTTAAGAATGAGAGATATTTAAAGATATTTTCTACTTGTTCCTTAATGAAACCTTTGTTCCATCCTACAAACTGGCAACAAAATATTTGGAAACAATTTATATTCCCTGTTGTCCTGCTAAAAACCACAGTGAAAAAAAAAAACATGGGAAACTAATTCCATCTTGATAAAATTACACTGGCAACATCTAGTCTCATACAGAAAGTTTTAAAATCTACCTTCCAACATGTTTAAACCAAGCCAGAGAAATAACATTTCTTTATTAGGAACTGTCAAGAATACTATTATTAGCAACAGAGTAGAACAAACCCAAAGGTGAGGAAATACAAAGTCCATGGCCAGAAGATTTCAAGTCCCACACATCTAAATGCTAAATTGTATTATGGTCCTATAAAAACCTCATCTATTTGTAGAGATATTCTAGAGAAAGACAGACCCACCGTTCTTAATTTATACATAGCAATAAACATACTGTTTTCCTTATCTACACTGAAGCAAGTTCTGGCAGCTGCTGCTAATAGCTTGTGATAGAAGAGGCACTTCTTGAGAAACATCTACAAGGACTACAGATAATCAACAGAAAGACCCCAAATCCTAAACAAATCTACCTGAAAGTAAATCCTGTTAAATAAAAAAGAAAAAGGTTAAACACTTTTTAAAGAAACAATGACAGTATCATAGTCATTGTGACATTACAAGAGTGAACATGGCTTTCAAGAAGTGGAAGTGGAATGCATTAATTAACACTTAGCTGTCATGTAAAATGGACATGAGGAAAGGTGGGAAGGAAAGCTGTTTTATAATAACAGGGCATGCAGAAAGAGGACTACCGCAGAAGTCCTCACTTTTGTGAAAGATGGTAGAACCATTAAGAGTACTTAAAATACATGAAAATAAAGAAAATTGCTAAAGGGATGATATAAATGCACATGATGGGGAAATTTGCTGCACTTAAGAAAATCTGCCATATATAATCTCGTATAAATTGGCCTCAGGTAGTCATATAAGTCAAGGGCAGGCCAAAACTAGGGATTTTGATATGATCTATAGATAGGTCTAGGGCCATGCTGCAGAGAGGGAAAAGAGTCAGCACTGCCTCAGGGAGGCATCTGCCCTTGCCACTGCCACTACCATCTTCCTGTCCAGGTATTTAAAAAAAGCCTTCACCACTCTACTCAGAGAAGGGGATTGTTGTTTTTAAATCAAAATTAAGGTACAGCATTAACTTTTTTAAAAAACAAACAAACAACTGCTCCATTCTCTGAGTAGAGTGGCAAAAGGTGTGAGCTTAGTCCATCCCAGATGAACCTAAAAGAAGCAACAACTCTCTCTATTCTCTTGGCACTTCTCTGAGGGGAAGTGCCATTTTCCCAGTCATTCAATAAGGCCAGAAGAGGTGCTGTAGCAGAGACTGTAGAGGGTGGTGGTGCTTCTTTCAGGTTCTCCTGGGACGGACTCAGATCTTGCCTTGTGCCACTCTACTCAGAGAAGGGGATGGTTCCTTCTTGGATAAGAGCTAAGTCACAGTACTTACAACAACCTGCAAATAAACTGACCCAGATTTTTTGGGTCAATTTTTTTTGACTAAAATTTTTCAACTTATGAAAATATATAGTATATCTAGATGGGAAGACTGCCTGGGAAACTGCCTTGAATCCTCTGCCGAGAGAAAGGCAGATAAATAATAAAATCTTATCTACATTGCCCCTGAATTTTTCCCTGAATGAAATCCAGAAGACACATGCATGACATAAGTAAGGAAATGCACAGCCTTAGCTGCACTCTAGTTAGAAGCTAACGCATGGTAGTTATTTTGACTTCAGAATTTGCAGCTCACATGCAGAAGTTTTCTAAAACAACTCCTGCATGGCAATATTCAACATGAGCCTGCCATATTGAAGCTTGTGCCTGCTGAATCATATTGAGTCTCTCCATGCCCGTCTTGAATGTTAACTATGACCACTGACATTAATGAGTATGGAAAATGTATACCCAATTGAGCCAGCACAGCTGGGAAGAAGCTTTCAAATATTATAGTCCTATACAAAAGAAGTATTTTTCTGAAGCCTTAGCATGGGCACTGTAATATAGAGTGACCTACAAAATATGCATGAAATAAGGACTGAAATTCACCCAAGGGCTGATGCAGTTTTCCCTCTCCTTCTATAGCCCACTGCATTCTGCCACATAACAAACCAGTCTTAGACCTTTGTTACAGTTTAGCACTATAAGCATTCTCAACCGCCTTGATTAACTGCAACAGGGGATTGCATACATCTTAATCAAGGAGAAAGTGACACAAGTCACAATATGCAACTTCATGTGATTAAAATGAATTAATGGCTTGCATTTGTCCACACTTGGATGTAAAATTCACTAGGTAAAACTTGGGCAAATATCCACCTTGCAGCCCAACCTGCCTTACAGGATTACTGTGAGGGTGAAATTGGAAGAAAGGAGACCACTGAACATCACCCTAAAGCGTCTTGGAGGAATGGTAAAATAAAAATGTAAGAACTAAAATAAATCTTATAAACTAAATCCAACAGTTAGGCCATTTCTGCACTATACTGTTATAGTGCTATTATTCCACTTTCAACATCCTGTGGAATTCTGGAGTAGTTTATTGAGGCCAAAGAGCTCTCTGGTTGAGAATTCTAAACGCCCCTCCCTAAACTGCAAACCCCAGCAGTCCACAGGATAGCACTATAACAGCGTAGTGTGGAAATGGCCTTAGTCCCAGTTAGGATAGATTCAGTGAATTAAATTGTATAAGGGCGGATTTAACAAATTCTTCATTGTTCAGTGGGTCTACTCTGTCAGTTGGATTTAACCCAACATTATCCACTAATTAAATTTGGAAATGGAAAACTAATGTATTCCAAATATGACTACTTCAGATATCAGTACTTAGCTTTTACTTCTTTTTTCCACAGGAGAAAAAAAGAATGTTGCAGTAATTGAGGTGAATGAAATTTTAACTAAATTACTGTACCAGTTTATCCTAAAGCAGGAGATCATCTTTCCAGGGCTGGCTGAATGACTTAACAGACCTTTTGACTGCACAGTGTTTGCACATTGGACAGGATGTCACAGAATGTGTGATCACTTCTTAAAGAAAAAGATGCCAAGAAAATAGTAATAAAAAAAGCATTTAAGCATAAACTGAGTATGAAACAAATACTTCTGTATATGGCTCTGAATTCAAAGGAAGAGTTGAACTAATTTTGTCTCCCTAACTTCATTTTGTTCTGAACTCTTGCAAATTTCCTTAAATTGCCACTCCCAGTCTAACTTAAAATCTAACTTAAGTAATAGATTTCAACTTTCAAAACACAATAAAGTGTTTGACAAAAGAAAAAGATTAATATTCTTTCCATAACCAAGCAAGTTCAATTCAGCATCAGAGGATGACAAATCATTGGCTCTAAGTCCTTGCAAAAATTACCAAGTCAACTGTGAAATATAATGATACGTAGTCCAATCCACCTTCAATGAACTCTTTCCAGCATAAATGATGACAACAGTATTATGTCATGTTGGAATTGCCATAGTGATCTACTAGATGAAAGACTCAAAAGTGATGTCCCCCAAACTCAGGTCACACAGGGCCTACTGCCTTGAGGGTGATGCCAAGGAATTCTGAATATCACAATATATGAGAGTTACCATTATTCTAGGTAGTTGAGGTATAGAAATTATCCAGGGGAAGCAGGGCTCAAGTAAACAGTCACAATACACACCATGTGCAAATCCCAGATGTGTGCAGCTCTCCAGCCAAAATTTTTTCTGCAGTTCATTTGCATACAGACATGATTGCCAATGATATTATCATGTCCAAGCTTCTCCCCATGTGGAAATTAATCTCTTCCTAAAATTGTAATCTATGAAGTAGACCTTCCTACAGTTTTTCTTATCTCATCTACTCCTTTTAGAAAATGACTTTCTGTCACACATTTCTTAACTCTTAAAGCCCTCTTACATGTGTGTTTCTGATACATCCATTGTAAAACAGACTAATTAAAACTGAATGCAGCATTCACTTTAAAAATAAGATTACTATTATCAGGAAGAACAATAATATTGTATATTTTGTTCCCTTTACCAACGTATAAGGTTCTTCTTTTCAAAGAAATTTTTGAGTTATGTTAAGCAATTTCTATTGAGCTGTGTGTAGTAAGGGTGATTTCTTCTTTGCATTTGTAGTATATTTAGCATCTATCAATGCGTACATTATTCAGATTTAGAGGGGGGCAAGAAAAAGAGACCTCATTTTTGCAGTGCTCAAAATAAATAAGTAGCAAGGGCATGAAGAGCCTTGAAAATTAAAAGTTTGTGGGAAACTTGCTGTGCCTTGTGGTAAGTGGGACATGTTCCATAAAATGGTGATGGCTGGAACTAGTATGAAGTACAGTTTGTTCTGTGGCTTTTGGACCATCTGCAAATGACTTGTAAGAGACACAAGGATACCAAACAAAAGCATAATTGTGATATAATGGAAGTATGAATCAGCCCTTCGGACACTCCAACTGGAAAAAACAGGCAAAGTCTGGGAGTATTTCTAGGGTGGCATTATAATTCATTATTGACTGGAAAGATGTGAATTTCCAGCACTAAGACCAAAACTCATGATCTTTGGAAAGTCTTTTTTCCCCCAATCCACCATAGTAAAGTAGATCTATATAATCTTCTATAGCTATCAATGCTATACTGGTAGAGGTTTTTTAATGGCTTACCTGAGGGGAATTGATACAAATTCTACCCCATAATACCTTTATTTGGGGATTGTAAAACTGGCTGACTGAAATATGCATGGAGAGCAGGGCATTAGACTGACTTTTTCCTTTCACATTTTTGCCATCTTCCTCATAGGGAGAGAGTTAACAGAGTGAGAGTTAACAGCTAAGCCTCTGTTATATTTATTGGATGTGTAACTTTAAAAGCAAAGAATAAGAAAGGGGACTGCAACCATTTGGAAACAGCTGAGTGACAGATGGGAGGTAGACAGTTATAAAGCAAGAATGGAGGGGAGCGCTTATACAAATTACCAGGACTTAGTAATCCCAAGGGACTAAGAGACTCACTGCTTCACTCTCCCCCACCACCCTATATGTCCATTGCTGTCAGGAACGCTGCAGGAATGCTTAGGGGAGGCCCCCCTAAGCAATATGTCTCTAAATTCTCTTTCCAGCTTGTAGGAAGTCAGGGAGTGGAGAAGAGTCCCTTCCTTGGATCACTCCTTTTAATTTACAACCCATAAGTCCCTTTCCTCCTCATCCCAAAGTCACAACTCAGACCAGAGGCACTTGCCCAGCTGGCTGGTCCAGAGTCATCCAGCAGCAACCTGTGCCAATCATGCAGATATAACATTGGATGCACAGGTGCAAGGTTAACCCCCCAAAATATTTTCACTGGGGCTTGGACCTACTCTCTGGGGATCTAAGAAACTATTCAGAGTTATATGGGAGTTTACATAGAGAATAAAGAGATTCAAATCACTAGAAAAATCAGTATTAATGAACTGTGTGGGGTACTTCTACATGTAAGATAATTCTCCTCTCCCAACAGAGGACAAATGTAGTTGCTTTGGAAGGGGAAAGAGAGAGCCTATTCCCTCCTCATATGGGCTACCCAGTTTTATAATGTCTATGTAGGTCTTAGAGGAGATAGGAATCAAGATCTGCTCCTATCTTTGATGATCAGGAACAACTGATTGCAGGATGAAGAAGGAAGTTTGAATGGAAGTCAGAGCTGGGTGTAATACCTTCACAGTCTTGTGTTTTTTCACAGAAGATATAGCAAGTAATAACATTTAAATCTTTAACTCATTCTAGTGGCAGACTGTAGTTCACATAAATAGCTATCCCCTAGTATATGCTGAATATCTAACAACAGTATCAGTAATAATCTTTTTCTCTTTGTTTGTATTCAGAATAGAAACAAATTTAGTATGCTGCTTTCTTTACTATTGCGAGTGAAATCCTAGGGAGTAAGTTCCACTCAAAACAGTGGAGCTTACTTATGAGTAATCATTATAGAACTATGCTGTGACTCAGCTGTATTGGAGAAGATGAAATGGAGCATATTGATAAGGTGAAATGATGTTAATTAGGGAAGAAAAGAGACAGGAGATTGCCAGTTATATAGATACACTGGCAATACATATCTTTTCAAATATTGGAAGGATGTGAATTTGCAATGCTCATGTTTTCATACTTGTCAGAAAATGAATGAGTGCCAACCAGGTGTTTACAATGGAAACATAGGCCATTTTCACATAGGGGTAAAACCCCGCGGTGCGACGACCACAGACGGAGGTCATTCACATCGTGGGATGAGCTAGCGCGGTTGGAAAAGGTGAGGCGCCACACCTCCAACTGCTCTAGCGCAGCCGCAGGGGTGGCGCTGCGAGTTTTTTAAAAACCACCTTCCCAGGTGGTTTTTATCAAACTTGCCCGCACTAATCCATGGCAGCTCCTGGTGAGAATCTGCAGAGATGCGGTAGTGCGCTGCCCTGATTGGTGGAGCGCCGCTGGAAGCCGCCGGCCATTTTGGGCGCCGCGGAATGCCGTAGAACACCACCGAGCACCGCCAAAATTCGGCGGCATGTGAAGCGGCAGAACTGCGTTCCCCGCAGGGATGGAGCAGGGATGGAGCAAAACGCAAGCAGGTAAGCTCCGCCCCTGCATGCGCTGCCCCGTTTCAGCCCCCCCACATGAGGAAAGGGCCATACTGAAATCAGTAGGGAAAGGATTCCAGATTCCCCAAATCCAAAAACTTTGTGACTAAAGTTAGTTACTAGACCATAGTATAAAACTGAATGGTGGTAAAGGAAAGATTCTTCAACAAAATCAGCAGTTTCCTGATAATTGTATTAGGATTTTTTTCAATAGGAAAAATAATTATCTCTCATCTGGTTCTTTGTTATTTTCATTCCTGTACTTTAGCCAGTAGGATATGAAGGTCTTGCATCCTTTTCTTGCATCCAATTTTCACTTTGGTAACTTGGTTTCTTCTCCACCATTTTACACTTTCTGCATCTATGTACATTTTATTCATTCAGTTAAGAAGTTATTGCCTACAAAAGCTTATGGGACAATGAAGACATTCTACAGATTACATACATAGGGCACCTAGGGAACTCAGAATCCTAGTAGCTAAATCTAGGAGAAATGCAGTTGTGGCAGACATATTCAAACCAGAACACAAAATATGGCCTGAAGACTCTAAAGCCCATAGAACTAGGATGTTTATTTCAGGCATCCTCTTCTTAGGCCTTGTTCTGTGTGGCACCGCAACTAAGCAAAGAGCTACCAAGAGGAACTTAGATGGCATTTTATTCATTTGGTAGCCATTGTCATTGGCCTTTCAAAAATATGTGCTCTTACTGTTCTGAATCACTACTGTATGATGAGCCACATTGAAAGCCTCTACTCTCCATCATGGAGACAAGATGATGATGACATGCCCTTTTAAGACTTTCTTCCTCCTTTTACTTCCCTTCTCCCTTCTGTTTGAAACATCCTTTTTGACAAAGAGATCTCATGATCTGAAAAGCTTGCACAGATCCATATGCCTTTTTGTTGACCCAACAAAGGTACTGCCTTATGTGATCTTATGCTTCACTCTACTGGAAAATATATGTTGCAAACTATTATTTTATGATACTGTATTTTAAGTTTCAGTTTATCATATTATGTTATTAGCCACTGAGAGAAAAATATTAGCAGGTGGACTTGTGCAAATATAAAAAATAACTAACCAAATTTGAAGGAACTATTGCCTTTTCAAATTGCAATACCATTCCACTGGTATTCTTTCATAGAACTGTTGCTTTATTTAACCTAAGTCTGCTTTCGACTCTCATCTTCCCAACGTTGGGAGCGAAGAACATCTGGTAATCTACAGATTACAAACAGCAAGGCTATAAACCTTTAGGTCTAAATAATAAGAGCTATGATTATGCAAACCAGGTGTTTTCTGGTGTATACAGTTGGGTCCACAGTTGAATAAATGTCAAAGAAAATAAGGAGGAAACTCCTAGCTGCATCAAAAATGCTTCTTTTGATTTCCCAAAATGCTTTCTTATATTCCTGATGCATTTTGAAAACTGTCTATTTTTCAAGGAAGCAACTGAAAACTTTTTTAAAAACCTGAAAATTGTAAAAATGCCCTTCAGGAACGTTCAAAACTACTCTGCTTTGAAATTTACAACATTTTAAGTAAAGCCAGAAAACTACAAGAGGTTCCAATGTGCTTTATCTAGCATCAAGTTGGGATAAAAGTTCCATAAATACTATAATAAAGAAATGAAGAGGAAAGAGAGGTCAAGGAGGGAGATGTCTATTGGGCAATACCAGCTTTATTGTAGATGGACCTATAGGCCCAAGTTAGATTGACACTGAATTCTCTAAGCAAGACAGGAATTTCCAGGCTTGCCTACTTAGCTGTTATCATCTTGAGAGATAGGTTAGTCTTCTGTTGTTGTTATCTTATGAGCATCTATCTACAGCAGGCCCATTAATCATAGAAACTACTCTAACTAGATGCTAAAACTGGATTTAGCCTCAAGCCTTACCTCTGACCTTTCATTTGTGTTACGTTTTCTATATTTAGGTTTTCCATATGTTTTCCATATTTTCCATATTTAATCTTTACAGGTTAACACAATAACCCTCTAGGGCAGCAGGTATGTAGGTGCGGCTCCCTGGACACTTCCCCACCCCAGCCTAAAGCACGTTTGTGCACATTTTTTCCTAATATATTCAGCTTTAGTTGTGTACCTTTTTCAAATGTACACATAGTTTTGTATATATTCTTCTTCATTGAAACATACTAAAACCTTTAAACATGTAACAATTTCTGACTAAGTTGTGATTTTTCCCAGTGCTATTGTTAGGAAGAGTGAAATTTTTGCAGGGTAAAAGCCAATATAACATATCTTTTAAACCTTGAGCTAGGACAAGAAAATCTTGTTACTATTTAAGAACTGATTATTACCAAACTTGCCCACTTAGTAATATTCAGGATATTACAGATGAATTACATCTTTGTTTTCTGCTTGTATTCAGGAAAGACGTGCCTGTGGAGGAGAATGCATATGTTGTCAATGGTATTTAGACTGAAGTCCATTATGGCAGTGTTCCCACATTTTCAACAAATCACAAAAATACACTTATGAATGGGAGAAGATGGAGAATGTCATATTCTGCTTCATATGATACAAGTGCATGGATATCATTAATGTAATCCATATTGAAGCATACTATTAATTCTCCCTTTTTCATAAGAACTATGTAAAATAAATACTAATATTTTGTTCATACATCACTAAAAATCCAGCTCTTAGGTAACCACATTGGAAGAGTGAAAGGGTAAGAATTACTGAATTAGGGACATTCCTTGAAACAAAAGAAATCCCAGAAAATTTATGCAAGAAGCACCATATAGATTACCACTCCGGAAATGACTAGAGGAGTGTTTTAGCACGGCATAGATTTACCCAGCTGTTTCATTCCATTTGTTACCTTAGAAAAAGTAGGAAAAAAAGTATATTCCTAAAATAAGATGATTTTGACAGCATAGGACCTGCCTAGTGGAATGGGATTTCTGAGGTAAACACTGTTCAACCTCGCTATGGATCATACTTTGTTAAAGAATGGTCTGTGTGTGTGTGTGTGTGTTATACATAGAAATGCATATATGTACTCTGCAAAGTGAAATTAATAAATTTTTAAAAACTGGATTCTGCAAATAATTTTTGAGAGAGAACTACATGGAAAGACAATATTTTTGTTTGCTTAGTAGGTGTCTCCAATAAAATATATCTATAATTAGTTTAACACTGTAAGCAATCAGACAGTAGAGCAGACACTGTCCTCAGGTAACCTCATAGAGTTGCCTTCACTGAAAAATGCTGTCTCTTCTCAGACTTACTTACACTTTGAAGTGCTTAGTTCTCTCACATTCCTCCCTTTAGGAATGACAGTAATGCAAAACAGCCCCTTCCTTTCTGTACTGCTGGGTGAAGAAACGTCAGTGCAGAGCAGAGTTTTATCAGTAGTGCTGAACATGCATTCTCTTTTAAATATATACATCTTTATGTAACCTGTCAAACTGAAAGCTTCTATTTTCTTTTTCTTTTCTTTTTTTTTAAAGGAAGGCATTGTTAATTTCTTTCTGAGATTTGCTAACCATATTTGAAAAATATGCACTCATTTTTCTATCAGGCAATCTATCGTTACATTTCATAAGAAAATGGATGTTTTAGTCCAGTAAATTTTAAATCTTTGCACTTTAGGGAACCCATTTTACACTAGCTTGCTTATTGTGAAACTCATAAGCATCTGTCACTGAACTTCTGTGAATTTTTGAAGATTCTGAGCCACAGTCTGAGCAGGCCACATTATACAATATTTTAAAAATACAGTTAGCAGCTACCACTATATACGGTATATTTTTTTTCCTGTTCAGAAGTATGTGTGACCCAACCCAATCCATCTTTGTCCTCACTGTGTTCCTGATCTTGGAAGAGTGAGGAGCATGCTTGCAATTTGCAAAGAGGGTGGAAAGGGGCCATTAAAGCAAACTGAAGCTTTTTTCCCACATCCAAACTCCAAGTGCATGGGGGTCAGCTGGGACAAGACTACAGCACTGGAGCAAAGTATTCTACCTTCACCCTATGTTCTTACTAAACAAAATGATAATTACATCATAAAAATAAATAAATTATGTAAGAGAAGCAATAGGCTTAGCCTGTCTCTCTGACAGACATAGTTGCTGCAAATCACACATTATAATTTTGTTAAGATAAATGGCAACCTATTTTTAGTTTGTGAATTCCCAGTGAATTCAGATTCCAATTTGAATTTAGGACCACCTAAAGGTTTCTGTTCTGGTACCAAAGAAGTACTCTACCAACGCAATCTATCAAATTTGCATCTGGCAAAGATAATATTGTCTTGGTCAGAGAAGGGAGCTGGGATTTAGAAGGAGGAAGCTGCTGCAAAACTCCTGATGGGCTGCAGTTTGAATCAGTTTCAACAGTCTTAAGAATTGTCTTTATTTGCACATCAGGAACGCACAACCCTTTGCTCTGAGGGTGGCATCTACAGTTTAATTAAATCACCAAAAGTGACCCTCACCATATTAATAGCAACAAAACATTCTGTTACAATTTTAATCAGTCTGATTTTCAGTTAATCCCATTAATACAGGCTTTCTCTCTTCCCGTACCCTTCATATGCCTCACTGAACCACTTTTGTTAATTCTCCCTTTTTCTGCATACTCTCCCTGTCTTATAGAGCTACGTTTCTTCACTCATACCACTAGCTTTTTCTCTTCCACATTTAGGATTACCAGAACTCAAGGCCTGGACTTGAGTTTCCAGTTTTCAATAGGTCATCTCCAGGCAGAAGGCAAGAGTACAAATTCTCCAGTTTTGCTGGGCTTGTCTCTAGTTCAACTGGTAGAGGAGCAACTTGCTACAATATGCAGGATAACTGATTTGTTTTTGCAGTTTGCAAAGACTTTGTAGGGCAGTGGTTCTCAACCTGTGGGTCCCCAGATGTTTATGGACTTCAGCTCTCAGAAGCCCTGAGCATTGAACATAGTGGCTGGGGCTTCTGGGAGCTGAAGTCCACGAACATCTGGGGACCCACAGGTTGAGAACCACTGTTGTAGGGGAATGTATATATTTACCTTCTTCACTCCCGTCTCTGCAGGGCTAACCCCTCTACCACACTTTACGTTCATATTATGGCTAGAAGCAAGCAGACTAGATTAAATATTCTTTACCCCATCTCCCTCTGTACGTATTCCCTTATTCTGGGAACAGCCTATTTAGCTATGATTTCTGTCTCAATTTCTGTCTCTCTCACGAGAATATGGTGTGTGTGTGCTTGAATGTCATGCCTTGAGCAACAATGGTTGGTACCCAGTACATATTTCTTAATTACATTATTAGGACTGTTGCTAGGTCTCATGTTTGGGTCTAGAAACCTCAGGACTTGGGAAGAGTCTCTTTTTAAAATATTTTTATTGATAAAAGAAGAAAACAAATGCTTATATAAATAAAGAGTTGATAAGAAAGAATATACAATAACTTATTTTACATGATTAATTTACAAAAAGACATACATTGAACCTGATATAGCAATTCGCCATCGTATCTTATTAACCTTAAAACCTAAAATATATCAATATTTTCCGTTTTAACTTAATGTCAATATAAAATATCTATTTAGTAATAATGTCATAATGTTAAAATATTACAATGTAACATTACAATGATAACCTCACTTTATGTCTTCCTTGAAACCCTTTCCCCTCTCCCGACTTCTTACCCTCAAGAGGCTGAGTGACTTGCTATATGTCAGTTTCCTTCAAAACAGTTTATTTATTAGTACTTCTGTTTATTGGTCTTTATTCTTAATGCAATATAATCTGTATCAGAACTTCTATTAAAACTATTAATATTATTTTGTCATTGTATATATTAATACTACTAATGTTACTCAATCATTAATCATCCAGACAGTTGCATCTATGTATATATCTATATCCTTATACGTATATGTAGATATGCTTTTACATATATTTGCATTTTCAAGAACTTGGGAAGATCCTGACATGTCAATCCCATCCATACTACTCCAGGTTTCTTCCCACATCTCTCTCAGTCTCCCTATTTATTTCCCCATTCAACACGTTCTGTTTATCCCATAGCACTCTTCTCTCTGTACTATCACAGGTCTCGCTAGAGTTCCAGCTTCCAATATCTGCCCTCCTTTTAACTATAAAATCACCCTCCCTTTGTTTCTGCCCTCACCTCAGTCTCTCAACTCCTGCTGCTGACTTCAGTGGCTACAGCACAGGTTTCCCAGGAATGTGTACACTGAGACTTTCTCAAGTACAGGTAGCCCACAAAACAGGTCTGTCCGTGTGTTTGCTTTAGACAGGGAAAACAAGCAGTTACTTTTCTCAATCTAGGAAAAGAAAGTACAATGCAGTTCTGGAGAAACAGGACTCTCTCATTTCTGATACTATATTCTTTCAATAGCTTATGGCATGCAACAGATTTGTTTTAACTTTATTGTAAGAATAACAAAGGAGATTGATAGAGCTCATAAAAAATAGACAAGTCAGAAAAAAATAATTTCCATAAAAATGAAAAGGCTAAGAGTGCAGCCAGATGAGAGACTGTTAAAAAAGTAGATAAGGAAGAATAAACACCTTAGACACATCATGAGACTGCCTGAATTGGGACCAAACTGGGACCTGAATTGTCCTCCAATGATTTATCCAGCAAGCAGTCTTGCTATTCAACATGATTGTTATTTTCTTCTGAGATATTTAATAGATTTGTAGCGTGCTAATGATCTAAGCACTTCTCTTTTTATTCACTTCAGTTCTGAGACATTTTACAGCCTTCACTACACCCCCTCCCACTACCAGTCCAAATTATTAGGGCTAAGAATAAAACCACACTGTGAGGGTTACGTTTGAGTAGAAGTGTATAGGATTGGCCTGAAAGTCACCAAAAGAGGAAAACAATTATGATGAAACAGCAAGAGATATATGAGATAGGACTATTTGTCCTCCATATGTGTTTATAACATGCAAAATGTCTACAAAATATCCCACAGATGGTCTGTGTCTCCAGTCAGAATCCAACACATTGTTTCCAATAATGAGACAGTATGTTGAAGAAGCTGTGCAAAAAAAGAAGAGGCTTTTTTTCCATATGTTACAATGGTTCTCATTTTAGAAGGAGGTTAATAGATCAATATCCATTAGTGTAGGTAGCAAAATCCTACTGGTGCTGTTTATCTACTTCTTTAGTGCTCTTCCGTTCGGGGACATCCATGTCATGCAGTATGAAAAGCTCTTATCTTTTTTTCTTATTAACAGCTAAAGTATGGCATTACCTCACTCTGAGAAAAGACCAAGCAATTCCTTTACTGAAATTAAAGATGTTATGCTTTATGGGGCATTCCTTTTATTTAATCCTTTTTCACCAGATGATACAAGGTGGGTACAGTATAGAAATGTATAAAGACAGTGGTTTTGATTTTAATGTACCTCTATTCATTAAATTTAAGAATTAATAAGCAATACAGATAAGGCAATGTTCATGGAAAGTTACAAGGTAGTATTTGCTGTATAACAACATTTACAACTCAGTGTTAGATATATGAAAATAGCCACTAGAAAATTGTTTGATGTTATTATGTTTGGGTTTTATTTTTGTAAACTGATTTTTAAAAGAGCACTTAAGTGGTAGAGTTTGACTTTTATGAACTGGAACTGAATAGAGTGAACCTGCTGCTAAGAAACCATTAAAAATGTATTTGACAAGAGTCTTCTATTTTTGCATTGATCTGGCTTGACATGTGTTCTCTCATAGTGCACAAAATGTTTTCTATTTTTTTTTTGGATAAGCAGTCTTATACATTCTTGCATCTACTTGAACTTTGGACCATTTAAAAAAAAAAGCCAGTATCCCTCACAGCTGTAACAGCGTCACTGAAGGTCATTGTTGGTTTCTAGATGAATAGGGAAACTTTGCTTCCTATCTAGTTCAGGAGATAAGCACCCCAAGAGGCCAACAGACATCTACCAGTGGTTTGAAAGGAGCTAATTTTTCTATAGCAAGGGACCCTTGCCCAGAAACAACAGCAAAAAACTATTCCGCAAATCTCAACAGAGGGAAAACTTTTTTGAAAAAGGTGAAATAGGATAATACTTCAAAATTATGAGCAAAACAAAATGTAAAGATCTCTCATTGATAATATACTATCTGCAATATAACAAAAAGCAAGCAGACTATAGAAAGTCTACACATTGACACTTGAGGTTTACTCAGTTCAAGTGACAAACATATAATTATTCTGTGTATTAGCTAACATATTATTAGTGTTAATAATAATACCAATTACTCTGTACCCTTAATTAATAAGCTATTAAATTTTTATAACAGTAAAGGTTGTCTCATACACAAGTCATTTTGTTAAATATGACATTCAAATCCATCTTTGCAATACGCTCTCCTCTGGAGTTGGGCCATGAAATAAAATGCTATGAAAAACAAAATAAACCAAAACCCTGCTGTGGAAACAGGACAAATCTAGTTTTCACATCCCCTGCACAGATAGAAACAAGACAGAAGTAAAAGGCACCAAATGGAGCTCAAAGCTTCAGTATGATATCAGCCTCCAGATTCTGGCAGAATCTACAACCTAAGATATCAGTTCCTCCAAGTCAGATAGTCTCACATATTCTGGGTGCCCAAAATTTTCTTGCTTGCAATATTTTTTTTAAAAAAAAAAAACCTTAAGCAAGTCTTGAGGAAATATTAAAGGTGAGGGATACAAAGAAAGCTTTACTCCAAAGTGACTAATTAATTATGTAGTTAGTACATTTATTTTTCAAGACAAAATAGAATCTACTTGTTAAAGCCCCCCCACACACACACACACCTAAAAATATACCAGTGACCTTTTTCTGATGAATGCTGATACTGGTACAGAAACTCTCCAACCAACTGGGTCACATATATGATACTTGCTTTCTAATACTACCACACCAGACAGAGCTTGGCCATGCAGAAGCAGACATGGAAGTTTAAATTCATCTAAGGGATGATACAGATAGAATGACCATCTTCTTTTTTCTTCCTCTTCTTCTTCTCTTTTCTCCTTCTCCTGTCCCACAGAATCTTTCATTTCAAAAGCAATGGATTCATTGCCACAGCTCTATATATTACCAAAAGCATCCTCTATGTATTTTGAAAAATAGGAGGGAAAATATTGGCAATAAAGTGATAAAGTCACTGCTGTCTAAAGTCACAGCCATCTAAGCAAAAGAGAGTTTGGAATACAGTCAGGATGACATCAATCTTTTAAAAGGACCCAAGGAAATAAGAAAAGTAAACATGTCTGTTGGCCTGATACCTAGCCCTGTAAACTGACAGAAAGTTTTATTTAAGCCAGAACTGTTAAACATACAAAAGAATCAGCCATTTGGAGTTTGGCTTTTGCAAAGGGAAGTTCTGCCTCTCAGATCTTTTAGAGAACCCTGAGGCTCTAAACATAGGCAATCTGGTAGACCTTATAAACTTCAATTCCCAACAAGCTTTTGCTAAAGTTCCTGATTTTGCATAAATTTGATCACCATGGAATAAAGTAGTAGATTAACCTATGGATCAGTAACTGCTTTAAAAACTCAAAACAGAGAGTATGGTCACATGAATAGCTCTTATACACAGGCAGGTCAAAGTTGACTCTACCAATGATTTGCATTGGCTCCTATCTGTGATAGATATATGGGATTTCCAGGTCCAGGCATCACTCTTTTATGGATTTTGTATTTTGTGTGCTTCTGAGTACCAGATGCTGACCAGCAACAATGGAGAGGACAGTTGTCCTGCTCACGGGCTTCACAAACATCTGACTGGAGAACGTGAAGAAAAGGACTGTGGACTAGAAGATCTTTGGCTTGATCCAGCAGGGTCTTTCTTATATTACTATGATTGGGGCTATTTAGTTTATTCATAAATGCTTGGGAGTTTGCAAATTACAGATCAGATTTATTCTTTTATATTTTCACTTTTTTTTTTTTTAAAAAAGGATAGATTTGCTGTTTGCAATTATTGAATAAAGATGAAGTGGCTGGGCAGCTCAAAGACTGCTGGACAATGTTGATTGTTCTGAATCCATATCCATTTGGCTCCAGATCACAAGTTGTAACTGAAACCACTTTAGTTCCTCCTGTTGAGTAACTACATCTAGAAATCAATGAAACATTGTACAGAGCTTGGAGAAAGCTATTGGGGGACTATAACATCAAAAAATCCCAAGGCAACAAGATGACTGGGTGATTCTGGGAGCTTCAGTAGAAAAAGCAATTCTTCCAAGATCTGCAAACATAACCCTGTGATTGATAGAGAGATAGACAGACAGACAGACAGATTACATCTGAGGCATCTGGACTGACAGGTAGTGAGAGGGTGTTTTTTTTATTATTATTATTATTATTATTATTATTATTATTATTATTATTATTATTATTTTATTATTATTCTCTGTTAAATGAACATATAAATGAGCATATAAAACTAATCCATATTAAAATCAAATCAAGCAACACTTTAAAAACCATCGTTTAAAAATAATCTGGATAAGCCTGCCAGAAGATACTGGTCTTTACTTCTTTAAATAAAGACAGTGCTTCCAGCTGATGAGTTGCTTCCAGCAGGTCATTCCATAATATAGGAGTGGGTGAAGAAAATGTCCTCTGGATAACAGTCAGCCTAGTTTTGGCTGACTGGAATAGATGCTCCTTAAAGCACCTGAAGGTACTGTGTGGATTATACAGGAGAAGGCAACCTGGTCCCAAACCAAGTAGACATTTAAAGATAATAAGTAACACTTTCTACTTTGTACCAATCTCACTGCCATGTTTTAACTAACCAAAGTTTCCCAATCTGATACAAAGTTAGCCCAGTGTACAGCACAATAAGTCTAGCCTTTTCATTTTTACTTGACCACGTACACTCAGAAAGTAGAACTGTTGACTTCTTCTCTTCATTTTTGGATTCAGTTCTGAAGAATGCACTTGCATCTATGCATTTTTTTAAAATAAAAAAAGCCCACAATTGTATTGTGCAGATATCTGAGTAAAGACTACCTAGATTACTAGTCACTGTCATGGAGTGCCTAAAATCTTGTACAGGAGAAATGATTCCATAAGAATCATCCCTCCCCCAAAGTCAATATGGAAATTACTTACAATGCAATATTTTTCATGCTTACTTCCAGAGTAAGCCCCATTACTCCCCTACAAGCTTTCAGAGGACTATAGCCTCAAAAGCTCAAAATCCAGAAGATACATGTTTCTAATCCAGTTAGTTCTACCTTCTTTTATTGGTCTTTAGGGAATGACTCATTCCGTGGTTCCAAATAACAAACTGTTTAATCTTCCATGCTACCTGCAAGATTCATCTAAAGAAACAGAACACTTCCAAGAAATAACAGACAGCTATTCCAAAATGAAACACGTCATTTTATGCAAATTATAATAATTATGTGAACTTGTGCAAATGAAATATCCTTTTATTTACTTTGGGAGTTTATTTGAAATAACAGCCAAGGAAGAAACAGCAAAACTTGAACTAGAAGGCTAAGGTAAATTGATAAAAGATGATCGTTCACTGTTTGCATAGAACATGTTTTAAGATAGAGTGATCTACTTTTTGTCCTCCAGATATTATTGGACTACAACTCTCATCAGCCCTAGTTAGCTGAGTCCATGGTGAGAGATGATGGGTGTTGCAGCCCACAAACAGTTAGAAGGCCACAAATTGCTCATTCCTGTTTTACAGTTTTATTCGTCAGTAATAAATATAATATTTTAAAGAGAACCTTTTAGCACATCTTCACTATGTTATTATTCAGGACAGGTTAACCATTTTTGTGTATGAATTCATACAAAAATGGATATCAGGGGCAAGTTAGAATTTTGGAATATTTTTCCTGGTCATTCTCATAATTTTCCATTTGGCAATAATGGTCAAAATCCAATTATTAGTTCCCTCCTAGAGGAGATGCACTGAATCAATAGAACCTGCAAAAGTATTAGCTTCCCAAGTTTCCATTAATTCAATACTTTATCAGGGACTAATTCAATACTCTATCAGGGACTAACAAATGGATTCTGCCTACTGTCCCTATATTGAGTATGGCATCAACTGGAATTATTTCTTTCATTCTTTCATAGAAGGCTTCAGATTTGGTTGAACATTTCAACTGATAACATGAAGAAAGAGCTGACTTTTGTTGATTCTATCCTTTGTGTGCATTCCTAACTGCCCCAAAAAATCTGTTCTGGGAGTTGCAGAACAATGGGTGAGGTCATGCTACAGGCTGGAGTAGGAAGAGGAAACAATCTTCTCCACATCTACAACATTCTTAGTAAATCTCCAATTAGGTGATAGAACACTCGATGCAACCCAATATGACAAGGAAAATACTTTATGGAACATTCTGTTTATGCTTTATGGATTCCTATTTATATGCTTTCTATCAAGATTTCTAGATGGCCGTGAAAGATGATGGTTTAATTAAGATGATGGTTTAATATCCTATGCAAGGGTTTGTTATATCATTCTCATGATTTCATATAACACAGTAGGTTGTTCTTATTACTGATCTTTTTGATAATTCCTTGATTTTTTCCCATAAGACAATTATGTGTACACTACTTCTGAAGATGACCAAGAAGGCAGCAAATGGTCAATGCACACACATACACAGAATTATGTCACTCTCTTCTAGTCTTTCTAGACAGCTAGTCTCTTCTATCAGTCACCAAAGTATATTCATTTTGCACCTAGAGCTAATATTTTTTTCTACTTTGATTTTCAAAAATCTTATGTTTCATTCTCATGAAACCATCTGTTCCTTATATTACATTTGCTCATGGTGAGCAAAGCACAGTTGTACTGGTTTATAAGTAGCATCTCTATTCTTCTCCTAATGCTAGGTACATATAACTAGGAAGATTCTGTTCATACTGCGATATTCAGTCTCTAACACCACTCCTAATCCCTCTTCCTTTTTGTGAAATAACCAGTGTAATCTTATTGTAAATCTTATATTCTCTATGCTTCTACTGATTTCCCTTTCCTTATGCAGACCCAAAGACTGCATCTGATGCCATGTTCAAGAATCTCACAGAATGTAAGAACAGCTTTTGGAGTACATTAGTGTCCATCGTGAGAAGATGGTCTAAAGGGGTTAGAATTATTCCTCAGAGTACATATAGGCCTTTGATTACTGGCACATCCAGTACTCCAGCTAAACTTTACATGCTGCTTTCCCAGTATATAGCGGCTAGACTGACTGGGTTGGTTCTGTGAAAATTTGTATCATAATAAATAAAACTTAAATATCAAAACACTCTTTCTGTTCTTATTTGAACTGTTAGCTTTATGGGCAATAAGATAATGTTACCTCTACTTCATATTTTTGCTGATGGCAACAAACATGATGTTACAAGAAATGTTGAGTACAAAATCTGCAAAGTTTTAGATTCTTCTACACAAAAAAAGGATGCTCACTTCCACAGATGTAAAAAAAAAAAAAACTGGTGTGGAAAGGCCCAAAGATGAATTCAATAAGCACTTGCTGTTAAGAATAATGGTCCAAAGAGTGTATTTGGCTGTCTTTTTGGCCTCAGTACAGACAGGAAAAGCAGGATATCAAGGGCTTTCATTGAAAGAGAGACAACAGAATTTTTATCCATACCAGGCATAGGAGACAGGGAGTACAACAGTTAAGAAAGTGACTACAAGGAACTTAAACCAATTAAACCTCAAACCTCAAAGAGAATTTGAGCTGTCTGCTCAACATGTCTTCAGTGTGGAGACAAGAGCTCTGGGTTTGGGTCCCACACTGGCAGAAAGGTAGGAAAGAAAGAAAGAAAGAAAGAAAGAAAGAAAGAAAGAAAGAGGGAAGCAAACTCAAAAAAGTAGCTTGAGAATGAACCTTGCAAGGTAACAAACATTTTATATCCACTATCTAATAAAATGGGCCACTAAACCTCGGAGATACTTAGGACAGTAATTTATCTCTGACTAGAGGAAACTGTTTAAGAATAAATATGAGTCCTTACTAAAGCCAAACAAAGAGTACCGGAACAGTAGAAGTACTGCAATCATGGATAGACAACTAGAGAAAGTACAACTATCATGTTTGGACCTTCCCTCCTCCCTCTTTCAGTCTTTCCCCGGTCACATCTCTTTCAATGGCCAGAAAACACTGTTGAACTAAAAACTGCAGCCCCTGAAGAGACACTTGCTGAATTCCTACTAACACCTTCTGCACAAAAATTCAAAACCCCTCTCAGTACAAGGCTGCTCATCTACAACAAAATTCTGTCCAGTAGTGGTCAAAAACCAAAATGAAAAAAAAAACCCCACACTTTATGATATCAATCCAGTATCTTCTTTTTAGTAAGTCGGGAAAACTGTGGAGAGGGGGGTCAAGGAATTTGATTTAATTATAACAACGATTTTAGCAGGAACAGCAGGTAGAAAGGAAGGATATGAGACTGTAAGCAGAAACATCCTCTTAAAAAGACTTTCTTGAAAAGGCAATGAAAGGCTATTTATTTAGTTTCATTTTGTATTTTTTCTGTGTTGTTTCAACAAAGAAATCTTGATTTCAGTAAGGTTTGACAAAATTCCCTATAATCCTCTTACAGGAAAATTGGTGAACTGTGGGCTAGATAGTGTTACAGTTGTTTGACAGGTGAAACACAGAGAGTCCTCATCATTGTCTGCTCTTCATCCTGGAGAGAAATGATTAGTGGGGTATTTCAGGGTCCTGTCCATAGCCCAGTGTTGTTGAGCATCTTCATAAATGACTTAAATTATTAAATCAAAAGCATGCTTATCACTTTTCCAGATGATGCCAAATTAGAGGGGGATATCTAATACCCCAGAGGACAGGATCAGAATTCAAACTGATCTTGACAGATTGGAGAACTGAGTCAAAACCAACAGAATGATTTTCAAAAAGGATAAATTTAAGGTACTACATCTAAGCATGAAAAATGAAATGCAGAACTACAGAATGGATGACACCTGGTTTGAAAGGAGTATATGTGAAAAGGATCTAGGGTCATAGAAGGTCACAAATTAAACACGAGTCAACAGTGTGATGAAGTAGCCAAGAAAGGAAATGAAATTCTGAGTTAAATCAATAGGGAGGTATTAGTATCACTCTAGTCTGCTTTAATCCAACCTTACCTGTGTCCAATTCTGGGCATGGTAGTTCAAGAAGGATATTGACAAGGTGGAATTTATCCAGAGAAGGGTCACCAAGTTGATCAAAGATCTGGAAACCAAGCCTCCGAGGAACAACTTAGAGAGCTGGGTATGTTTATCTTAGAGAAGTGAAGACTAAGAGGTAATATGACAGTATTTGAATGAATGTCATGTACAAGATGGATACAGCTTTTTTTCTGCTACTCCAGAGACCAGCACACAAACCAGTGGATGCAAATTACAAGAAAAAAGATTCCACCTAAACATTAGGAAGATCTTTTTACCTTTTTTCTTTAACTGCAAAAGCTATCTTTTTACCTTTTTTTTTTAACTGCAAAAGCTATAGTGGAATAGATTGCTTTGGTGGTGGATTCTCCATTTTTTTAGGTATTTAAACAGAGGTTTGACGAGTGTTTTAGTAGTGTATTCCTGCACGGCAGAGGTTGGTCAAGATGGCCCCTGTGGTCCATCTCAACTCTAACAGGCTATGAGTTTTTAAAAAGTTCTCAAGCATTTGACCAACACAGGAAGTGGTCCTTGGTTCAGCTACAGTTCCTGCTATAAGGAATGGACTGATTAGTTTCAGCTGCGTCAATGTCCAGTTCACAATTTTTTAATGGCTTTGGACCACTTTGTAAAACTCTAAGGAGCTGACAATAGGAACTTTCACAGAACTGTGGACTAATTTGTATATTTATGTTTTAATCTATGCACTCTACTAAGAGATATGAAAGAGGCAGGTACTAAAATTCTCAATCACTGTTCAGCTTTGTTATGTTCTACCACTGTCACAGGATAAACTGTAACTGAAAACCAACTGAGGTATAGAATCATAGAATGTAGAGTTGGAAGAGACCACAAGGGCCATCCAGTCCAACCCCCTGCCATGCAGGAAAACCCTCAAAGCACTCCCGACAAGTGGCCATCCAGCCTCCGCTTAAAAACCTCCAACGAAGGAGACTCCACCACACTCTGTGGCAGCACATTCCAATGCCGGACAGCCCTGACCGTCAGGAAATTCTTCCTGAGGTTCAGGTGGAATCTCCCCTCCTGCAGCTTGCATCCATTGCTCCTTGTCCTGGTCTCAAGAGCAGGAGAAAACAAGCCCACTCCCTCCTCGACATGACATCCCTTCAAATATTTAAACATGCCTATCATGTCCCCTCTCAACCTTCTCTTCTGCAGACTAAACATACCCAGATCTCTAAGTCTGTCCTCATAGGGCATGGCTTCCAGGCCCCTCACCAATTTGGTTGCCCTCCTCTGGACCTGCTCCAGCTTATCCATATCCTTCTTGAATTGGGGTGCCCAGAATTGGACGCAGTATTCAAGATGAGGTCTAACCAAAGCAGAATAAAGTGGTACCAATACCTCCCTTGATCTAGACAACATACTCCTATTGATGCAACCAAGAATTGCATTGGCTTTCTTGGCTGCCGCATCACACTGCTGACTCATGTTCAGCTTGTAGTCTATGAAGACTCCTAGATCCCTTTCACACGTACTGCTATCCAGCCACGTGTCCCCCATCCTATATTTCTGCATACCATTTTTTCTGCCTAAGTGTAGGACCTTACATTTCTCTCTGTTGAAATTCATTTTGTTAGCCTTGGCCCAGCTCTCCAATCTGTCCAGGTCCTTTTGAATTTTGATCCTGTCATCAGGCGTATTAGCAACCCCTCCCAATTTGGTGCCATCTGCAAATTTGATCAGCGTGCCCTCTATTCCTTCATCCAAGTCATTAATGAAGATATTGAACAGCACCGGGCCCAGGACAGAACCCTGTGGCACCCCACTAGTCACGTCTCTCCAGGATGAGAATCTGCCATTGGTGACCACCCTTTGGGTACAAATCCACCTGACAGTAGCCCTGTCCAGTCCATATCTTACTAGCTTCTTTGCAAGAATGTCGTGGGGAACTTTGTCAAAGGCCTTACTGAAATCAAGATATACTATGTCCACAGCATTCTCTTCATCTATCAAGCAAGTAACTCTATCATAAAAAGAGATCAGATTAGTCTGGTATGACCTATTTTTGAGAAATCCATGTTGACTTTTCGTAATTACGGCATTGTTTTCTAAGTAATTAGAAACTGACTGTTTGATGATCCGCTCCAGGATCTTTCCAGGTACTGATGTCAGGCTGACTGGGCGATAATTATTTGGGTCCTCTTTTTTTCCCTTCTTGAAGATGGGGACAACATTTGCCCTCCTCCAGTCTGTCAGAACTTCTGTCTGCCAAGAGTTTTCAAAGATTATAGCAAGAGGTTCTGCAATGACCTCTGCTAGTTCTTTTAAAATCCTAGGATCCAATTCATCTGGCCCTGGAGACTTGAATTCATCCAGTGTGGCCAGGTATTCCTGTACTACCTCTCTACCTATTCTGTGCTGTATTTCCCCCACTTCCTCACCTGCTCCCCAACCGCCAGGTTGAGTGTTTTTATCCTTTTGGGAAAAAACTGAGGGAAGAAGGTGTTGAGGAGTTCTGCCTTATCTCTTCCTTCTGTTATTAATTCACCACCTTCCCTGCGCAGTGACCCTATCGTCTCCTTCTTTTTCGTTTTGCTGCGGACATATTTAAAAAAGCCCTTTTTATTGTTTTTAATGTCTCTGGCCAGCCTAAGTTTGTTCTGTGCTTTAGCCTTTCTGACCTTCTCCCTACATCTCCTGGCTACTTGCTTATAATCTTCTTTGGTGATTTCCCCCTTCTTCCATTTCCTGTACATGTTTTTCTTAACACTTAGCTCAGCTGAGAGTTCTTTAGTCAACCATTCCAGTTTGTTCAGATTCCTTCCATTTTTCCTCCTTAATGGCACAGTTTTAGCCTGTGCCTTCAGTATCTCCCTTTTAAAGAACTCCCATGCCTCCTGAACTCCTTTCTCATTGACTATTCTTGACCACGGGATTTCAGCCAGCAGCTCCTTCAGTTTACAGAAGTCTGCTTTTTTAAAATCTAAGACGAGTGCCTGGCTACGCTTGTCTTCTCTTCCCCACTGAATGCCAAATTCTAATAGGGCGTGGTCACTCTCTCCTAAAGATCCAACCAGTTCTACATCATTAACAAGGTCTTCCCTGTTGGTCAGGATCAAAACCAGAATATTTGATCCCCTTGTCACCTCTTCCACCTTCTGGACCATGAAATTGCAAGACAAGCAAGAAACTTGCTGGACCTTGCCGCCTTTGCAGAGTTTGACTGCCAACATATATCCGGGTAGTTGAAATCTCCCATTATTACTGTATCTCTCCTTTTTGAATGTGCAGTCATTTGGTCTATGAAAGCACCATTGAGGTCCTCAGTCTGGCTTGGAGGTCTGTAGTAAACCCCCACTATAATATCCCTATTGTTTCTCGCTCCCTTAATTCTTACCCAGATGTTCTCGACCTGGCTTCCGGTGTTCAAGTCATGGATCTCTTCACAGGTGAAAACATCCTTGACATATAAGGCTACTCCTCCTCCTTTCTTATTTGGTCTATTTCTACAAAATAGGCTATACCCCTCTATCCCTACATTCTAATCATGAGACTCATCCCACCAGGTCTCAGTGATGCCTATCAAATCGTATTTATTTTGTTGTACTAGGAGTTCAAATTCATCTTGTTTGTTTCCCATACTCTGTGCATTAGTGTAGAGACACTTAAGTCCCCGTGCCCTTCCTGCAAGTCCCATAGCATTGTTTCCACGCCTCCCACGATTGGATGCTATTCCTACTTGGCCAATATCATTCGGGCCTTTTTTCCCTGCACTTGCCGAATCCTTGTCCTGGATAATCTTGTCTCCCTCCCCAGCTGTACTTAGTTTAAAGACCTCCTAATCCTCCTTGTGAGACTGTTTGCAAAAACGTTCCTGCCAAGTTTCGTGAGGTGCAGCCCATCCCTTGCCAGAAGCCCATGTTCCTGGAATTTCAAGCCATGATCCAAAAAGCCAAACTGTTGCCTATAGCAAAATGTGCGGAGCCAGTTGTTGACCTCTACTATTGTCCTTTCCCTTCGTGCACCATATCCTTGAACAGGGAGGATTGATGAAATGACCACCTGTGCACCAAGGTCCTTAAGCTTTCTCCCCATAAGCTCGTAGTCCTTTGTGATGTGGTGAAAGCTGCGCTTCACCGTGTCGTTGGTTCCAACGTGAACCAAAACGAGGGGTTTACGGTCAGTGGGCTTGACCAGCCTGGCTAGTCTCTCTGTTACATGGTTTATCTTGGCCCCAGGAAGACAGCAGACCTCTCGATTGAGTTTGTCTGGTTTGCAAACTGCCGGTTCGGTTCCTCTGAGCAAGGAGTCCCCAACCACCAGAACTCGCCTCCTCTGAGGTCTGTCCGGGGTTCTTCGACAAGCAGATTCTTCCAGGATTGCCTGGGCATTGTGTTGAGGCTGGGAGTGCTGGTCTTCCTGATGTTGAATGCTGTCCTGTTGGTGTTCAAGTTCCAGTTGCTGAAGTTGGATTCCTTCTTGCTGATGTTCTGTTCCCTCCGTTTGGTGTTCCTCATCTTCCATAGCACCAAGAACGTTGAAGCGATTCTGCAGTTTGAGAGTCTCTGTTTCCTTCCTGGCCCTTCTACTTCTCCGTGTGACATTCCTCCAAGCATCGCTTTCCCGGCTCACGGAACTGATTTCCTCATCTGGCAGCTTCTCCACATATCCGGCCTTCAAGAAGGTCCTCTCTGCCCTATCCAAGAAGTCCTCACCTTCCCTAATAAGACGAAGATTAGAAACCTGTGCCTCCAGCTGCCGAACCTTGTCCTCCAAGAAGGTGACCAGCTTGCACTTGCTGCAGGTGTACCCGACAACATCTTGTGGCAAGAAAAGGAACATGCCACAAGTGCTACAGGTGACAGCAGCAGCTCCCTCACCTTCCATACTTGATAATACAGAGAATAGTTGTTAAAAACAACAACAACAACAACTGGACCTTCTTTCTCAAATTGAGCTGTATAAGCTATGTCTGCTCAACTAACTGCCAAGCTCGGTTGAAGTCTTATTAAATTTGTTCAGTCGCTATAAGGATTGGTTATTCCTAAACTTGAATGGTTGAACTTGAAGAAGTGAAGTAGATGAATGAAAGTGCACGCGCCTATGGCGTGCGCCGCTGGGAGTTCCTAATAAAGCCTCCTTCCCCTAGCTGGCTCCTCCCCCTAGCTTGATTAACTCTCCCTAGTTTGACTGACAGTTAACTGACTAACTAACAAACAATTAGCTGACAATTAGGCTGTGAGCTCAGGGAGAGCTTTGTATATTGCAAAGTACAAAGAAAATGTGAAACCAAAACATAGTGTGCATGGAAATAAAAGTCTTCTCATATGGAAAAGTCAGGTATGACATTAAAATTGCATAATATAGCTTGCAAAGGAGTTCTGATATGAACAAGAAAATATTCACATGGAGGAAAATAATCATATAAAAAGAAAGCACACCAGCACAGTAAACAAATGTGTACAATTGAAGTGTCTCTTGAAATTTTAAAAATAATAACTATTCCACATATTTTATGAAGCGTATCAAATCTATAAAAATATATTCTTAGGAATCATTATTGTAGATATAAAATGATTTTCCAAATCAGTCACTATTAACCCTCTGTACTGACGGATGTGTGGGTAAATGTATTTTACATTCATAAATTGCACAGTGACAATGGCCTGTATCACACAGGTTTTCAGCAAAAAGCAAGACAGTGAATTGACTTTGAAAAGTTTCTTTTTAGTGACAAGTTTTTTAAACACCTTTAATGCTAAATTGTACCTTACACTGTGTGCTTTTCCTTTAAATGTTCCTCTGTTTCCATGCCAGTCAATGTTTGTTTCTTTTTGATTTGGACATGCAGTACAAGATACACATTACTACTTTATAGGCACCTTGTTTAGCTGCTGTAAGAGCAATGCCCTTGCTACTCTGTTTTCATCTATTTTTGAAAAGAACTGAATCACTTTGATCATACAGCATCCTGTAACATGGGGGTTTCTACATTTTGGACACTATTTTCTGAAATGGGCTGTCCTCTAGGCCTGTATCTTGGTCTTGCCACCTCATGTCATTTTGTGTCACAAGCCATCTGGTTTTGAGGGAAGAGGCTCCCTGTTTCATACTACGGTGAGACCTGTCCTCAGATGATCCAAGCTGTATTTGATTCTGTGCATATTTGCTTTTTATTTATGGTTTGTTTGTTTGTTGAGACAAGACACAGAGCTTAAGAAGTAATGCCATCTTTTCTGAATGATGCAATGCACTCCTCTTTTAACTTTTCTCTGACAAAGACTGAATTGGAAGCTTTCACTTTTTTAAATGTAACGTTTCATTTATAAGAGGGAGAAAACAATGTCAAAGGAGTTATTTCTGCTTATCTTAATGTGATTTCTGTAAAAATGCACTCTTGCTTTAAGCATCTACTCAAGTCAGAGATACTGATGTTTTCTCAGTGGATACCTTCAACTTGATGTATATATAAATTAAAAAAAAATAAAAAAGAAGGAAAGAAACATAGCTTTACCACTTGAATAACTAGGTACAATGCTGCTTCTTTAATTATGAAATGTTTATCATAAACTTCAGTAGCTTCAAATACAAACTCAGGCTCTGTGATTAGAACTTCATCTAATGATATACCATGAACTATATTTGCTTTATTAGACATCATTCAATATCATTATAAGTTATCATTAAATATAGAAGTGGTATAAAAAAAGAGGATTGATGTAAACACTAGGGTTCTCTCTATATATCACTGTCTGGCAAAGAAAGTAGTTATCTTCTACTTGCTGTATTTACTTCTAATTTCCAGCTGCTAAAGACCCAGAGCCAGCATGGTGTAGTGGTTTGAATGTTGGACTATGACTCTGGAGACCAAGGTCCAAATCCCTGCTCAGCCATGGGTGACCCTGGGCAAGTCGCACTCTTTAAGCCACAGACAAAGGCAAAGACAAACTTCCTCTGGAGGAATCTGAAGGAATCCTGCCTAGTTCTCCCTAGGGTCACTGTAAGCTGGAAATGATTTGAAGGCATGCAACAACACGGGTTGGGTAACAACTCCCATCTGATAGCCCTGAACCACCCTCACGGTATCTACAGTGAATTTTCAGACTTTCTTGTACTATGATAAAGGAACAGCAGCTCATGCATTCCAGTCTGCATTAAATGCAGGAGACCTATGCTGCTCTTAGAGTGTATTTTCACTTTATTAAGATTTGATTAACTGATTAACTGTTGATTAGAAATGTTTCTGTACTGAATAAATATCTCAAAGCACACAAGAACACTATGAAACTTAGGCAGATTTCCCATGGCTCATATCTTTAAGGAGTATGAATCATTAGCTCTCAGTGGAATTAATTTCCCTCATTTCTTCCATTATTTATTAGCCTGAGGGGGCAAGGTCTCAGGACCCAAAAGTAGCTTCAAGTTTTTCACCATCTGTGCTGAAGTTAAGCCAATGCAAATTCTACCTTCATCTCTGCACTTTTATGCTTCCTGAAATATTTCATTTCACACTTGTGATCTCCGTGTCTTAGAAACAATAAAATATGCACATCTCATCAACTTGGGAGAACCATTTGTGACATGTAATGAGAAAGTACTCCTCAGATTAACTCAAGGTACAGGGCCTAAATAAAGGGTCAAGACAGCTGTAACCTTCTATGAGGTGATGACAACAATACTGCAACCACACTGCCAGGCTGTACAAGAGGATATTGACAGCACAGTCCTATCTTTGAATTATGCATGGTAGGCAAGACAAGTTTATATTTAAGCCTTTTTGGATGATCTGTGGTACAACAGAAGATGAGGAGGAGGAGGAGGAAGAGGAGGTATTTATTCCATTATAATGATAACATAATATACAGGCAGGAATGTACCAGAACAAAGGGCAAAAATGGGCAAGTTTGGAGCATGGTAGACAAGAATATCCTGATTTCATATTCAGATCTTTAACACTGGTCTTGCTTCATGTCTATGTCACTACACACACGGTCCTGGGAAAACAAACATAAGTAATACTCTTTTCCATCAGCATAGCCTACAGATGTGTTGCTGCTGGGACAGTAAATCCACATTCAATTTTAAGCCACACTGATTTGTCCAGGAACTCTCCCAGTGCTAGATCCACTCTTTTCAGAGATTTCACACAATGAAAGTACTCATACAACTCAGAGCAACTTTGTAGTAAACAGCTGTAAAATCAAGAGCGGATTCACCACTCCCATAGCAACTGATCCATTTCCTGGTCCTTCTTTCGTTTGTTATTCTGCTTTGATTATCTGGCACTTTTGTGTAAATAATTTCACATAAATGCTCATATTTATACACACAAACTATGAACATATGTGGGAAATAAGAGATGAGGCACAAGACACAACAAGGATTTTCTGTACACCTTCTCCATAAGTGATCAAAAGCCTATGGCCACACAGTGGAAGTGATACAACCTTAGACATATTTACCATAATTAACTTCATTAACATCAATTTGAAAACATGTGACACTCTTAAGTGCTAATAAATGTCTCCTACCCATCTCTGTTTCCAAGGATCTGTGTACAGGCCACTCAACAGGTGGAATAGAAATGGAAGGGCTCCATACACATTAAAAAATGCCAAAGGATTGCAATCTGCATGCAGCATGGAAAACACTGAAGAGCACAGGCACTTTGGGAATACCAACAGCTTCTAGCTCATTTTTCCATGGTGTATGGGCCTGTGAGGCAAGAGGCTATGCTACAGTAGCAGTGCAGCTGGTAGACTCTGCCATACCAGGCACACTTTTACTGAGCAGCCAGACCAAATGTGCCAAACACTACTAGGCAGCAGCAGTGGTGGCATGGGGTGACACTAGAGGAGATCTCTCGGAGATAATGGCAATGGCAATATGCTATCACTTGTTAGTGCTCTGGAGGAGGAGGCATGGTAAACTCCTTTCCAATGGCTTTTACCATGAAAACTCTATGATGAGACAATCCGAAATGAAACAAGAAATAGCGCCAGAAGATGATGCTCTCAGGTCAGAAGGCACTTAACAAGCTACTGGGATAGAAGCAGAGGACAACCACAAGTTGTACTGTCACTAATGATGCAACTGGATTCAAGCCGTAAGGTCATTTCAACTGTTGATAGGCTGAGAGGTGAAAGGAAAGTCTGAAGCTGTAGAACACATATTACAGGAACATGGAATGTGAGATACATGAATCAGGGGAAGTTACATATAATAAAATAAGAAATGGAATATATAAACATCACAATACTTGGGGTGAGCAAACTAAAATGGAAAGGAATGGGACAATCTGAGTCAGATAATTACACAGTGTCTTATTCAGGAAATAAAAATCTAAGAAGAATTGGGGTCACGTTAATAGTGAGGAGGAATGTTGCAATAGCAGCCAAAGGATGCAACGCAAATTCTGACTAAATCATGTCAATAAGAATTCAGGAAAAAACCATCAATATAGGCATAATCTAAGTTTATGTTCCAACAACAGAAACAAGAGAAGAAAATGAAAGATTCAGTGCTTGAGGCCAAGTGTCCAGGTGCTGCCTTGGGGGAAAATGCAAAAGAAATTATTCTTTAGGTCTACCTCTGATTCATAACCTTCCTTCAGGAAATCCCAGTTTATTCAACAATCCTGAACATTAAGAAGTCTCCTTTCCTTTGCATTGTCTTCTAGAATATTAAATAAAGGTAAGCAACTGGTGTGCAGCTTTAAACAGATATTTGAATCTTTGAACAAATATTTGAATAATTAAATCTAACCTAAATATTTAAATCTTGTGTTAAGTCTCAAACGTCCCCAGCAACAAATTATATTTACAGGGGGTCCTATAATAGTCCTGTCATAGACTGCTAAAAAGACCAAGAAATGGGTCCTAGAGCAAATCAAACTTGAGCTCTCCCTAGTACCTAAGTTGACTAAGGTGAGACTGTTATACTCTGTATTTGTCATGAGAAGATATGACTCACTGGAAGAAAAAAAAACACTTGGTAAAGTAGAAGGCAGAAGGAAAAGTGGAAGACCGCATTATAGATGGATGTTCTCCATTAAGGAAGCCACAGCCCTGAGTCTGCAAAGCCTGATCAGAGCTGTTGCCGATAGCGTTAACCTGAAAGTTTCTCATTCATAGGAGTGTCATAAGTCAAAATTAACTTGGTGGCAGTTAACAACAACAGTTTCTAGCCAAGAGAAGAACTGTAATCAATTGCAGTGGGGGTGAGGGGATGGGGAACCTATAGAGCAGTCCTAACTCTTGAAAAACTGTTCTGGTTAAGCTTGTTGGTAGTATCAGTAACAAAAGGAGTTAGTAGCTGTTTGTTTATTTTGTTCGTGTTTATTTTCACCAAAAAAACTTATTTTTTTCTTCTTCATCAACTCATCATGCCCAAACCTGAAAGCTTAATTTCACTATCAAATATCTCAAACCTATCAAACAGGTTTACCATTTAACTGTGTTGAGCATATGATATCAAGGACGCAGTAAACACTTGGCAATCTTTGTACTGCCTATGACTTTCCCGTAAATGTTATACTGGTTTTACTTGTAACATTTGGCTTTTTTTTTTTCAGAAGTAGTGCTAAAAGGCTGTGAGGAAGGCAAAGTCAAAATGACAGTATCATTCTTTAACTGATAATGCTATCTTGTGTTATCCTTTTAAGGCTCTAAATTATCATGTTGTGGAATGGTAACCTGTAAGAAAGCAATGAAACTTCCCCATTCCAGCACTTTCTTTTTAAGTAATGCTTTTGTGCTAAGTTAGCTGCACCTTGTCAGGTCCACTGTTCTACATGGAAGCTCCTTTACGTTTCACTTTAGTCCTTTCCTAGCAAATTTCTTCCTCTAAAGACCCCATGTTCCTATGCCCTCTCTTTCAATCAGAGCTTCTTTGTAAGTGGTAGCAACAGCAACAATGAAAGGATTTTTGGTAAGGGCTCTATTTCAGATGGTGGCTTGTTCTAACATCCTGGTACAATTTTAATAGTTCCAAAAAAGTTTTTTTTTTATTTTAATAATGTATACATAACATTATATGGATGGCCTTGGGTAAATGGAATAAATAAATAATATTTATTCTCTAAAAGAAATTATTCTGAAGTGACCTTGCACTGACTCTCCAGTTATATTACTTAGAATGCAAATGGTGCATATCTAGTGTATAATAAAGTTCTGTTAATGTTGTTGCAACACCTGTGAATTATTGCTTTCACCCAATGGGTGGGGAAATTCTAAGGAATGAGTTGTACTTACGAGTTGAGTTCTGAAAGAGACAGAGGGCTGGAGCTAGAGAGGAGTTGCAGTTGCCAGGGGTAAGGATTAGGACCTTTCCACCTTGAATAAGTTAATAGGGTTTACATTTATGAATTTAGGAGGGAACAAATGGGTAAATTCTTTAAAGCGGAATTTCTAGATTGCATTTGCATCTATTTTGTATTTTTTACATAAGCCTGGAAGGCTACATGCAAATGTTGCAATATTATTGAGCAATATAGGCAGAAAAGTCCTCCACTGGCACTTCATTGGATGCATGGAATTTTTGTGACAGTGTGCACGTGTTAAATTTACTATATAATTTGTTGTATTGTTGCTTAAACTATACTGGGACTTAAACTGTGATTTTGCTTGCAATAGTCAATTATAGTTGGCCCCAAAGAATCCAGAAAAATGTTCTATGATGGTCCCACAAATTATTTTAATAAGTTGTATATCTCTTCTAACCCTTTCCACCACAATAATAAGCACTGCCTCACGGTCTTAAAAAGTCCTATGGCAATGATACTTAATTACAGCCAGGCACTATGAGGCTGTAGCCTGCATCTCAGAGGATGGCAATGGAAAACCACTTCCTTGCCTAAGCTAGGAAGGGCAATTGAATTGCATGGAGTCACCATGAGTTGATAGGTGACTTGAAAGCAGGCATGTGTGTATGTACGTACACACACACACACACATAATTTTTTAAAAAAAATCAGAACACTGCATGTCAGCCTCTTCTGCTTGCAGAAACATCCTATTGCAAGCAGAATATTATTCTGCAGCCGTATCAGAGACCTGACGCCACAGTAATCTGCCAATGAACTGGTTTGCCCACTATGATTTGCTGGCAAAAGACCCAAATAGGGAAGAAAGTAGGGGTGAGGCAACGGAGGAGCTGAGATGTGTCAGATCCTATCCTCTAGTATCCCAGGCATATAGCCACAACACTGGCACAAAATTAAGTCACAGTGAGGATAATTTGTAACATCCCTAGGTGAAGCACAGCTGGTCACAGCTTCAGGTGGCCTCATGTTGACTTTACTGGTATTTGGCCATCTTTACCAGTTAGCACTGCACTCTTTAGCTGAAAGCAAGTTTCACTGGATTCGTTTGAAAGCCAGTTCTAAGAGATGTATATATATAGCATTTCACAGGAACTTTTCCTGTTCTTTCATTTTCTGGACAGTGATTGAATAAACAGCTACCAACACTTTAGCTGGAGAAATGTGAAATATTATAGGTCGGTTCTTCAGAATATTATAATTTCCTATATAGTATAGTACAGACATCAGTGTTTGCATGCTGTCAAAGATAGAGGCATTTTTATAAACAAAAGGAACAAGAATGCCAGCAAAAGAAAAACTATTGCATAAGAATGGAAAGAATATTTGAAAATATTCAAAAAATACCATTAATGAGTGTTAGGAACCCTGCCAAGAAGAATAGTGTGCTCTAACAAGAATGTTCGCAATTCACACTTATTCTGTGCAGAAAATGCTGTTTCCTGAGCAGAAATACTTCTTTTGTGAAAAAGAAAGCAGTCCACATGCAAGTTGTGCACAAAATAAGTCCTGAACTATAAATAACCCTCAAAAACTACACTATTTAGCAGGAATGAAAATTGCTAAAAGTACTTTTTGCTTCCTTCAAAACTGAAATTAGTAAAGAATTACATCCTTACTGCTATAGTACTGTATTTTGACTTTACACACACACATACACACACTCTGCCACATTTCCACACTGGAGCAAGAACATCAGCCATTTTATAAACGTCTACACCATTCAACCCCAAATTCTGCTGTTTTTCATCTGGTTAGGTGCTTCAGAAGATTTTGAACAAAGTCAAATGAAGTTCACAGTTCATGAACAATTTGTAAACCTTTTGTGGATGCTCATTTTGCATGCACTTGAAGATAGTCAAGGACAATGAACCATTAAAACAAAAGGCAATTTAGTGTCTACCTTCCAAACTGAAACATCTTGCTGCTGCTTGAAAATATTTTTATAAATCCAATAGCACAGAATTTTTCTGATGCCTTGGATCACATTGTCTGAGACACATATTTCAAATAAAAATGGGTATTTATTACAGGGCCACGGGAACATATAGGCTTCATGAAATTTATGCTTCATTTATTTTAATAATATTTCATGTGATGTATTTGATGTCATGTACATGGAACTTGGAAGAAGGAATTCCTTCAGTAATGTTTTGTTATTTTAAAAGCACTATTCTGAAAGAAAGAGGTCCTTCTGAGTCTGTGACATTATGATGCTATGTATGTTCCAAACAATTTGGGATGCTGGAATCCATGCCACACTGACTTGGGTTCCAGCAGTTTGTTTCCTCATACCTTAAAGCTTGGATTAATTTACAGAAATCCTCACCACTCTCTCTGTTCAATACAACATGATAAAATACAATGGATAAGCAAAATGCATTTTGTTCTATCTAATTGAGGCAGAAAATAGTTCAGCCATATATAAAGAGGTATAAACAAATAAAAGGGTTTGAATGTTAAAAAAATCTTACTTATTAAAGCTCAAGATAATGAATGTTTTGATGTTGTCAGATGTTAACAGTGCTCTCTAGTGCTTAGCTTTGCAGGTTAGCTAAGATTCACACTGTAAGGACAGTGTTTATTGATTTACCTAGTTAGACTTAACAACACAAGCTGAAAAAGGCCACAATGCAAGATGGATAAAGTACTCCATATGCCTATACTTCAAAATCTATCTTATAGTCAAACATCTATAACACAGGAGCTCAGGACAAAATATTTCAGATATGGCAAATTAATATTCATTTTAAAAATATTTCTGGTTTTCTTTTGGGAAATACAGGTAAATTGCAGAATGTATGTTTAAATTCCATAGAAAAATATATCCATAGTCTTCGCTACAGATAAAACATATCTACAGGCTTATGTTTTCAGATTTTGTTTTACCCAGTTTAGTGAAAATTATTGAGCTGTATAATGTCTAAAGAGATACAGGCTTTTCCCCCCTTGGAAATGTATTTGAAATTCAACTGATAAATATCATTCTCATCATAAAATGATGAGATGAGGAGGAAAAAAACACTTTGGTCCACTAAATTTATACTTCGTAAACTAAAATATGGATCAGGACGCAAATAATCCTTCAGAAGTCTTACAACTTTTGTGATTCAGTTCACTGATTGCAAAAAAGTTCAAATAATATATCATACACTAAGAAGGGATATTACTAAAAATTTTGTTTGCAAAAATGTATATATGGGGAGGAAATATGAAGCTACTATAATTAAAATTTCTATAACTAAAATTAAAATTTCAAAAGTAAAAAAAAAATGAAAATGGGGGCATTAAAAAACTAACACAAGAATGGGGTAGAACAAACTTTAACCTGAAAAGTTTGTTCTACCCCATTCTTGTGTTAGTTTTTTAATGCACGAAAGTCATAAACACCAAACAGAAAGACTAACCCATCCCTATAACAAAGACAGTGGTAATAATAGCTTGGTGTAGTACACAAATGTCATTATCTTTAAGTGCTCACCACCTAGCATGCGTCTGGTGCTGAATAATATCCAGAAGGAGGGAAAGGAGGAAACTCCAGACAATAGTCCATGGATATCAGAAAAGCCAACTCATTTGCTGCAGCCAAATGTCATTCCCCAAGTTTTATGATGATTAAAAAATGCTGCAGTAATAGTGTTTACTTTTCTTTAAAAAACCCTACATATTAAAACCACACAAACAATTTATAACAAGGCTCTTCTTCACTTACATAAGAACTACCATGTAATGGCATCACCCAGATGCCAAGTCAGAAATTTTAACATCTGCTTATAATGAATATCAGTTAGAAATAAAGAGAATTTCAAAGCAGATTCTTTCCCTGTGGCTAAGACGCACATATTCTTGTTTAGTTTCACCAACACTACTGGCTCTGTGTATTCATATGCAAGTAGATTTCATTGTTCTATTCTCATAGCACAGAAGGTCTAAGGAAGAGCAGCCCAAGATGATTTTATGCAAGACGCTTGCACTGCAGTTCCACTCAGATTTTTGCCTTTCTTTGCCCCTTTCTTAGAACAAGACATATGCTGCTTTCTACAGCCAAATTCAAGCCTTACCACACTTTCTTTGATATGAAAGCAGGTGAGACACTGCCCCTCCAATACCGCTTTAATCATGTGGGAAGCAATGCAACTGAAGAGAAGAGGATCCTGTTAATTTCAAAGCTTTCTAGACCTGTAAGATCCCTGATTTCCACTTCCTTTCACATGTACTACTGCTAAGTCAAGTATCTCCCAATGTACATTATATACTTAATTTATTCAACATTTTGCCTAAAGAAACGATGTCATTCTTTCTTCCTTGTGATTTCATTTTCTTAGTTTCAGTCCAATCTTCCATTCTATCAAGATCATTTTGACCCTTATTTCCTTTTTTTTCTCAGTTGTCAGGTATGTCTCCCAGTTTCATGCCTTTTGCCAACTTGTTGCGCATTTCCTCCACTCATTGAACCCCATCGCTTATTAAAATCTTGCAGTGCACCAGACAGAGAACAGATCTGTGATACCCAACCCAAAATTTCTCCCAGTCTTGCAAGAAACCATAATTTTTCAGCATAGTGTTTAATTTAGTCTGCTTTATGGTATTATCACCTGATCCACAAGAGCCAGTCTGCAAACCACAATACCATGGAGAAGTTTGTCAAATGCATTACTGAAATAAAATAAATTATCCAAATATCATTTCCAGAAACCAGTGAGCTAGTAACTTGATTTTAAAAATCCTTAAGTTATCCCTGGCAAAGCTATCACCCTTTATAACCTGGTTTTGTATCTGTCCCCATTATCAAAATTAAGCTAATTAAGCTTGTAGGTTTTCTAGACTTTCCCCTTCCCTCTCTTTTGAATATTGGGACAGAAACCAAACGCTTACCTGCAACAACAAAGTACTTTTTTCAAAAAAAAAGTCCAACAGAATAATATGGAGTTTCATATATATGCACTAGGGGTATAAAATCACAGAAATGAGAGGAACTCCAAGGACTATTTAGATGAAACTCCTGCTACTGCAAGAATCTACTGTTAGGATTCTATCAGATGGTTCATCCAACCTCTGCTTAAAAACCTTCAACAAAGGAGAAACCACTATCTTCTTTGACAGAGATTCCATTCTTCTGTTAAACAGTTCTTAGCATCTGGAAATTCATCCTAATATTCAGTTGGAATCTGTTCTCTTGTAACTCATTTATTTGAGTCCCTCCCTCTGGAGCAGTGGAAAACCAGCTTGCTCCATCTTCCACATGACAATCCTTCACATATTTGCCAAAACTGCTTAAGTTTATTTCTAGTTTAGGTTTCTTCCAGTTCTGGTGCATGTATTGGGAATCTTGGAAAGAAAACGACACGATTGCTCAATTCTTGGCCTGCATTCTATACAGAATGGGTCGTTATGCACCTAGAATCACTCTGGATCCATAACCTCCAAAGCAAATTCATTAATGTTTAAAAGACACAACTCATAGCTGTTAAAGCATAACATTTTACACTGCACAGCAGAGATGCAACTTGGGAAGAACTTATAACCTTCTGGGTTTCATTACCCAGCTGTGTATTTGGATCTTTAATGAGAAAAACAGGCTGAGTTTGGCTTATAATGTTTTTTAAGCTTTAATTTTACATTGCAATTTTGTTTATATTTAACTGCTTAAATTTGGATGATGGATCCCATCAGATGGGTAACTCACTTTCTTGTAATTTTCAGCTCCCATCATCCAGTTTAGAAACAAGGGCTGATTCCCACATTATCTCTCTTAGACACAAGAAAGCTATCCAGTTGAGTAACAGAGTGCATGCTTAGCACACAAAATGTCCCCTGTATCAGCCTTTGTATCTCCAGTTAGAGATGGAAAGCCACTACCATTTAGTGCAGAAATTACAGAGCTAAAGAGACCAATGATCTGACTTAGTATAGGGTAACTTTCTATATTACTATGTAGGTCTATGCCCATATATGAAACAATCAGGTTGTGCAGCATAGGAATGAATATTTTCGATGTGTTTTTCATCTTGCCTTAACAACATGTGTACTGAAACAAACAAAGTAATAAAAAATCAGACCCAAACTGAGTTGGTGCATTAGCTGATGACTATCAAGATAAGAAACAGGAAGCTAGAGAGCGCCAAGAGATGGAAAATAGTACATTCAAAGAAAGTAAAAATGAAAGGTATCAGACAATGATTTTGAGGCAATGGATTAGTTGAAACATGCACTGTGTATGAAGCAGGGAGAGAAAGCAAACACTGTCATAAGAAGGGAAATTCAAAGACAAAAAATAAGCATTACTTATTGAAATTACTTAGATGAAATTAAAACAATAGCATAGGGAATGCTGAGATGTACAAAGGACAAAGAAATAGAGCAATGAGAAGGAAGAAAAATGGGAACACTGGTGTAGCCTGGCGTGAGTGCAGTAGGGGAGGGGGTGGGGGCTTTTGGGCAAAGCTATGGCATGTGTAGGCATGGCTATGGCACATGTGGGCGGGGTTATGGCATATGTGGGCATGGCTATGGGGCACAGGGGAGGTGCTATGGTGCATTGGGGTGTGGCTACAGCATGTGGGGAGGAGCTACGGTATGCATGGGCATAGCTACGGCACATGGGGGCAGGGATATAGTGCACAGGGAGGCAGGCAAGGAGCAGTGGCACCCCAAAAAAACGCCGCTCAGGAAGCACTGCCTCCATCGTACCCTCATCCCTACATGACTGAATGGGAAGCCAAGCATCTGACTCAAAAAGAAGAGATGACAAGGTACTGAGGAAGACAGTAAGGCATAGGCCATACCTATATTATAAAAGAGATGAGAAAGGAACTAATACATAAAGATTTAAGGCCACACTATTTTGCACGTCTGTCACAATAAAGAGGTAGGAAGAGATTACTGCATGTTCCTGTTAGAAGATGCTATAGAGGCAGGTACAGTTGAATGTCTTCTGAAATAAAAAAAGAATAGATGTGAAGTTTAATGTGCTTACAGCACTGATGGACGAAAGACATATCAGAATCTACTGGTATATCTCTGACTGATCTGCAGCTGATCTTGGAGAGTTTCCCAACAATTTACTTGTAGCAATAACGGAAAGGTCTCTTTCCCAATGCCAGGCAATTAGGCTACTGTAATGAAAAAAGAGTGGAGCAAATCAAAAATGGGTAACACACCTCCCACCCCAGATTAGGACCTGAATAAGCACCTCCATCTCGTCTGGACACCGCTTCACTTTGTTTTTCCTTATCCAGTCCATTACCTCTTTCAGGCATTTATTTAGATGAAAAACATTATTCTTAGCTGATGTTATTTTTTAAGACATGGAGAAATGTATTTGGGTGTCATTAGCATATTGACAGCAGATGATCTGCTTATAGTGATCTCTTATAGTGGTTCCATGTACACGTTAAACAGCATTGTGGAAAGAACGGCATCTTGTGTTATGAGGACATATAATAGCTCCTTTTTGAGGAACAACAATCGCCAAACATCACCATCTGGAACGTACTTGAGAGATAGGACTGTAACCACTAAGCACAGTACCCTGGATTCTCAAACCACTCAGGTATTCCATGGACAATAGTACTGGAGGCCACTGAGGGGTCCAAAAGCACCAATTTCCACTTCCAATGCTCAGTCAAAGATCATCCACTAAGGCAACCACACAGGTCACAGCAATGCATCCTGCTTTGAAGGCAGTGTGAAATGTGTCTATAAAACACCTATCATCTAAGTCAGCCTGGAGTTGGAAGGCAACTGCCCTCTCAATCACCCTGCCCCAAAAATGGAAGATTTGATATTGGTCCATGGTTGTTAATGTCCAGAGGGTCCAGAGAGGAATTTTTTTAGAAGCAGTTCTATCACTACTTCTTTTAAACAAATTTTAAAACCTCTCTCCCTGAGAGATACATTAATAATATCTCGCAGCTCAGGTCTAACCACAAATTCTCCCTGGATGACCAGCCAAAAAAGACAGGGTTTGAGGGGACTGGTTGTTCTCCTTACTCACCCTAGCACTCTGTCCACATCTGTGATACTCACCAACTGAAACTAATCCAGTGTAATCATAGAGTTCTAGATAATCCACTGTCAGTCTCTGCTATTATGATGACATCTGAACTGGCATTTATTTGAGAGATTTTACCTGTGAAATTATTGTTAAAGGCATCATAATGAAACTGCATAGGGCTCTAGAATTGGAATCAGGGGAAGGTACCTGAGTTAGACGTCTTGCCACACTGAATTGTTCAGCTAGATGTAAATTTGCAGATGCAATATGTCAGCAGAGAAGGAGGATTTCTTTGCTACACGTGTTGATGTCTATCTTTGTTTCTCTATATTGTGTCCTGTCTGATGCAGATCAAGATTTCCTCCATCTGCACTCCGGTCATCATCTTTCCTATTTGAGGTATTTTGTATACTGACAAATAATGGGCTGGAGAGGATGTTTAAGAGTAGTCACATCAATAACCGCAGTCAGATCTTGACTAGGGTTCTAATTATATCAAAATGCAGGAATTGCTGGAGACAGAATGACAGAAAATGTATGCCAATAATGGCAAAAACATTCCTAAAGAAATTTGAAAAAGCCAACGCTAAAGACGAACAACTTTGGGCCTGACATAGGGCACTTGAAAAAGGTAATATAACTTGAAATTGCAAAAGTATCTGTAACTCCTGTTCAAGGACAGCCTGACCTTTTCCACCTGATCCAGTTACTACATTTAGCACATATATGGTGAAAGAAGAGTAACAGAAAGTACTCCAACAGCTTTTACTTACAGGAATGAAGTGTAGCTCAATCCTTTTCGTTTTTTGTTTTTAAGGTGCAGTGATTTCAGCATCTAAAATGTAACTTCAGGCACTCTGAAAAGAAGCAGGTTAAAATCTCTTTCAGTTATAATTGCTATTTCAGATTTAATTAAAAATTAAACTTTCATAATGTTTCACCATCCAAAGCAATGCATTATCAGTCAAGCATGGCTTTTTTTTTCTTTAGTTAGGAAAGCTCTTTCTAGAGTAGTTTGTAATGAAGAAAGGAAATAAAGAAGGCAATTCAGAATAGAAAAATACGACTCTGCATTTAAAGGATTCCAAACAGCATGATGAAAAGGGTGAGGGAAGGGGACCTTTCTGCACCCTTATATCAACTATCTAACTTATTAAAAGAATCAGGCATAACAATTAAAAAATACAGATGAAATTACCTATGAATGAGCAACAAAAAAAAAATCACACACACAAATTGAGGGACATTTTAGGACAAAGCTGTAATGAAAGAGAATTTGCACTTTTAAACTCTGTCAGGCAATACACAAGAAACCTTCAAGCTTTTACAGATTGGCTGCTGGCTCCAGTGTTGATGCAGATTGCTCCTACATCCCCACTTTTTTAAAAAAACAGAATGTTTTACAGAATGTTTAACTTTCTAACTGCACAGAAATGAAAAACAAGATGGGGCAGTCTACAACTTTGTTCAAAACAACTGGTTGTAAATTCTCCATTCTCTTGTGAAAGAACACATGTGGAAGCAGAGAAAGACATACTACCTGGTTAGGATGTGAATTTTGTCTTTTGCTGCTGAGAAAAAATCTAATTTTTAAAAAAACTAAAATCAAATATACACAACTGGAATGGCGGTGTATTCCGCCAAAGTTCCAGAGGTTATTATAAATGCAAGAATAAATATTATGAGAATAGTAAGAGCCCACAGTTTTATATTTATGATAAATACAGAAAAAACAACCAAGCATAAGAAAAGGGAAAAATGAAGTCAACACCACTGCAATATGATAACTGGATTTTGATAATCTACGTTTATCAGCAATAGCAAAAAGGGGGCAACAGATATTTTTGTGCAAAGTTGCCTTCTGGATAAGCTGGAGCAAACATTTTAGAATACCAATTCATATGAACACAGGCTTGCAGGGGACATGCAGGATGGTCTGACAATGTTCTAGCTGGCTATAGGATTACATATTTTGGGGGCCATATAAAGAGTTTCCGTTAGGTGCATACATTTTCTGGTCTCTAGAAAAGAAGCAAAAGTTTCTGTTGAAGCACCAAAGTGCAAGATTGAACAATGTATGTGTACCACTTCTCTATACACAAAGACAGCCCTCATGCAATCAACCACATGTCACCATAAGCCAAGGATCACATGAATCTTAAAATTAAAGCGTTTGAAGTCTGAAATTGTGCATGTAATCATGTGCGTTTATGTTTCCTTGACTCCATGGTACATATACTTCAGCAATTGGGTGGAAGAATGTAGTCTGAAATTGATTTTCTATGCTGACTTTCAGCATTGGAATCTTCTTGTGCCAATGTTTAAGAATAACTGGCAACATAATCTTTAGCCACTGTTGCAAAATCCTCCTTAGTTTTTTATTCTATATCTTTAAGTTAAAACAAACACTCAGTAAGAAGCTCAGTAAAATACTGCAATATTCTATCATACTTTGTCAGAGATAATCTATATGGACAAACAATCAATTTTATGATCTCCACTTAAGGTCTATAGTTACCCATATCATTATAAATAATCAGAAATTTCAACTAAGCAAAATGCAACTGTGAACCATGAAGGCCTAGCACAGGAAGCATTACGTAAAGATTAACTTTCAACAAACATATATAACATTGGTAAATGTAAAAGAATAACACACCAGTCTTCTCTGGTCAGTATCAGAACACTGGTCTTACACTGGGCTTGAAAGAATGGATTATCCGCTCAATTATTTCCACTTAAAGTAAAAATATTAGGCAACCTTGCCCCTACTTGGGGCAACCAGAAACTATGAGAGGTCTCAATTATTTTTCAGTGACACACAATTGTTACATAATGGAAAAATTCACAACTGAACTGCCTGAGGATGAAACTTACCACATGTTTGCCTGACACTTCCTCTTCCTGGCTTATAGAACCAGCAGAGGGGAGGGCTGAGCAAGTGGTAAGGTAGGGGTAAATTCTTTCTTTGCAAAAGGGTGTGATGCCTTCCACAAGAAGTTGTGGGTAATTTCTGTCCAATCTTTAATATTACTTACCTATTTAATTAATTAATATTCTGCCTTTCTCCCAATAATGGGCTTCAAGATGGCTAATAACAAGTTTAACACCAATACAGATTAAAACCATACAAGGTCACTAATAAAAGTATAAGAGTTACTTGCAAAGTGATTAAACAAATCATAAAGCTAAAGCTTTTCACATTAAACACATAAAAATTCACTGAAAGACCACATACAAACCTTAAAAGCAGCAATGTACAGTCAGTTTTTAAAAGCCTGAAGGCATAAAAATGTTTTGCTGCTGAATATTCTATTCTTGGATAAGATTTTGCAGTGTATGGGGGCCACTTGGTTGGTTCTGGATGAACAGGAGTGTGTTTGCATAGCTGAAACTGGTCTACCAATTATTCTTAGACATTTAAAATCTGGGCTTTGTTACAAGTTTCAGCTACATTCTGTTTAAACGATTTGTAATGCACTATTCATGAAAAGTAAGGTATTTGGAAACTTCAGCTGGTCTAGAATGATGCCTCTAGACTATTCAGTAGGGCCACTTATATGGAGCATATGATGCTATCACTAGTATCTCCAAGCACAATTCAAACTGACTATAGCCTGTAAAGCTCTACCTGACTTGGGCCAGACTATTTGAAATAATACATTCTCTCATATGAGTCCGTCCAGGTTTTAAGATCCTCAGGAAGAACAAATGTCTCTGTTCTGTCACCCCAAAAAGCACATTTTGCAGGAAAACAAAGAGTTCATCATGGTGACAGCTCCCAGGCACTGGATCTCCATACTAAGACAGGTCTGGATTGTACTGTTTTTGCCAGCAGGCAAAGATGCTTTTATTTGGACAGGTTTTGGGCTTTGCCTGCTAAGGAAGATTTTAACTTTTGGGTGTTGCTTATACCGAGGTGCCTTTAACAGATTTATTGCTACTGTTATACACTGGGGGGAGGACTAAGGCCATTTCCGCACTACACTGTTGGAAGCAGACTGGGAAGATTGCCAGGGAGTGCATAGAGCTAACTGATGAAAATGGAGCACCAACACTGTGACTCCTGAGCCACATCAGTGCATAAGCTCTGGCAACAATAGTACAAAACACGGAGGGGTGACTCCCTATGGACTAGCGATGAGTCTTCCAGAAGGCCCAGCAGAAACATAGGGTCTGGAAAAATCCCCATGTGTCATACAGCCTGTAGAAAAAGGTCATGCAGGATATAAAACTTCCCCACCATGGCCAGTCCAAGGACTGAGGTCTGCTGAAGAAGCCCTCTTTTGTGGGCCTTTCCACACTACACATTATAGTGCTATTATTCCACTTTCAATACCCAATGGAATTCTGGGGTTTGTAGTTCACTGAGGCCAAAGAGTTCTCTGGCTAAGAATTCTAAACGCCTGTCCCTAAACTGCAAATCCCACGATTCCATAGGCTGTTGAAAGTGGAATAATAGCACTGCAACACTGTAGTGCAGAAATGACATGTTTTTCATTTTTACATGAACTTTTGTGGATATAAACTACACTTCTTCAGATGCAGTACAGAGTGATAATAAGTGTTCAGGTTTAAAGCATATTTACACAGTTGTCGGAGTGTGAAGGAATGTAATAAGATCCAGAAGGATGCAAATCCTGATGCTTGTCCTAAATTTTCAAAGGGCTACCTAAGGTGATACAGGACTTTCAGATCTTTATAGCAGTCAGTTAGTATTGACGTGTGAAAGCAATAAATTTGTTTACCAAAAATCAGTTTCCCTGAGTTCAAAACCTTATCTGAAAAGATTCTTTTTGTCACTGTAGTGAAGACTTTTAGTAAAAAATCGAGTATGCCATGAAACCATTCTCTTTGTTTATACTTTAATTAATGGACTGGAATTTATACATATAACTCATTTCAGCTGTCTCTCTTTCTAGTCTTCCTTTGTACTTTCCTTCTTCAAGGAATGCAACCTTTAAATCCTGTTCTTAGGTCCAGGAAGGCTGAAATGTTCTGCTACTGGTTTTGGGTACAGCCATTTTTAATATCAGATCTGTATCCATTTGTAGAGAGATTGTCTTGTTGTCCAATGTAGTGATTAGAGGGGCATTGCTGACACAGGATGGCACACATCACACTGGAGGAAGAACAAGTAACCATAACCTCTGATATTGCGTATGATATTATTGGCCCCTGTAATATTGCTCCCAGAGTAGAAGTAGAGAAACAGAAAAACCCAGGTGCCAACAGAAAACAGCAGCAAGGGGAAAGGTGAGTAAGAGGATCCCAAGGGTTAGGAATTGCAGGGCCAGCCTGAAGCAGGGATCTGTTATAACAGCAGTGGTCAAATTTAATTGCTGTGGAATCACAATAGCTTTAAAAATCAAAAAACAATGCTGAATTTTAAATTACTGCTTTATTTTCTAATTAACACTTTGGAATTCAAATGTAAAAATGTAACACAGTCATCAGTCCATTTTCTGTAGATTTCTTCTTACTGCTTTTCTGGAAAAATCTCATTATTTCAATGTTTAATTAGAGCCATTATAATAATTAAAATGCACTAAATATTGGGATTATATCTAGGAAATTATTATTTATATCTAGGGGGAAAGCCCACGTTCATCTCAGGTTCACGTCAAAAGCCAGGAAAATGTTGCATAGAATTGGCCACAAATTCTTCCAAGAATTTGACTGTAGGCTTAATCACATTGAAGGCAGAAAGAAATAAATGTTGCAATTGTCATCAGGAGATACTAACATTAAAAAAATACTTAAATTTAATTTCAGTTCTCTTCTTTGACCCAGTGTTTAATTTTTTAAAAAAATCATCGTAAGCCATTTTTAATAATTTTTTAAAAAATCACCCATGCAAATTAGTAAATACCTTCTTAGAATTCCATATCCACTAGGACATTAATTCATGATCGAAACAGAGATAAAGGCATACATACATATACTATCTTCTCACAGAATTCAATTTATCAGGTTTAATTAAGTAAAGTACACACTGCAAGTTTCTCCAAAACATACTCCTTCACTTTCTTCTGTTAAGCATCTCCTCTTTCAGGTTATGAAGTATTTTTGAATTATTCTAACAAAGACAATTAAAAATAGCCCTCCAGCTGTAGTAAGCAAGCAAAAGGGCATATTAATAATGGGGTGAAATTCAAGCAGATACAGTGCACAATATAAAGGCATATAAGAGAACAGTTTCTTTTGTTAAAATGGTCATACTCGAAAAATAACAGTTAACTTAACCTTAGTTTTTTGTATACATTGAAATCATCATTGTCGTCGTCATCACCACCATCATCTAAGATAGCGATCAGTAAACTCTGATGTAGCAGCACAGGAAGAACTAACCTTTTTAGATTTAATGGACGTCTACAACCCCTGAACTGAGATTGTGAAAATATGCTAAACTACTGTTACGGTTATTGACAAAATGGGACTAAGCATTTTTCACAATACCTCTTGACACTTCCCTCATACACAGGGTGGTGATAATAATCTAGCTGGCTGCAGAAAAACTATATTATTCCAGTATTCCAAATGTTTTCTTGCACAAGCTGTCCCTAGATCCTGTTTATGTTCCCAAAGAACAGGAACAGTTGACAGCATGCAGCTTCTGAGAGGCCTTGCCCAAATAATTCTTTTGCTAAAGATATAAATTCTTTGTACGGTAGATCTGAAGCTGGCATTCTTAGAGTCTTCAATACATATTGTACAGCTTTGCTTATATTCTTCCTGTCATGTCAATATACATAGCTCTCAGATTTCTAAGCTTTGTAATACCATGATCTTTACGACCTTGCCTCACAATAGCCTCTTGTGCCTCAAATGATCTTCAAGGAATAACGAAGTAATATAAATATCATCATCATCACCATCAGCAACACCACCAGTTAATAAACAGGTCCCACCACAAAAGTCACAGCACCACATTTATACATGTTCTGCTGTAACACAAATACATATTTAACTGCAATCAATTTCATATCTCTGTTGAGAAACTGGGTGGACAAAGGAAATGTGCTGGACATAAATAATCTGGCTCTTAGCAAAGACTTTCACAGTGTCCAACAAAAGGAAGTGGATAGAGAATTATGGTCTCGATAGTAATTAAATAATATAGACAAAAATTGTCTTACAGGATGAACATTAATTATCCTACAAGTAAAGGAAAAGAAAAAAAAATCTACTCGGAAATCACTATTAACATAATAAGGACAGACTTCATTTTCAGTACTGTAAACTGGTTTACTATTCAAATGGAGGACTTTCATAACCAACTCTAAAAACAAGAGAAACTAAAATATTTCAAGAAAGGAAACTATATTTTATTTAAAAAAACTCTGAAGTTAGAAATCTAAAGTTTGTATATCTAGGAGACTGTTGGGGGGCAGTCAATTATTGGTTTTGACAGTTAAGCTTATAATTGTGAGATACTAGGCAGTAGTGTGATAATGATAGACACACCAGAAGAAGTATATTTTGTAGATTATCTTAGAACCAAAAGCCGGTGAATTAGAAGTCATTTATATGTGTTTTTGGCCCTCTTTTAGTTTAGTTGTAGTCCAGTTTAATTTAGTATTGGATAGAGTTTCTTTCTCTGTTTATTTACTGTTTGTCTTGTTAATCTCCTCTTTGTTGTTTTATATTCTAAATACATATCAATAAAAATATTTTTAAAAAAGAAATGCTAAAGTTTAATGCTGCCAGCAGAAGGCTGCCCAGAGGCAGAAATCTAGGCCTAGTGGTCCTTTGACTCGATTACTTCTTATGTAACTTCTGTCAACAAAGGACACAGTTAACATGTTTTACAGCATTTTTTGTCTTTGTGATTGAATTGAAAGCAACTTTCCTTACTAGTAAGAAAATTGCTATTATTTAGAAAGAATATTATAACATTCAGAATAAGTAGGAATACAAATATTAGTAAGACCTTAAGAGAAGTGCTATAAAATTATAAAAGAAGAAAATGATACTATATGCATATTTGCTCAGATGTTATGTTCACTGAGCATAATCAGAAGCAAGTGTGTCTAGGATTATAGCCTGAATCCTTCAGTTGTTGATCTTGGTCTTCCATGAAAAAAACTTGTATGTGTCAATGTGATCAGCAGTATCAGAAGGTGTCTTATGGAAAACAAAATGGTGGCTGGCTCCAGCAGCGTCCAGACACCAAAAAACAGCATCAGTCCATGGAACCGATTTCCCTGCACACTGCAGCCCCTACTCTGGAACCTGGGCACTGTAAACTTCAAATCCACGTTGCATATATGGAAGCCCATTGTTATCATATGGTAAAATAACAGGGAATACCACCCAAGAAAAGATAGGAATTGGCATTAAGAATAACAACAGTACAAATGATAACATTTTGTTTGGGAGAATAAAGAACTGCTCTCATGAAGATATTCTAAGTAAGGTTGGCCAGACAGTTGTAGGGATGATTTTGATACAGAATTACTTTGTCCAGTCTTCTAACTCCATGATTTGAAAAGGAAGAAATTGGCCATGCTATATAGCAGTGGTTCTCAACCTGTTGGTCCCCAGATGTTCGTGGACTTCAGCTCCCAGAAGCCCCAGCCACTATGGTCAATGCTCAAGGCTTCTGGGAGCTGAAGTCCACGAACATCTGGGGACCCACAGGTTGAGAACCACTGCTATATAGGGTCAGAAAACTAGTTGGTTTTAATACTATATAGGCACAGATAAAGGTCACTTTGAAGATAATGAGACAGTCAAAACAAGATACAAATATATTTTTCCTTGCCTCTGGGAATAGGTATTACAGTACTGATGGTATGCATCACTTTTTTGGTACGCTGTTGGTACAAGTGTAACAAGGTGTCCAGCTCATGAACAGTGAATTTTCTATAGACACATGATACCCATATTGCTCCTTATTTTCTAGCATAGCTTTCACCCTCTGTGGTACACTACTTCTGAACTGTCTGATTCAATAGAACAAATTAACCAGTATGCAACAGTGCAATAACTCCAGCACAACTGAGAGGACCAGCAAGGAACTTTTGTTTCTTACCAGAGGCCACCCATTCTAGAGTCATGCCACTGAAATACATTATTAATGTAGTGCTCTGCCTAAGATAACCTGTGATTTGATAATTTTAAAAGTATTTCCTTTTTAAAAAAAATGCCCAAGGAAGTAATGATGCTAACTTAAATGAGGATATGCTCATGTAAAAAGAAAGGACTCTCTTAAGTCAGAAATAATTATGAAGAATGGACAAACTGCACAAAGATAGAGTCATAGCTCTTCCTCAGGTTCATGCTGACATGGAAAAACTGAATCTCTACACAATATAATCCTGGAAAAGTTCTTGTATTACTATGCATCTTTTCCAGACAATACAATAATGGAAATCACTACTAGATCACCCAATTCACATGGTACATTTGTCAATGGGAATGTGTCCTGAGGAACGATAATGATTGCTAGTATAAAGGAATTTTAAAATTTTGTGCTTAATTTGCCAAAGAATAAATTCTCCAAGAAAACTATTACACTTAAAATAAGGATGATTCTTTGTGAATTTTAAAGAAATTAAAAAGAATTCACAGAGCTATTTGTTGCAAGCAACTATAAGGCCCAAACAGACACAGATAAAGAGGGGTCTGTGAATAAAATAGACCAGTAGCATAAGTAGAAATGGAGTTTGATATTGATCTATGTCTTAAGTTTGAAGTCCAGGTCTGACAGCCATGAGCTTCATGATCCCAGACACTACAAACCAAGACCTGAAATCTATTAAGCCCATTGGTAGAGCATATGTCTTACACTGTTGCCAGAACCTGGAAGATTTTCCCTGCTTCTTCTGCTCGTACACAACTACGGCTGGGAGGGGCTATAAGTACAGCTTTCCTCAATACTGATCAGTTGTGAGGTGTGCCCAGGAGTGTGTCAGCTTCCCTTAAGCATGTGGTACAGCTTCTGCTCTCGGAAAAAGGCTGCTCCTTTCCCACAGGTGCTGAAAGGCACCAGAAATGCACTTAGATGTACCTCAACAAGCCAATCAGCAGCCAACTGTATCTGGAAGTCCCATGGCCACTGCTGCACATCTGGGCTAGAGGTACTGAGCAAGGAGGGACTACGCAATTATTTCACAATGCCCCATGCAGTATGCTAGTCAAAGCTTCTCTTCCAACAAAATAAAACAGAGATTATAGGCCAAAGTGTATTTTCGGTTTTGATGGTATCTGATAAAAGGCTTGGTTCTAACTCTAAAACATAGTATATTAATGATTGTGGCCAAATCCAGAGATTTATTTTAGACACGTCTTATGACTTGACCACATGCAGTAAACCGTTGGGAACTTTTTTCCAGCTACACCCCTCCATGCAGCATTGCAATCCCATATAATTATTCACCACCAGAATACAAAATATTTTAGCTGTGCAGTTCTTTACATACAAAAATTAGGTAAGTATATTCATGGTAAAGAAATGGGGGGCAGACAGTGGTGGTTTCAAAATCTAAAGATGAATCTTTTAAAGGAAGAGTTAGCCTAAATGCGGGGGGGGGGGGAGAGAAAAAACTAAGTATCTTCCATTTCCCTTCCAGACATGGTTTAACCAGTACAACAAAAAAAGAAAACAATGTCAGATAAAATGCCAAATACAGTAAACATGACTAAGATCTTGAACTATAGTCAAGTCCCACATTTTACAAAACACGAAAGAAATAACAGCAGTAACTTTCCTTTCTGAAATTTAGTAGCTTTGGTAGCTTTAAAAATTCAAGCCGCTTCTTGTGGGACCAAAAAAAATCTGCCCTGGCTTTATGAAGCTTTTGTAGTACATCCACATTTCTAATAGCTCAGAAATTGCTTGAACTGGCAACCAAATCTCCATTTTACAAGTTGGAAAATGAATTACAGAAAGAAAAGCATAACAGTGCAGCTGGAATCTGGAAGTTGATGCCCTCAGTAAACATCAACATCCCTACCATCTCTCTTTACTCCCTAATCTCCCACAGCATTTCAGTCTGCATCTCACTTTAAGTACATCTTCATAACATGTGTTGTATTTCAGGCCCACTACAGAAGCCATAAAATATTTAATTAATTCTATGTTTTTCTACTTTATCTCACAACACTGAAAAAATATTTCTTTATATTTAATAAGATAAAAAGACCTCTACTGGACCTAACCAAGTGTCCACCATCAATTTGTTTACTATGGAGGTTAGGCCAATCCCTGGCAAACGTATGCAAAAAGAATTAAGATTACCTTCCCTCTCTCCCCACACACACTTTCTTGTATTAAGAAGTATGCAGAATCGAGAATCAGACATTTAGATATTTAAATACTGCCAGACTGTCTTAATGGACACTGCAATGGCTTCACATACCAAATGTGAAACACACTTTTACACTAACTATTCTTACCTCTGTACTTGATAACAGGAAGCATTCTTTAGAAAATCCTGTAATGCCACTTGGACCTGAGTCTCACAGGGACAAATTTAGATCTCAGTCTCAAAACACTGTATTTTAAAAATGAGTCTTTCATTGGCAAACTGCAGGAGGAAAGTTGTTTCTCTTTGCTCTAAACCACATGCAGCCCAGAAGGAGGAAGTCCCACACAGTAAATATATACAGAACAGTTTCCTACCTCTGTGTGCTGTAGAAAATCCCACTGTGTTAAGTAGGGTTCTACTAAGGCCACTAAAACATATTACCCTATTAAACTCACTGTTTCTTTATTGTTCTCCAAATGCTAATGAAATGTTCCACTGCAGTGTTTATATTAGAGTACTTTAGAAAAGCAATATGCTAAAAATGTTTCTCTTAAAGTGACAACACTTTTTTAAAAAAGAGATTGCCAAGAACCACCAGACAAGCATTTTCTGCTCTTTTTCTAAGCTTCCCAGTTTACAGCTGTTCACCTAATCTAATCCTGTGGTTTGGGACCAAGCCACTTTTTGGTGCACACACCTAGCCCACAACTGCCTCTATATATGAAACAACAGTAAATGGAAACAGTTGTGATAAGGAGGCAAACCTTCACCATTCACAACAGTATTAAACTCAGTGTATACTACCCACTTGTTTAGTTGTCAGACACTTGTGTTATTCAACACCTTATCATGTAATTGATTTATAAAAGGTATAGTGGATATCATCTGAAGCAAACATCAATCTACAAATTTTCTATTTGCTACAAAAATCTTTTATGTGGACCATTAGAAGTACGAAAATATAAGGGGGTGCCAGAAGGACTAATGAGATGGTTGGCCACTTAAATATTAGAATGGGGGGAATATTTCTGAGCTTTTTCTTTCTTTTTCAAAACTATCATATGCCGGAAATATAAGCAAAATAGTTTTTCCCCCAATGAAATTGTAGATGCCAGCTTTGCACATCTTTGTTTTACTTTTTAAATATGTGCCTTACTGAACTGGTCCACACAGCTTTAACCTACTTCAGTTTTATCTCTAAAAATTAGAATGGTATTTTGGGGAAATTGTTTTTCAGTGCAGGATGTAAAGTCAAATTTTATGAGTCCTTCCTTTTGAAAGTCCAGAGAAAAATAATGGAAGTGAATAACTGGCAGTGCAAATGGTGTTGCTAGCAAAGATTTGGCTTCTTGGACCATGTTCTGTCCATAAAGCAAGATGTCTGGCAAGAGGTGGGATGCATGACACAGAATTTTGAAATAATGTGTTTGCTAAGAATCTCAGAAACCTAACTAGGAAGAATTTAAATTGAATAAAATAGGGAAAAGAGGCAGTATGTCAGAGGATAGAGGGACAACATGTATTAAAACAAAAGCCTTAGTGATAATACAGAACATTGAGATGATAACATAGGAACATGGGAGGTAAGTAAGTAAGGAACAGTGGGGACACAGCTGGAATAATTCATTGTTATGGGTATCTCTATGCTAGTGGACAAAGGAAGAGAATCAAACAAAATGAACTTGAACTCTTCACACAGGAAGGCAAATTTAATAAACGTTACTGAAACCTAGCAGGATGAGACTCATTGCTGGGTACAATGTATTCAAAAGGATCAGATCAATACGGAAGGGAGAAGAGGAAGAGTGCTATATGCAGATTGTGTAACCTACAAGAACATCTATGACACGAAATGAAAGGCAAGTTCTAGGCATTTGAGTCAAAAATATAGGAACAGGAAACAAGTCACTGTTAGAATCTGTTACCACCCTCGAAGCCAGACTAAAGACTTGGGTAATACTATCTTAGCTCAAATTACCAAACATTTAAAGAGGGGGGAGATGGTAGTAATGGGAGACCTCAACTACCCTGATATTTGCTGGAAAATGAAGGAAGCCTCTTAAAAAACTGTGGTGACTTTATAAGAAAGTTAAAAGGTATCTCTAAGAAACGAAGACAAAGCAAATGTCCAAGGAAAATTACAATAAACTACACAGTACTTGTAGGGAGAAGGTCCAGAGTGCTAAAGCTCAGAGACAGCTTAGCATGAAAGAGAAGCTAAAACGGTAAAGAGGGGGATTTGGGCTATATTTTAAGAAAGTGGTAGAACAAAGAGAAAATGGAGAAATTCTGGTAGTAGAAGGTGAAATGCCTCAGCAATTACTTTTTTTCTGTCTTTTCCCAACAGGAAAACAGTGTTCAATCTCCTGGAGAAAAAGAAAGAATGAGGCACTGAGGGAACTGTAGCCCAAAGAAGGTTAAGATATGGTAAGGGAACACTTAAGACAGTTCAAACCAATTGAGGTCTCCAGGACCATATGAGCTGAATCTATGACCACCAAAGGAAGCTGTAAGGCCTCTTGTCTTTAATATTTGAGAATGTTTGGATAACAGATAAAGTCCTTAAAGGCTGCAGGTAGACAAATGCAGGCAGTCTTGTCTTCAAAAAAGGCAGGAAAAAGGACCTAGGCAACTATCAACCTGACAGCTTGCTGTTGAAACCAGGAAAATTTCTACAATTGATCATTAATCTGTCAGTCTTTTTTCTCAAATGTTCTGGGTACTGAGTACTTAAAAATGCTCTGAGTATTAAGCGAAACATGTCTTTTGGAAACACAAGACAATCTTATCCGTCCCCTCGACTTACTTTTTTGACAGTTACAAGATTTTTAGAACAGAGGACACTGTGGATATAGTGTAAAGCTGTACATCTAGAACATCTGCAGATAAGCTGGTAAAATGTGGTCTGGAGAATGCCATTGTTAGCCATATTTATAGCTGGCTTATGGACCAAAACAAAAGAGTACTTACCAGAGGTTTCTCATCTTTCCGTAGAGAAGTGAAAAGGGGAGTGCCACTTGGCTTTGCCCTGTCCCAGTAGTGGTCAACAGCATTCTAAAGGATTTGGATGAAGGAATAGAGGGCACGCTCATTAAATCTGCAGATGACACCAAACTGGGAGGAGTAGTTAATAACTCAGAAGACAGAGTCAGGATTCAAGATGACCTCAGCTGACTGGAGAACCGGGCCAAAGCTAACAAAATGACAGCCATAACTTCAAGGTTCTTCAATTAGTCAGGAAAAATCAAATACACAAATACAGAAGGAGTGATACCTGACTTGAGAACAGTACATATGGAAATAATCCAAGGGTTTTAGTAAATTACAGGCTAAATATTATTTCACAGTATTTCACACAGTTGTGTGCCCCCCTGAAAAGTAACAGAATTCTAAGTTTTATCAACAGAGGCACAGTGGAAATTAGAGCACCCTTCTATGCTGTTTTCATCAGCTCTCCTTTGAAATATTATGTCCAGCTGTAGACACCACAATTTAACACAGATATCCTAACCTGGACTATCTCTAGAGGAATGTGACCAGCATAGTAGAAGATATGAAAACAAATCCATATTAAGAATCACTGAGAGAGCTGGATATATTTGATTTGAAGAAGACACAATTGAGAGATGATATGATAGCCACCTTCATCTATCTGAATGACTGTCACATGTGAAATGGAGAGAGGTTTTTTTCTGCTGCTCCAGAGTGAAGGGCATGAACAAATGAATTCAAATTAAGGGTAAATTGGGGGTAAATTTTGAGACAGAGTTTCTCATTGTAGCAGCTGTTCAAGAGAAAAATAGACTGCCTCAGAAGTAACAGACTCTCTTTCATCCTTTAGGGATATTTTAGTATGGATTCCTTCATAGGCTGTCTGTCTTAGACTGGTATGGCCCTTGGGATTCTGTTCCAAATCTATAATTATATATGATTTTAAGAATCTTTAATCAACAACAAAAATCAAAAGTACAAATGGAGAACAGGAAAAATAAATGGTAACATTACTATTAACACTACTGTGGCCAGTCCTGGGTACATGATACATGTACATGCTTAATGAGAAAGGTGGCATGGCTGGTGCTGGAAAGTAATGTCTACTCAATTCACTTTTTTGCTCATTTGTCTTCATATACAAGCAGTTCTTCAAATCTGAATGATGGTGAAATCAGCAAAATCAAACTGAATGCAGACGTCCACTTCAATCCTCGAAGGCATCTTTAAAAGCAAGCAAATAATGGACTCTTCTTCCATTGTTTTGCAATACTGAAAATATATGGATTACACTCCTCTTTTCATCTAAACGTTTTGAGAAAAAAATTAAGAATAGCTTTAAAAGCACACTCCACACACAACACATGTGTTATTTGACATCAGCACCTTCAGAAAGTGCCCATAGAAGGCATTCAAAAATGTACACAGATCTAATGCATAAAAGTACGTTAAAGTAAATAACATCATTATTGCAGCAATATTGGTTTCAAAATGCTGAAAACTAGATTTAGCCTTAAGAGGTTCCTGCAAGTTCTATAAAAACCTGCAAAGTTTCACCTGAGAGTACCAACGCCCCCTCCCCAACACGCACACACAAAGCCTACTATGGGTTCCATGTCAAAAAGTCAAAAAGATATTGCGCACATGGTGAAAAATATTGGTTTTACAATTCCTAAAATAAAAATCACACTAAACAATGTAAAACTTGTAAAATAAAAACATTTCTCCACACTAGTTAAATGTAATCAGCCAAAAATGTGTGTGGGTTGGGAGAGATTAAGTGGCAACAAACAAACAAACGAATGCCATTATATAGGGCCAAACTGTGCATAACATGGAGTTCTGTTTTTCTTTTCCTCATTTGTTTTAAAACAAAAGCATTTATGAAATGTTCATCAGCCAAACACAGAAAAACAGAGAAAGGCTACTAAATCTTTTCCCATCCTGAGGGTCTACCAAAAAACAAAACAAAACAAAAACAAAACCCTCCTGATGGATCTCTTGGTGTTGTTAACTGTCTGTGAATGACCCTATGAATTTGATTCCGCCAAGTAATGCATAGGGGAAAATAAGCAAACACCCTGTATCTTTTTCTACTGCTAGAAAAAAAAATGAAGAATGGTGAAGGAAAAGTGTGAAACAGCCCTTATCTACTACTACTTCTGTATCCTAATAAGCCTTCCATAATTATTTTGATTAGGAAAACAATGTGGGGGAAAGTGATGAGATTCTATGTTATGTGTAGTTATGATCTCAAAATTAAAGGACATTAAATTCCTTCTTTAGTAATCTTCTCAGTATCAATGCCATTAAGCACAAGCAGAAAACAATGCATCAGATCAATTACGTATTATATTAAAAGACAAGCGAAGGTATCACATGCCTCCAAGTCTGCATTGTCAACAACAACAACAAAAAGGCAATCACAGTCACTCTTGTGGAACCAGTAAAATTAAATAAATCTCACATTCTAAAGCATATTGAAAGGGGTAGATACTGAGGATTAGTGGAAAACACAACAAAATCCTCTGCACTGATGTTCAGGGAAAAAAATGAAAAAGGGGCTAATGAAATCAGTGCATGAAACCACAGAAAATACATCCCACAAAGTATAACCTATCCAAAGCAGATTTTGTTTTTTTGTATTTTGCTTTTTTCAGACAAACTCCATAGACTGCACTCTTCCCAATTCTATTGAGGGACAAGAAAACATAAATAGAAGGGATATCTCCGTTTGTTGTTAGCAGCATAACAGAACAGCACATCAAGCAAAAACGTGCACAAACACATATGTTCACTACTGGACCAGTAAGTATGCAGGGAAGGAGTCTTCATGTGTAGTAGCCAGCTCTGCAGATCTGAGTGCAGCAGTCAGAGTAATTAAGCCTGCCTGCCTCCCCTCCCTGTAAATAGGATTATTATAGGAAATTTTGTAGTGTCACATATCTTTGCAGACAGAGGTATGTTACCAGGCATCTCTTTTGTTTTTTAAGGGAATATTACTGTGATATTAATACTATACATTAAAACTGTTAACCACTATCACCACAGCAGTAGTCAAAACTACATATAATATAGAAAGTACGAGTAAAAATCAAGCACTGCATATCTTGAATTGGTTTCTCTTTTAATATAATTGATTTCCCTAGACTGTTCCATAACATGAGTTGACACCAACTCTGTGCAATCAGACATAACGTTCTAGCCACAAACTGCAAAATACTCATTACATGACAAAGGGTATGAATTCATTTGTTTACCATCCAGCCTGTCCATAGATAACAGAAAATTGCCAACAATTTGAATGTATGCTCGAACTGTGTTCCAGGTATATGTCATCTTTAGGAACTACACTACGCACATTCTGTGCAAAAAACTCACAATTTAATTGTTTTCTTCTGTGTTTATTTCCGTCGGAGAAGGAAAGTATCACGTTGGATGGCAATTCCCACAGACCTATGTCACTGGGCATGTGGGTGGTGGGAGTTCAACTCCAACAATATTTAAAGAGCGCACCTTCTTTTTTCCATGATGTATAAGCTGAATTTGTTTTCTCCCTTTTGGATGATTTGCTTGCTGACTCACACTATTAATAATATGCAGTAAATGTACTAAAACATATTTGAAATCTTATGAATGCATGATTTTAAATATATTTTAGCATAGTCACCATTTGAACTGGAGTAGATGTGTGGTATTGTCTTCAGCTTGTGCCCTCTACCTTTTGGATTTCTTCTCAAAGGTCAGCTGGTGATTGATAGGCCAGTGGTGAAAAAGAGGACAATCCAAGTAATCAGCCCTGATTTCTCATCCCACTTCAGGAGCATGCCTATATATGGTATCTTCTTTTTTGTTTCGCCTCCAAAATGGCAACTGGAAGTGAAGTTGTGTCATTTTTGGTCACGATTTTGGAAGGGAAAAGGGTATTGGTCTGCTATGGGTGGTGGTGGAGGCCTTCTCTGCATGTTTGGGGTGGGGCTTTGGAGATATGTTTGGTGATTTTCACCTGGAAATAATGCCAGAAAATAAAAATTAAAAAAATTAAAAAACGGGAGCTGCCATAGGCTTTCGGGCTGCAAAACTTGGGTCCTAGAACTTCTACCCTGATCTATAGGAAGATATACTTCTGGTCTTGCTTTGGGATAACATTTCACTTTGCAAAGAGGATCCATTCCAACTTCAGACAATTTAATGGTCTACATCAGGGAGTGAAAGAAATGTTTCCCTATCAGGTGAAGGGCTCCCTAGGTCCCCCAAAATTTGAAAATTTTTGAAAGAACTATTGCTCTCAAATGATCTATAAGGGGCTTAGAGGGTAATTTCCCCACTTTTGGGGGACCCAGTGTTCCATTTTAAGGCCACTGTCCTTTTTTCTAAGAAGTGGTGAATGGAAAGTTGATTTTGGGGTCAGTTCTTGTTGTTTAAAAAAAGGCCTCTTCTGGAACTAAAATGGACCAATGAGCCCCAAAACACAGAAAATTATCCCCCGCCTCCTAGAGCATAACTGGTTCCAAATTATTATTTTATTTTAATTTTTATATTTATCTTATTTTAATTTAATTTGCAGGTAGTATGTTGCCCTCTAAAGGCCAGTCTGGTCTCCTGTCTCCTGACAGCTGCCAACCCCAGCCTGAACCCAAGCCTGAGTCCCAGCTAATGCACACTCTGTGGAACTTCAGTAAGTGTTAAGTCCTGTTGGAACAAAATTATTCAGGCCATTACGTAGCTTGAACAAACAACTGGATTTAGGCCACTGTCTTTTACTTCGCTCTTGGAAAATGTAAATCAGATGTAGGAAACAGCTTTGTGCTTGGCTATGACAAAGCTATATCCCAAGTAAGCACACTCACCAAATAGAATCAGAGAAACAGCATAAGCCTAACAGTAAGCCTAACTATGTTCAATGGGCTTACTAAATTAAGACTAATCACTAATACGTGTGCATAAAAGTACAGGCAATACCACTTCATTCCCATGTCCTAGAAGCTACAAATAAAAGTTTTATAAATCATTCTGTGACCAGAATTCCTCATAATTAATTAATTCCCAATTAACCTTTGGGCTTATCCCCCAAATCTAATGTATTCACTGCTATCCATCCCAACTCTTCTCTTTATGCCCAAGGAATTTGTACCTATTCTACTTTCCAAAAGGAGCCAAATGCATTTCCCCATGGCTTTTGCTTAGGCTTTCATTATTCATTATTTTTCTTGAAGGTTATACAGTTAAAATTACTAATTTTTTATTTGAACATTTATATTAAGCTGCTGAGATTTTTAGCAGCTTAGCAGCCTTATTTCTATGTAAGAGAGTAAGCCTCTTAGATTCTGCACATGGGCTTTCTCATCTAAAATGAAAGATTTTAGAAATGAATTGAAAGGTAACACTGACTTAAAGACGCTTTTTAAAGTAAAGATTCAATGTTGATTTGTATGGTGTTCCACCAGTTACGCCACTTTCTAAGCACAATCTCTCTCACTTACTTACCATCTGAATGAAACGAGAACACTTACACTATTATTGCTTAACTTCATGATTGTATTTGAAATCTCACTGAACTGAACTGAAGTTATTATTTATTGGAAGAAGGGGGAAAGTCTAGTTTGAGGCCCAAACAAGAATTGATTTACAGGTCACAGCAACTAGAAATTAAGCTTGGATCAAAAGCCTTAATACAAAGAAAAAAGTATTTTGAGAAATGTTTGGTATATCAACTTGTGATTCAAATACATTTCTTAGTTAAACTCCATGTAATTGAGAGTTTTTGCTGGATGCTCTAGGAAATAAGTCTACATAACTGTAATCTCCTATCATCATTAATTTATTTAGCATTATTGAAAGTATTTCATATTAGAGTATACATTTACTAGTAACAATGAAAAATAATTTTAAAATAGCAGCCAGTACTAAACAATAACAATACCATTCAGTACAATTATTTATAAAATGTCTTAGCTAACTAAACTCTGTACAAAATTAAAATTCACAAAGCCATGCCCTATGAGGTTAAAATCTAACAATAGTGCATGGATAAGAAAAAAGTATTGTAATTTTAAGAAATTCTGGACTGTGTGGAAAAGAGGAAAAGAAAATTCACCCCCAAAACTTTCAGAAAGTGACTATTAGTTGCGACATTTATATTTTAGATGCTGATATTTTAGAAGACGTTAAAATTTCTTCAAAGTATTAACACACAAACATGTTTTCGAAACATACGTTATTAAAATGAAACATCAACACAAGAAATACTAGACAGATTTTTCAGATATGTTCACTGAAAATCCCTAAGGCTACAAAACTGTGCTGATTTACCAGTTGGTCTGCTCCAATGAATTCACTGGGGCTTACTTCTGAATAGACATATGAGACTATGCTGTTTAACTAGTAATTTCACAAAACAACAATTGCTAATTAAGCTATATCCAATCCTGGTGAATTTCATTTATGACCATCTAATTTATTCAAAGGAAAAATACATTCTGATAAATCAGTATTTTCAAGACAGACCATCTGAATTTAATTACACATGCATAAAATACAATGTAGTAAAATTTACCTGGATTTTTTAAAAAAATACCTTCCCCTGAAACAGTAACTTTTTCAGATATTTTGGATTTCTTCTATCTCCCAGCTAGGTGTAATCTTCACAACTTATTTTTCTTGCTTGTTCACCTACATCTGCCACTGATGTAGACAAAGATTCATTTTGCAGGCCAAATTTTTGTTTTAGTGCTAAACCATCCACTTGGTATTTTGCTAACTCATAATTACAACTTTTACACCCCACCTGGACTGTCAGAAATGTTCATATCACATTTGCAAGACACATGGAAATGCATAGTTATCTAATAATGAGAACAGTATAAGAATAAGTTTTTGTTTTGGTTTTGTTTAGTTTTCATAATTCTATGATACTGATTACAGTAGGCTCTCATTATCTGCTAGGGTTGGATTCCAGGACCCTTGCAGATATCAAAATTGTTGGATAATCAAGTCCCACTATGTACAATGGTGTAGTAAAATTGTGTTTCTGATATAAAATGACAAAACCATAGTTTGCTTTTTGGATTTTTTTTGGGAGGGACATATTTTCAAGCGATGGCTGGTTAAATCTGTGGGTACAGAGGGCCAACTGTACAGTATTACCATGGTGTTACCTATTATTCTTAATAAATAGAAACACATTAGGCTATGAGAAAGTTATGATTTCTCCTTCATAAATGTTAATTCCTGTATTTTTATTTATTCTAGAAAACATACAAACACCTGTTCATCAAAATTTTATTTACTATTAATTGAATTTTTTTAATTTATCTATTACTGAATTTCTATTCTGATTATAGAATGTATTTGAAATTTGGCTTAAAAGGCATCAACTCATAGGTTGCCAAGGTGCAACCACACAGCTGATATCATGCCCTTGAGGTAAATTAATTGGCTGGCAGGATTATTATTTTAAAATAATACTATATCTTACACATACATATAGAATTATATTCCCAAAACTGGGTAGCAAATGTTTAAAATAGCTAATAGAAGCCAAACAAATTACAATGAACCCTTCACAAGCAGTATCATGTCATCTTTAAGGAAAGTAGGGAAATCTATGCTTTTTTATAAAGAACATGAAAACTGGACATATATTATAAATTATGGCCAGAAGAACAGCGATTTTCGAATGAGATTTGTAATTAAGCGAAGACATTCTAGTGTCAAATCATTTTATATATATTTTGAAAAACAAATCAAAGAGAAAGGAGGAGAGCAGTTAAGCCCATCTCACTAGATTTCCTTAGCATATTTTTTTTTAAAGTGGAGATCTATCAGCCACTAAAATGGAAACCATAAGAAAAGTGGAGACTGCTGAAAGGAAAAAAAAAAAAAAGCATCCTTAATGTGTTTTGGGAAAAAACAAACAAACCTTCAACTCTGGGAGGTTCAAAATGTTATTTATTTATTTATGGATGCATGCATGCATGCAAGGCTTACCTGTCCAGATTGTTCAATTTCTCATGTGTTAATTTGGAATAAATAGTGGTAAAATGTTGAACTTTTTTGACGACAGGGGTAGGAACCTAATCCTGCTTTTTCCACGTTATTTTTTTACCTCTGATAACAAATCTTCTGTTTAAGAAATAATGCTTAAGAATGCAACTACTTTGTTAACTGAGGTATACCTGTAATAATAATGAAATTAAAAAAACCCTAATATTATCAGTAGCATGTGTTCTGTCAGATTTTGCACTAAAATATTGTGCAAGGGCTTTTTTTTCTGGGTTTTTTTTTTTCCTGCAACCTTGCAAAATGAACCCTTCAGCATACAGCCTTACACCACTGGCATTATACACACCCAGCCAGGTCATAAGTATAAATGTTCACCTAGTGCCAATGTATGGAGAATGTTGAAATTAAAGTTATAATGTTTATCACACTGCAAACTTCAATTCACTCTGCAACACAGTCCTAATGTTCAGGAAAGAGAAAAGAAACATACAGTATTGTTTTCATCTTTTTTAAAAAAAAATTATATTGCTCTCATCTTTCAAAATATTCCTTGCAGCCCCCAGATTATGGCTCTAGTGGAATTCACTGTCTGAAATGTGCACTCCATGATTACTTCTATTGCTAAATAATTAAGGTCTGATTTGGGGAAAATAAGGCACAATAAAGTTTGCTTTGTACAGAGCACCTACTGCAAAATTTGTTCCTTTACAGAAAAATCAAGTATTTCCTACATAATATACACTTCTCCTCATGACATTGGACTTTTTTAAAGAGCCAAGAAGCTTAACTTAATCATACCTTTAAGGGGTTAAACTTATAATACTGACCAGTTTTGTTTTTAAAAAGGTATCTGCCATTTGAAAACTATCCGTCTGTTCAGAACAGCTTTTAACACATTTAGAATTTTTTGACATAAAATATTCTATTTATTTCCCAGCAGCTGGTGTCAAAAAAGTTGTTGTTTTTAAATATTACTCTTAAATAAATAAAATCTGTTTTCATATTGTGTAAAATTAGTTTTGCCTGCTGTGAGTTTGTGGCATTATGAAATGATCAGTTGTCTCCATGAATTATTTAAAGAAAGGCTATCAAATAAACCTGATGCAGGCACAGTATAATATGTATCATTTGTATAAATTTGGCATTTGCGCATGTGTACAGTGGAGATCCCACTTTCCCCTTCACAGTTAGTTGTTACAATTCTTGTCCAATCTTTTCAACAGAAGATGGAGGAAGATTTCTGCTTTTCCACACGCAGTGTCCACAGTCAGTTTCTCAGTGGCATACTAGATGCTTCCTTTGATGGTACCAAAACATATTTAAATAACTTCCCTGGCTCTTCACACAGGTAATTGCTTTTCAACTGGCCTTCAGTGGCATTAAACTCTTTATTTATTCTTTGTTTTAATTTCTGGTTTGACAGTGCCTCACACTTTTATTAAACAGTACTGGTATTGTTAACAATTCCTCTGGAGTCTTAAAATTACTCTGTCTTTCAGGGAAGCTATAACTGTATAGCCATAATTATTCTCACATTTTATTCTCACTGCCATTTTTGGAAGGAAGGAAGGGTGGGGATTTAATTATCTTTCTGGCTCAAGAGACACAAAAAATACTGTGTCAGATCTGATATCATTTTCAAGGAAAAGGGTTATCACGACAGTACCAAGAGATAAACAGATAATAACAACATATAATCATCACTAAGAATTAATATTAGTTGGCTATAAATTAATGTTGTTTGGAACATCTGTGTATATCATTTGCTGCAGATAAGGTATCAAGATCTGATATACAGTCTGCAAGAGTACCATTTTTCTTTTCTTTTTGGGTTTTGTTTTGTTTCTAAGTTGCCTTGTTCAGCTTCAGTTACACAGGGCAACAGGGAAGTAAAGAAACTTTTAACCCAACAAGTACTATCAGCATCCTGAACCTGAACTTCAGATGCAGAAGACACATATATAAATTACAAAGAGCCTAATCTGGGCTGAGATCACAGTGAAAGTATTTTCCCAACGGCAATACAAACGGGCAATTTGTCTCTATTTCTTGGCATCTAACTGCAATCTCTGTCGTGTTTTGAAAGTTACCACTGGCACTGCTGTGCCAGCACTCCATGAAAACTGAACTTAATGCCTTTACAGAAGGGAGCTGGCTCAAGCACTGTGCCTCAATACTGTCACATGACACTGCTGAACAATTTATAGGAATGGAATGGGAAGCAGATTCCTTGCTAATCTACCATGAAGCTACATCAGAGGATAAGACCAGGATGGCTGAATTTGAACTTGGAACTCAGTTTCTCCAGATTCTTCATGTCTTGGTTCAGCACAACTTAACTCTTGAAATGCCAACTCTGGCTACTTTATTCCTAACTTTCAACTGAGTGTGCTGTATCTTTTCTGAACCCACTTTTTACAAAAATTAAATAGAAATTGTTTCTGATCCTACAGTAGCCATCTCAGTTGAATTTCTTAATTTAAAACTGGAAATGCAAAAGATTAAGTTATTATGAAAGATGAAACCACATTCTTTTTCTTCCACACATCATTGTTTCCTAGTAAAATCTTTTTTTCCCCTGCAAAGCAGGCTATAATATTCCACATGATACACCTTTTGGGATTTTTTTAAACATATAAAAATTGCTTTGTTTTCAGTAAGTTTTCCTAATTCAATATCTTCTATTGTAACAGATAAAGAATGGCCAAATCTCTAAAAAGTTCACTGCATTACCTGGGGATGTTGGATATTTTTCTTCTTCCTTTAACTAGATCATTATTACTTTCAAAAAACTGTAATAATCTGATCCAGATGGAGCTAAATGTAGAAGTTTCCATTATCATGATTTATTTTTCTTTCTGTGTTTATCCAATGTAGCACTTACTAAATAGTCTGTTTTAAAAAAATAAGCAGCTTATTTAAAAAAGTACTTCCAAAATTTGAATGATTTTTAATTCTTACAAAACCCACAAAACTAGATCTTTCCATCTTTCACATTGCATAATAACAGTAGGAACAGAAGCATTGAACTACAAATCTGAAAGCCACTGTGAAGAGCATAGATGGCTTGTATGAGAATTTTCTCCCGTCTAAAGAACTTTCTTAATATCTTAGGTAGTGTGTGATCTCAGAGACTTGGAAACAAGACTTGATCATCTTAATAAATTTAGAAAAGATCTTACATATGTAGGTTCATACAGCCCTACCGCCTTTTAAATTAAGATGCCAAAATTTTGACAGCAATATTAGCAAAACAGACTCATCCCTGAATATATTTGCAGTGACCAGACTGGGATCATGCTGAATAGACAGCTAGCAGACTCTGTATGGCAGATTTTGAATATTATTCACCATAGCAACTTTAGCAAAATCATAATTTCATTGTTCTCTTTGGAATCTTTCAATGCATTTGGCAGAATAGAATGGCCTTTTCTGCTCAAAATGTAGACTAAACTGAACTTTGGAGAAAAATTCATGAACATAATCTGGCCATTGTATTCTACCTCAATTGATGTGATCTGTAGAAATGTTTTCAATTCTCCACTAATTCAGTGACCAAGCAGGGCTGCCCATTCTCACCTCCGCCACTTGCAAGAGCCACCAAAACTCCAGTTAACCCAATCTGGACTAAGGTGAAGGAGATCAAGATAATAAAAAAGCATTACATTTCAAATATGTTTGTAAACATTATTTTATTAAGTTTGTCCATGGGAACTGAATTCTGGCACACAGAGTTTGAGAAGGGAGCAGATTTAGAAGCCAATAAAGCAAACCTAAGCTACTGCTCCTTAGTACTCCAAGCTGATCAAGGAGAACTTCCAAAATTACTTAACTCAGCATCCATTAAAACTTTCACAAATACCCAGAGGTAGTTATAACAAAGCAAATAATGCAAATTTAGAAAACAATTTTTATTACTTTGTGAAGAAAACCTGAAACAAGAGTTATATTCTTGGAAGTCATTAAACCAAGATGGAATTCTGTGGAACCCTGCTACTTAAGGGCCATGAGGCGGAACAGAAGTGTTGCAATACCTGAACTATCCTTTGTAGATGAAGGTAGAACCACCTTAATTCAGTATTCCTTACTCCCATCTGGTGAAGGTAGTCTAGTAGGATACCAGCACCAATGGTTCTGAAAGTTGCTGAGAGATGCAGAAAGATAAAAAGGGTAGCACTCTCCTTTTCTTTCACCAGACTGAAAATGTGTCCAACTAATCTAAGAATTTTTAAAGTTGTCCAGCCACCCACATGTTCAAGCATCTTGTCCAACAGAGGGATACAAGCAATAGAGTGGTAATTCCTACTTATCTCCAGGTCTAGGAAGCTCCTTCAAGGCTGCATGTACCTCCCACTGATACAGTGAGACATTTACCTTTCCGTAGATCTTCCCAAACAAGCCACCTCTACTAGCTCTTATCAGCAACTATTTTATTAAAATAAGGAGAAATTAACTACAGACTTGGTGCTCTCTATAACTTGGGCCTTAATAACATACACACACACACACTGTTTTCTCCCAACAAGTGGACATAACATACAGCTGAAAAACCATAGGATCTCTAGTTGTAGCTTAAAACATGAAAAAATATTAACATTGCTTTTTTGCTAACAACCTGACAAACTGAAAAGCAGTAATGCTGTTGAAAACTATAGAAAATTTTATATATTTCTGCATATTTTTCTCTCAAGCATTTTTGTTTATTCAGTCTGGAGATATTACCATCTTCTGTTCTGAACAGTACCATAGTGTCTATAAGTGAAGCTTTATTTTCTTCCACCATACACCAAGCTCTATGGCTAACCTCTGAGTGAAAGGCAGAAATTCAGTATAGGCTGTTCTCTAGAAAGCGTCATTCATTCATTCATTCATTCATTGTATTTGTACGCCACTTTTTCTCCCAAAGTGAAGATCTACCATTTGATATTCTCATTGCCATGTGCCTAAGTCCCAGGTAGAATATTATGGACGCTTTCTAGTGAAAGTTTTTAAGTATCTACTTTTTTTTCTTGTTATGCACCTGCAAGAATTCTGGTCTGTCAGCTCCCTACAAGAGACTCAGTAGTTTTATCTATGTGGTACACGATAAAAAAATAATAAATGCCAAACAGCAGCACTGATCTAGAAACTCTAGGACAACCAGGAAGCAAAATGGAGGCCATTCTCAGAATCACTCATTCTCCTGCTGCCAGGAGATCAGGCTTGTGAAATGGAGAGGCCTAACTCTAGCTCAGACACATAAATTACACTGTTCAGGTGAAAAATGACTGTCCTTTATATTCAAGACATTTTCTTCCCCGATCACAAGGTTCTTGGCTTAATCCTTCTTAGAAAAGTGAGGCAGGGTTTCTCCACAGCATCTTTCCCTATGCAGGTGAAAAGGTCTTGTTGTTGTTGTTTTGTGCTTATTTTGTTTTGTTGTTTTTTTAAAATTAATTTTCATAAGCCTTTAGGAACTCAGCTGTTTACGAGGAAAGGACTGTTAACACTATGCTGTACTGTTCTTATTTCTTTTTAATGCATATCATTTTAAACTTCTTTTAAACACATGAACAGTTTCATGATACTTTATCTTTCTGCACTTTATTGCCATGAGTTTTCATCGGGTTTAATTTTTGTGACCTGTTTTGAGTCACAGGGCTGGGGAAAATAAGGGGAGGATGAATGAATGAATGAATGTATGAATGAACCTAAATATCACTAGCCCTAAAGGAAATCTTTTTCAGATCTAAATACAAAAAGGCAGGGATATTTTTGTCACTGATGACTTTCCCCAACTTCTCCTTGTACTTGCTCCTTTTATGAAGCAGGCAAGTAAATAACACAAAACATATACACATAACAGACAAACATAAAAACAACACTTAAAAATATTGTATTTTGCTGCGTATAAGACTACTTTTTAACCCAGGAAAATCTTCTCAAAAGTCAGGGGTCGTCTTATGCGCTGGGTGTCGTCTTATAGGGCGGGTGCTTCCGAAGCAGACTGGAGAATCTGCGGTCGCCGCATACGGTGGGGCTCATTTGCTCACTTTTCCAGAGGGGGGAGTGAGGGGGCGGAGGAGAAGGGGAAAAGAGAGACCTCCAAACCAGATTTGGGTTTTCTCTTTTACAACACGTTTTGCATTAAATCACACCGGGAGGTGGGGACCCCAGTAACCAAGAGCCCCTTGCAATGAAACCCACTTTGCAAGGAGTTTGGGAAAGGAGAGTGCCTTGCAACGCTCTGGGAATATTGCTTGCCTCCCTGCTTTTTTATTTGGTGTGCGTTGGAAGAGGGGTAGTCTTATACGGCGAGTACATCCCAAACTCTATATTTTAACTGGAAAAGTTGGGGGTCATCTTATACGCCCAGTCTTATATGCCGGAAAATACGGGTAATAAATGTTTTATATTTGATGTGTATAAGAACACTGGTCTCAACCAGTGGTCTAGACATAGAAACGACTAAAGTCAGGATTCAATTTTGTACTTACAGAGGTGGATTCAAGACAAGGCAGTATTTTCCACATACAAGCAGCCCCTCACATCCCTTCATTACCTGCTCCAGAGGAAGGCCTCCAGAGCAAAATTTCAGGTGGCATTTAGAGGGACGGGGACAGGGAGTGAGGCAAGGGGATTATGGGGATGGAAATTATATCATTATGGGGATGGAAATTATATCATCACAGATCTACTGACAGGGGTCCTTTGGCAGTATAAGTGGTCAAATAAATTCTGGGGGTCAGACTCTCATTAAACATTTTTCTTTTCTCACAGGTGTTGCCCATCTGTCATTGCTTTTCCTTAGGAAAATATATAAGTATTTTGTTCAATGAGCTTTTCATGGTAATTTTACACAATGCTACTATATACAATTTTTTTCTAGATTTTGCAAACGCAGATTCTTGTCCTTCATATTCATACAGAACACTTCATTCTCCATGCTTGCCAGCCAAGCTCCCCACACGCACACCAAACAAAAGTGCATGGATGTCAGACCACAGACAACAGAGCTGCTGCTTCTTTTGGAGAGCTTTGGACAAATGGAACCTTCTATCCTGATTTTAGCTACACAAGAAAAGGCTTTAGAGGGGAAAGAAACAGTAGGAGAATCTTCTGAAACAACAAGACAAGAGAAGATTAAATCCCTCTTGCATCTATTTGATTCATGGCAGTTGGTTCCCTCATACCCATTTCCTCATGCAGGCTTGCAAGAATGAAAACTGAAGAAAATTTCAGCAGGTGTTGAAAACAGATGTCATGAAAACAGATAACAAGTACCGTGCGCCCTCCATATATGGAGGGATTCTGTTCCAGGACCTCTTGTGTAAAACAAAAAACATGAAATGTTAGAACTCATTATAGTCAATGGACACAAAAAGTGTATGCCCATGGCAGTGCTGGTGTGTGTGCTTCACGTCCATGACTATAATGGGATGCAATGCTTCACATGACCTCACATTTGTGTGTGCAGAGGTTGTGTGAGAGGAGGGATCACTGTAACACCTACTGAAATTGCCTCTTCTATACAATCAACAAAGGTACAAGAGCTTTCTCTAGTTTTCATTCTGGCAACTCTACCTCACAGCAAGTACTGCAGGACCTTAGTAAGAACCAAGGCATGGTTTCTAGGTCATCACCATATTCACAAAACATAAGGTTCTTTTGGCTTGTCACAGATGGGTATCAGAAAGCCAAGAGTCTCTCCCACTCCATAAACATTTCTGTTCCTCCTCCAACTTTCAGATGGAATATGACAGAAGCACAGTGAATACTTGTCCTACCCTATTCTCTGGCATTTCCTAGCAGGAACAAACAAAAGTAAATCAAGAGCACACCTATCAAAATCCATCTTCTGAAAATACAATTCATAAGCCTCTATTCCAAATGATGTTTAACTTGGTCAATCAGACTGGTGTTATGGTTTGAGCGCTGGACTATGACTAGAGAGCAGGGTTTGAATCCCTGCTCAGCCATGGAAATCACTGGATGATCTTGGGCAAGTCATACTCTCTCAGCCTCAGAGGAAGGCAAAGGCAAAGATAAAAGCTACTCTGAACAAATCTTGCCAAGATAATGCCATGAGAAGTTTGCTCTAGGGTCATCGTAAGTAAGAAATGGCTTTAAGGCACACAACAACAACAATTTTCCACATCATCCCTTAGTTTTTATAAAACCAATCAACTCAGCTCAACTTTGGCAATCTTTTTTAAGACAGTTGTATCAGGTACAATAATTATTTTATTTAAACAAACAAAATTATAATGAATGACCAATTTATGAACTAACATCAGAACTTTTAGAGCATTTTGAGGTCTCAACGTTTAAAAAGCAGGAGAGCTTGTCTCTGTACCATCTCTTAAGTGTGAACATTCTAAGGCTGCATGAAACTTTTGCAAGCATTAGAACAGTTATGATTAATAGTTACTAGCTGTGTTTTGAAGAAGCCTAAGATACAACCATCACTATTAAGGAGAACAGATGACAGAAGACTCATTTTCAGATCAGATTTTATCTTTTGCTTAAAATTCCACAGAAATTCCCAAGAAAGAGAACGCGGGAAATCTGATTTGAAATTCCCTGTGAATGCCACACTTTAAACAACATCCTTTAGCAATATTTTAATAAAATACTGTTGGACATTCAATATGAAAATGTTACTGACATTAGAAGGGCTTGATTCTTAAAGTTTTCTTCTCATTAAACCAAGCAAAGGCTAAATCATGCTACTTGTGCAGAGCTTAAACACTAACGAGCTTGGATTTTGAATTTTGTTTGGTGCTGAAAAAAACAAGGAAATTTAACACGACACAACCAATTTAATTATCAACTAAAACCTACAGAGAAACAATCCAGCAACCTTACTGCCAAATGCACCATAACATGGATGGATATTACTTGCAACACTCATTAGGTATTGACAAATCTTGATAGATGCATTATTTGAAAGCCTAGAGTCTGCAGAAGAATGTAACTACCATCTATATTCAGTGAAAGCACTTCTTCTCCACTCAAACATATTCATTCCAGCTACTGAATTTCAAAAGGGATTATGAAATCTAGCTGTGTACCATCATGAGGGAAGGTGAGACTATCCATTAATGTGGAAGGGGAAAATTAATTCAAGGTGTTTTCTGTATAGCCTGAGTTCCAAACCAGAAACAGCCAATAAAGACCATGGTCATACATTAAAAAATATTCAACCTGCCGCGAGTGGGTGTATGAAATAGACAATGTGGCTCTCTAACAATACAGGAAAACTCTTGCTGGAAATGGACAGGAAATTCATTACTTGTATAGACTCATGTATTGGTCGACCTCATGCATAAGTTGAGGACAGATTTAGGGGCTAAAATTATGGGTTTTGATATGACTCATGGATAAATCAAAGGCCATTCTGTGGAGAGGGGAAAGTGTCATCACAGCCCTAGAAGATCAGCCACCCCGGCTGCCACTGCCATTTTCCCCTCTAGGCATTTAAAAGGCCTTTTTGCCACTCTACTCAGAGAAGAAGATGATTCCTTTTTTTTTATGAATACAGTACTTACAGTGACCTGTGGGTATGCTGATCGCGTCAATTTTTGACTAATATTTTTAGACTCATACATGAGTATGTACAGTAATTCAAACATCCTGAACATGCACTACATTGTTATAGCAGTTTGATATCACTTTAACAGTGATGGGTCCATCCTACGGAATTCTGTGATTTGTAGTTTCCCGCTGTAGTTCAGAGGAGTACACTAGAGATCCCTAGCAGAGAATTCCACGTACTTCAACAGATTAGAAATCTCAATATTCTGTATCATAGAGCTATGGCTGCTATAGTGATATCAACCTGCTATAACTGTATAGTGTAGATACACTGTCTGTTTCCCAGAATAGCTAAAATGGCACTATTGGGAAGTCTAAAAGGAGGGTATACATGTAACAGCCTTCTTCCTTTGTTACTCCCAAGCAACAAGTGTTTAGTTGCACAATGTATTTGAATCTAGAGTCTACTGATATTTCTTGGTATCAATCCTCCATACATTTATCTAACTTTTAGAAGTAATCTAAGTTAATTATCATAAGCACATTCTGTGGCAGCAAATTCCACATACTTCCTTTAAACTGGCATTAATCTCCTGCACTTACACTCTGAACTCTTGTATTTTGTGAAATGAGGAAAGAATTTCAATCAATTTGCCTGACACCACACCTTAACATCAGAAATCTTTCTCATGTCACTATAATTTAATGCAAGTTTATGCCAAAAACACAGTTATTCTAAGAGTAGGTAAAAAGCTTTTTCTATATGGGTGAGTTCCCCCTTTTAAAGATTAGGTGTATCCACACTCCAACTTTAGTTGCCATGGCACCTACAGAATTCTAAGATTTGCAGATTGGTGACCTCCTTACATTTCTTTGCTAGAGAACTCTAGCACACTCACCTGAAGTACATCACTAGAGATTTCCAGCAGAGAATTCTAAATACTTCAGAAAGCTACAAATCCCAATATTACACAGGATATAGTCATGACAGTAAAAACAGTACCACTGTGTAGTGTGGATACGTCCCAGGTCCACATTGCTTGACATTCAGGTAGTATCTGTGGCGTGCCTTTTTCCAACTTCACCTCATGAACTAGGTGTACCACATCTTTGAAGAAAGTCTGGCCACTATGACATATGCCATAACATTTTTGAACTGGAGCATTTTTACCTGTATTCTGTTTTAATCTACATATTAGGACGTCTTGGGTCCTGTATAGGAGGAAATGTGGCATGTAAATAAAAATAAACACACACACACACACACTGCTATCAGTTTTACATGGAGTTCCTTTCTTTCCAAAACAAAACAAAACAGCAGTTTGCTTAAGACATGCTGCAGATATAACAGTGTTAGCAGACAAAGTACAGTGTTTGGCGCTGAAGAAAAGTAGTGCAGATGAAGATATTTTCATCCTCATTTTTCCTACGAGTTTTAAAAAAAAGCATTTGGATCCTTTAAAATACCTCATCCAAGAGCCAAACACACCTCCCTAACTGGAAAAAAATAAGAAATTAAGACACACAAATCACCTCAGCAGCAGCAAAATTAATTTCTTTATGCATTATGTCAGGAGAGGTTATCATGCTACTGAACAAGATGCCAGCTAGAATAATTATAAAAATACAGCGAACTCCCCACCATCACCCTCTCATCCATTGCCAGGGTTAAAAAAGAAACTCTGATATTATTTGTACTTTTTATAAATTGTTTTGATGATACAAAAGATGTTTAATATCAGGAAAAGTATATGGCTGTTACAGTTGCAGGAAAATGTCAGTCATCCGTGCAAATTCCTCACTCTTTAGAAACAATATGAAGACTATTTCGGTGGTAAGGAAAACTTCTACTGATTAGAATAAAACAGGCACTTTTAAAATACAAAATGCTTGAAGAGTGGTGTCTCCTGTTCCCAAAGTTCATTTTTCTGCTTCAGGAAATACAGTTTTCAGTTTTGGCATCAGAAGTTGCAAGAGCCCCATTCTTGACAGAGAGGCCTCTCCTTAAATACCTGTAGCTGCCCTATTCTGACCTGTCAAGTTTTATTTCCGGACACCAAATCAATCTCAGTGTATGAAAGAACTGAGGATTGCATAAAATAAATTCTGCTGCTTCTGGAATGGGAAGACCTTATCCAGGAAAACCAGGACTTAACACCACTGAAAAACAGGAATAGATGCAAAGTAATAAAACCAAGAATGCAATATTACGAATCTTATTTACTTACAAACCAGAAAAAAAGTTTGTTTCTCTCTGAGAGACAACAGTAAAAGAACATGGTCTCCCCACCTACCAGGAAAAACACAAAGAGTTATACATCAGTGCTACTCAAAATGGTGGTCTACTGATCAATAGTCTACAAGCCTTCAGCTGCTGGTCTTCTTTGAGAGTTTTCAGGAAAGAAAGAAACAAATATAGCCAACAGGCAAAAATATGACAACAGTCTCTTGCATACTGGGGTGAAAACTGCTAGTCCCCTACACCAAACTCTAGAAAGAGCCATCATTCACCAAAGGTTGGATAATATCCACTATGCTATTATCTTACAGCTACAGAATTTCAAGAGGTAAGCAGACCTGCAAAGGTCCACATTCCAAAAAATATACACAAAAATGAGCTGCTAAAATAGGTAGGGGCCAGGAATAAGGATTACTATCTTTGTACAGTTTCTATTAGGTTTAACATTAGATTATGCCACCATTGTTTATTCAAGTAGAAATTAAATGAGGTACACTGTGATTTAACTAAGATTTTCAATGACAATTTTAAAATGTACCTAGTTTCATTTTTTAATATGAACTGGCAATAGCATCAAGTAATGCAAACCTGGGAAGGGGGGTCTGCTCTGTTGGAATACAGATAAGGCTTACAACTGCAGTCATTATAGGGTTAATTGTGTATTAGTGAGATAGAGATGACCTTCAGCTGTAAATGTTATTTGTAGCAGCTGCAAAGTCTCTTTAAGAGTAGTGTTTTCTTTAGTGAGCTTATCTGCTCTGCTGTTGCCATTTTGCATAGTATCGTGTTTGATCCTGCTTTATTGTGGTATTTTGTATTTTTCTATTTTTACTTGCCTATATTGCTCATGTTCATTTTAACTTTTTTGACTATGTTTTTCCTTTTGTATATTGTCTTTATATAAATATCTATGTTTGCTATTTTTTCCTTTTAAATAGAATAGATAAAAGAATATTTATATTATCCATTTGTCTTCTGAATTTTTATTTTACAACAAATTTAGTAGCAGAGGATGTTTGGTCAAATGGTTGGCTAAATATTTTGCTAAATGGTTTGTTAAATAATTTGGTAAAATAATAGACCAGTAAACCAAACTTTTTGAACAGAAGACTAAAAAAAGTTATTTTTGAGCTTGGAACTTTTCTTTCTGGAATTTTCTTTCTTACACAATGAAGCAGATGATTTTTGGTAAACATGTGTTGCATTTGCCTTTTGGCTATAATTATTGAACAGAGCAATTTTTGATGGCAAGAGATTTTTGAGTAATGAAATAATTTTTCTCTAGCAGAGGAATTTTTCTGGCAAAGTTTTAAAAATTGAAAGATTATATTAGCAGGAAAGCTCATACAGAATAAGTCTGTAACCTCAGTTAATTCACCTGAAGTTACTACACCTACTCTGAAATTACAACAGGGTCTAAGTACTAACAATGTCTTATTTGTAATCCCAAAGTTAAATAGGGATAATTTTCAGATGTGAGATGCAAGATTAAGATTTTCCTTACAAGTACAAGATTGTTTAACAATGTTATAGATCAAGACATGTCTGAAAATCAGTCAGAACAGGATGAATATAAAATTAAAGAAGCAAAAGATTTAATGATAATATATTCCTGTATAGAAGATTATGAGAGCCCACTGGTAATTAAATACAGCTGAAGAATTATATAGTGCACTTAAAAGAAAATATTTCAATAGATCAAGTAAGAATGTGGTATTTTTGAAAGAGAAACTATATAGTATGAGGACGAAAGAAGGCACTAGCATATATATGCATTTAGATGAAATGTTAAGGCTTGTTTCAGAGCTTCAATCTGCAGGAGCAGAGATATCTGACTCTGAGTTTCACACCTGCATATTGGCTAGTTTACCACCTTCTTTGCAAATCAAAAGGCCATGCTTGAATGTACTGCAGAAGTGGATATAGATTATACAACTGCTTATTTAAGAGACTCTGGACTTAAAAGGACAATGAATAATATACCTGAAAAAATGTCAGTATTGAGAACAAGACCCGGCTATAAAGAAAGGAGATGTTATATATGTTTAAGGGTTGGGCATATTGCTAAATACTGTAGATTTAAGGGTGTAGAAAATCAAAAGCCCAGAGGAGCAAACGTTCTATAGGAAGAACATCTTTTAGCAGCCAGGGATATTGTAATGGTCATGGAAACTTTAAATCAAATGGTGAAACATCAAACAAAAGGTACCAGCAAAGGTTTAACAATAGTATAAATCCTCATAAGAATAATCAAGTATTTCAGATATCTGGTTACCAAGGGGTAAATGATAAAGGGCATTTTCTTCTAGATAGTGGTAGTTTTATTCATATTTGTTGATTTAGTGAAAGCTTTAGTGAACTAGATACAGAAATCAGACTAGAGATATTACAAGCAAACCAGCAAAGATTAAATGTGCTTGGAACTGGAACTGTGCCTTTAAGAGTTCTCAATTCTAAAAATGAAGTGGTATATCTTACATTAACAAATGTTGCTTTTGTTCCTGAAGCTTCAAATAATCTGATTGGTACTAGAAAGATTGTAAGAAATGATTATACTGTAATACTTAAAGGTGACTCAGGAAAAATTATCAATAATAAAACTGGTCTTATACTTAAGATTGATGAAAAGGGCGGGTTTCATTATATTATTGATGTTAATGATGATACTATAACAAATGTGGAAAGGCCTGTATGTCAAACTAGGCAAGATGTTTGTGATTACAAAGTCTGTCTCTACTCATGGCATGCAAGTTGGAACACAGGAATATTCAAAGTATTGAAAAATTATTACAGAAAGTGGAATTAATGTCATTAAATGTGATAAAGCAGAAGAAAAATATGAAATCTGTATAAAGGAAGGGAACAGCTCCTAGTTATACAGGACAATCTAACATACAGGATAAGGATTTTTTGGAAGAAGTTTATTCAGATTTAGTGGGTCCTATGCCATTATCTGCAGGCAAGAAAAAGTATTTCTTACAGAATCCAAGAGCAAATATAGTTTTTTTATACACACACACACTCACATATATACACACTTAAAAGTAAGGATGAGACTCTTGAAAAGTTTAAGAACTATGTGGCTGCAGTGAAGAACCAATTTGGCAAACACTACGAACTGATGGGTATAGAGAATATTGTAATATGGATTTCAAAAGGTTTATGGAACAGGAAGGTATAGAGCATAAAATAACTATATCTTACTCCCCTCAACAAAATGGATGTTCTGAAAAATTGAATCAAACATTACAGGAGATGTCTAGATCTATGCTAATGCAAGCTGGTCCTAAGTCCTTATGGTAGTTACAGCAGTAGTAGTTACAGCAGCTTATTTGCATAATAGAATCCCTAGTAGATTGACAGGCAAAACACCTTTTGAGTTATGGTTTGGAAGGAAACCAGGTTTAAAGCATATAAAAACTTCTGGTGCTAAAGCATATTGTTACATTCCAAAAGAGAAAAACTTGATCCTCGAGCTGAAATTGGAGTCATTATTGGATATCCATCTGGAAGAAAATGATACATAGTCTTGAACCTCAAGATGTTTGAAGTTAAATGTTTTAATGTTGTATATGTAAATAAAAGAAATACAATGCAAGAGACAGCTGACTCTATAATGGCAACTGATCTAAAGTACATAGTTGGTTACTTATAGAGGATGCTGGTCAACCATTAGTTCCACCTTCAGGAGATGTTACTAAAAGAGAAGGGGAAGTAGGAACCAGAACATGTGAAATGGAAAGAGAAGAAAACCGTGAAACAGAAATAGAAGGAACAATTACTATAAGACGATCAGACAGAATTAACAAAGGCAAGCCTTCAGAAAGATATGGATTTTGTGACAATTTACAAACAAGAAAGGAACCAGCAAATTGGAAAGAAATTAATAAATTACCTTCTTTAGAAAGAGAAAAGTGAATGGATACTATGGAGAAGGAATATAAATCTTTACAGCAAAATCAGGTTTGGACTCTTACTAAGTTACCTTCTGATAAAAAGAAAAGAATCTTATTGACTGGACCAGCAGAAGACAGAATATTGTGGCCCAATCTTCAGCAGAAGCTGAATGTATATCAGCAGCAAAAGCATGCAGAGAATTGGAATGCATCTTTCATTTGTTGAAGGATTTTGGCATCAGTGAACTTGTACCAACTGTAATGTATGAAGATAATCAAGCCTGTATTACAATATGTAAAGGGGAAAGTACTAAGGCTACAAGTAGAACTACTGGATTGAAATGTCAATTAGTAAAAGATCTGTATCAAAAGAGATTGATATTAAATACTGTCCCACTGATGAAATGACAGCAGATATTTTGACTAAGCCATTGATGACACAGAAATTTATATATTTTTGTGAAATGTTGAATATGTCTGATACGTCTGTAATGGTATCATTGTAAGATCTTCAGAAGGGGTGTTGGAATATAGACAAGACTTACAACTTCAATCATTATAGGGTTAATTGTGTATTAGTGAGATAGAGAGGACCTTCAGGTGTAAATGTTATTTACAGCAGCTGTGAAGTCTCTATAAGAGTAATGTTCTCTTTAGTGAGCTTATCTGTTCTGCTGTTGCCTGTTTGTCCTTGTATCCCGTTTGATTGTGCTTTATTGTGGTATTTTGTAGTTTGATATATTTTGTATTTTTCTATTTTTACTTGCCTATATTCCTCATGCTCATTTTAACTTTTTTGACTATGTTTTTCATTTTGTGTATTTTTATATAAATATGTTTGCTATTTCTTCCTTTTAAATAGAATAGATAAAAGAATATTTATACCATCCATTTGTCTTCTGAATTTCTATTTTACAACATGCTCAAGGAGGGAGTGGCTTTGCTGACCATAAATCCATAGACAGTATGTACCACATTTAAAAGAGTCCATTTTCCTCTGCTTTTCTTCAGTGCTCAGATTTCACAGCCATATAGACACTGGAAACACTAAGGTGCACATAATTCTGGCTTTGGTATTTAATGATATACACTTGAGGATCTTATCTAGTTCCTTTACATCTGCCTTTCCAAGTCTTCTTTTTTTTTTTAACATGGTCAGATTTATGATTCAGCCAATGTATAGAAAATCTTTATTACATCTCTCATCCACCTTTAAGTTACTATAAATCATCTGTGTTCATTATTTTTGTTTTCTCAATATTCAACTTTAACCCCATTTTCACATTTTTTTCCACAAAATAACCTGCTAAAGAGCTTAACATTTTAAGGCTTCTGTTTCTATAGAAATCTGGTAGGCACTCAAACGGAAATGGCATCCAAAAGAATCAATATACTTTCCAATCTTTGAGCATTAGTCCAATAAAAATAACAATATCATTTTAATAATACTGAGAAGCTTTTCTACATTCTTTTTTGAGGCAGGTTTATTTTATTTCAGCGTTTCCTTTCATCAAATCCAGACTTTATATTGATTCATATCAGTACTTGTATATAAAGGATAGTAAAACTGAAGGCATGTTGCGAGACCACTAATTTTTGGACTGAAACTGATATTTGTGAAGGAGAGTTTCAATTTCCTGAGCGTGTAAACAATTCACAAAAACAAAAATTAAAGAACAGTCAGCTGGAGATTATAATGTTTTATACTAAGCACACAAAATCTCTGCTACAACTTGGCATTTGGAATCTTTTTCAGGAATAAATACAATTCCTTCCACCCATTCCCAATTCTTTCTTTCCATATCCCATTCATCTCACACTGGCTTCATCAATGAAGCAAAGGCACATCAAGGCACAATGAAGCTTCCTAATGTAACGCGACAGCAAAACTAATTTCACCAACAGGCAAGAAGTGAGCTCTAAAGCTCTTTAAAAAATTATTATTTTTAATTCATAGGGAAAAGAGAAATAAAAAAAACCAAGAGCTGATTAAAAAAACAATCTGACAAAGAAAAACAAACAGAACAAAACAAAACAAAAAAATTCCCTGAACAAGAAGAAGGGGGAAATGAGGAGAGCAAAAACAATTATCTTAGGCATTAGGCAAAAGTCTGTAATATTATCTACAATGACAGCACAGCAATTGTTAGTGCTGCCAAGGCACTGCATGTTTGCTATATCACCCGAGGTCCTGAGAGAATAATAAACTAAGCAGATTAGACTTAGACTGATGCCTCCGTGCCACTTCTACCTCCACACAGACAGTTTGGTGTTTCAAAATGCATATAAGCAGGTAAACCTAGAAAATGGGTATTCCATGTTGTAAGGATAGGGGGAAGAGACTGCCAACAACCCAGGCCTGTTTATTATTTAACAGTTGGTATTGCTAGAAGCCTGGCATCGCAATAGAGCAATCTCTGTTTCAGTTCAAGTAAGCCTGATTATGGAAGCATGCAAGCCAAATCCTGTTTACCATAGTCTGGAAGAACTTCTGTGCCCTCAACAGACATGGAAATTCTTACAATAGCTCTTGTCCAAGTGGAGAGGAAGTTTCCTGAGAAAAATAAGTGTTGTTCCTAATAAAATCAGGAAAGAATGCAAGTTCAGGAGGGCACTTAAGAAAGCTGAGCTGTAGTAGATTATGGTGGTTAGCATTAACGGAGATGCTTATGTATCAATTAAAAGCAATGCAGCGTGATGATAGCGATCATGAATGCTATGATGCTTGGCATCTATTCATTAATTATGCAAATCTTAATAATAATGCCTAAACTCTGTCCCTCTCCCATGGAGGTGCACTGAAAAGCATCTGAGTAATTTATGCCTACATCATTATTACCAAGTAACTATGAGGACTAGCTTCTTTAAACATTTTGGCAATATTCCTAACATAGCTGGAAAAGCTTCTTTGTTCGGTTCTTCTTTGGTCTTTTTAAGATTAGTATTTTAAGATTCAGTTTAAAAAAACCTGAACTCTTTCTCCTAATCCCTTTCACCAAATTACGAACCATCTCATTCAACCACTCCTTTCAACTAATTAATGCATGACGTCACACACACAGACACAAAGAACTGTTCAAATTCTTATTCTAGAGGAAAAAAATGTATTTATGTACTTAAATTGTCCTTGGGTTTTCTGTATCTCTTGGAATGTAATAAATGCTAAAGCATTAGAATCAAAGAAGGAGATTGACAGAAACACAGTTGTAAAGACAGCAAACTGTTAAAAAACTACTTAGTATTATACTTCCAACTGCTAAACTTATGAAATTACAGAAAAAATAGATTGTTCATATGGTAATTTATTGACAGTAGTGCTATTTTATATTAATGCACCATATTTAACATAAATAAGGAAATACATTAGTACAGTTATCAGTATCACTAAAACACGAGCAATATGCAATCCTTTTCTTGCTAAGAACTACACAGCACGACCAGGAGGCAGAAAATGGAACTGGTGTTATGGTTAACATTAGATATTAGCACTGTGGTTCAGACATATCAATGGAGCTCCACATATATGGGTGTGGGAAGGTGTCTCTTTCTTTTCTACATTATGAAGTGAGGACGCCCTAGGTACACACATAGTGTTTCCTTTTTTCTGAAGCATGGCAGTTGTCTCAGTGCACTTTTGGGTTACATTAGCAGCCCACTCTGACAATAAAATAATCAACTTTTGCTCTCATCCACTAGTAAGCTCATTTGTAAAGCCCTTTTTCTGGTATGCTAAAAACCATCAAAATTTATGTGGATGGGGCCAGAGAAAGATACTTTCCCATTGTGGTATCTTGGGAATGTTCTCCTGGAGAAGACCCAACTGGTACCAAATCTTACATATATTTTTTTCAGTTCAGTTTTAACTCCTCCCATCTTTTCATCTTATCATTTCTCTTCAATTTGTTTCCCTTGCGGAAAGTTTTGTTCTTTTCTGATATTTTTCTTGTTGTTTTGTTTGCAATTAGTTTGTTTACCTTCTTGGAAGCCAGCATGGAAGTCTGCTGAAGTAGATGGTGGGATATTATCAGTGTAACCCTGTGCATACTTCTTAAAAGTAAGTCTAACAGCCTTCAACAGAATTTATTACCAGAAAGTGGATATAACATCGCAGTCTAAGGACCTTTCCACACCTTACTGTTCTCTGTCACAATCCCACAGTGCTGCTGCCAAGATGGGAACGCAACCCAAATGTTGCCCTCCACACCCGGCTGGTTGCTTGGGAAAGGGTAGTGCGAGTGACACGCTCCTTCCTTCTGAAGTGCAGCTGGTCATTTCCTGTGCTGCACTGGGGAAGGAAGTGCATAGATCACACTTCTGCTGTTTCTGTATGGGTGCTGGCACTGAGAGTGTTGCGTGATCAGGGGCCACTACCAGATTTTTTTCGGTAATGTAATATCCTGCCATCGCGACAGGTTGGGACACACTGGCAGCAGGATAATGCAAAACTACGATTCACAGACCAACAGCAACACATCCCCATCGCAGGGCGGTGACGTCATGCAGAAGTGGTGCAAGTCTTTTAAGCAAATAAATGAATAACAAAAAGAAATTCAGGGCATAAATGAAGGCAATTTAGAGATTCGCTTCTTTTCATCCTGCACTTCTTGCAGGGTCATTCAATCTCAATCTCACAGTTTTTTGCAAAATGTAATATAGAGAGGGAACTGTTCTGAAATGCTTGCTTGGTGGCTCTAATGAACTAGACTTGCAACCATGGTCGGTCTGGCTGTTGTTTGTATGTCCAGATTCCACATCTGCAAACCAGACTATAGAATATGAAGATAAGCAAACTGCTTTTTCTCCTTTTCTTGAAAGAATTTAAACACCTTAAAACAACAGAAATGGATGCTTTGTATGTTAATATAACATACCAAAGGGACACAGCACTAGTTTAGATTTTAAAGCATGACAAGGAAAAGCCAATGGAAAAGCTCACAAACTAACAGTTGTCAAGATATATGTAAAGCATCCATGAGTTATTCCCCAATGGCCCTGGGGGCTTATATACATTTGCCAGGCAGTATTTTTTTTATAAATTTCTTATATGAGAACTTCCCAGAGAACAGGTGCCTCATTCCTGGCTTTGCTACAGATCCTATTACTAAAACAAAGTACATGATTGTTAAGTTTGTAATATTTCTTTCATGTACAACAAGCAAACTGATTGATATTTGACATGGATTTTAAATCTGATAGGAATCAAAGATGCACAGGTATGTAGAATAGCAACATTCTCTGCATAACAAGGTTTTGCACACAAAGAAATGTACGCTGATCTTAGACAACCCCTTCAAATAGCAGCTATGTATCACCCTGTGCCTCAAAGAGCTCTTTATACAGTGCCAAAAACAGACTGTACAGAGATCAGAGATTAGTGAGATCTGTTCACAACAAAATAAAGTCTGGTGAAAATTTAGCCAGTGTTGGATTTTGCTACTAACCAACATGTGTGATGCTTTCTATATTCACAATGGAACCATGTGAACCTTGTGGCAGCCATAGAGAGAGAGAGAGAAAGTATAAGTATAAAGGGACAGAAGAAAAGAGAAAAATTCCAAATTTCTTTTTTCTCAAAATGAGTGGCATTTTATTTTTCCAGAAGCATGAACCTACCAAGTGTTTCCCCATAATTCTGCCTCACTGCCATTATAAGCATATTTTGTGATGCTGTACCAATACCATGACATTTGGTACTGAGTTGAGTTTCTGGCATCATAGGTACTATAATTCTCCTTTCAGTATGATGTGGGCAATTATGGAATGCATGGATTCTGTCAGCCTGATCCAAAACCTATTGAAGGAATGGAAATGTTCCCAATGATGTCAACGGGCATCTCCTAAAGGAGTAATATCTACCCATTGTGCAGCACCTGCAGCTAGGGCATATGTAAATAGCCAGTTCTGGCAGCAAAAATACAATATAAAGGCAAGTTCTCTGTTTTAGAGTACAAAAAACATATCTCATTATTCACTTAGTGTAGTCAAGGAGTTTCTGGATTCTGTACTGGGATAATTTCACCCCACTCTCTATATGACCCATTATCATCTAGTGTTGTCTTGGCCACACTTAAAAACTGCCAAAACCTAATATTAAAAAGATACAATAATTGCTACTGCACATTTTAATGAATTATTGTGTTCAAGGTTCCTACGAAAAGTAATATTATACTCGGCTTATGTTTTAATTGATTTATTAATATTTTATCACAGGAATGTAATTTAAGCTCCTCATGATTTAGATCTCATAAACCTTTAGCATTTTGCAAATTCAAATTCCAATTTAAAGCCAGGCCGAGCAATTAACTTTTCTATCATCTTGTCAGGGGAGAAGGTTCATGTTTAATTTGAGACAAAGTGACAGAAATATATATACACTGTATGTATTACTCCAACTTAATTTATGAGTCAGCACCATCCACCTTCCACATGTAGATTTAATAGAGGGGGAGAGGCTTGTTGTCATGCTACTGCTGAGATATCTGCCCTGCATTTGCTAGGGAAAAAATGTCACTGGTTTATTGAGACAGGATGCTAGATTGATTGCAGATCTATTTCTAGCTCCTTTGTTTTCATTTCAATTCACTTGTCAATTGCTACTCTATAGGGTATTCTTCCAGATATAATCTCACAGCCCTTCTCCAATGCCTTTCTGCCAGTTTTCACTGTAGCCAGTTCTCCCTACAGAATTCCACACACACACAAAGGTCACTACTAAACTAAACATATAACCAGGAGAATAACTCTCCACCAAACTTAATAGACCAGTACCATGGCAAAGAGAGGGTTAGTGGAAGAGAACTGCAGCAAGAAGAGAACAAAATAGAGGTAACTTGTTTTTAAAAGAAAGATTCAAATGTGCCTCAAAAGTGTATCATCTCCAAGATGACAAGTCCATGTCTGAAGTCTGTGCTTTTGTTGAGAACCAAGCACATCACTGATTTTAGAATCACAGAACCACAGAGCTGGAAACAGCCATATGGACTATCAGGTCCAACCCCCTGCTCAATGCAGGATCTCCAGCTACAGCATTCTGAGCAGTTAGTCGTCCCACTTTTTTGAAGACATGCAGAGAAGGAGACTCCACCACCTCTCATTACTAAGTTTTGAACCCAAAACCTAGGTCTTTGGAACAATCACCACAAATTGCACAGAAAGTACAGTGAAGTCTGAACAGATTCCTGAGGACTCCTATGATATGCTTTTCCCAACCCACAAACATGGAGAGGCAGGTTACAAAGTGCAAAAGGTGGAGCTTTTGGACTGTGCTATTAACGGCAATGCCAGGTAGAAAACATGAATATAAACACGGTCGTTGTTCTTGTATGCCTTCAAGTTGTTTCTGGCTCATGGCAACCTAAAGGTGAACCTATCACAGGGTTTTCTGGGCCTGAGATTGTGTGATATGTCCAAGTTCACCCAGTGGCTTCCCATGTCTGAGCAGGGAATCTAACCCAGTTCTCCAGGGTTTGTAGTCCAATGCTCAAACCACTACAACACACTGGCTCTCATAAACATAGACCATGGTTTTAAGGTTTGAAAACTTCCAAGAAGTAGCAGTAAAAATATTCTATGTATAGATATGTTTTTTCTTTTCTTTTTAATTAATGCTGTCTTTAGGTCTATCTGGCTGTTACTGACCTCTCCACAAGCTAAACAACAACTCTCTTAATTGATGAAGAAAAGCAAATGTATCAAAAGGCTAATGGAAACACAGATACATCTGTCCCCTTCCCCAAGTATATATGGACACTAAAATTGTGAATTCTGCATATGTTCAGTTCCTATTTCGTCTAGCTACAGGTAACAACACAGTTTTGTGGCACCTTAAAGACTAACAACTTTTAACTGATATAAGCTTTCATGGCCTTCAGCCTATTTCACCAGATGTAAGAAGGATTGTATCAGCATGTTTCTCTCTTATCAAAGAGCCGATGCACGGAAGGTTTAGTGTGTCCAGTCAGTGTTGCAGGGTGCTTGAGCGTGTTTGTTTTTAGAATAAGAAGTTATTACACTGCTTTACAGCAGCAGGATCTATAGTGCATCTATGACAAGTAATAATCCAAGGCTGTGATGGTCAAAACTTATCACTTACTCATAAACTCAATTAAAGTTTGGACTTAAAATGTAATATGTAAATGGCACACTGTAAACAGCCCCTCCACTTTTGTGAGGGTTGGAGAACAGAACCCTCACAAAAGTTAAAAAAAATAGGGGAATAATTCCAAGTGAGCAATCTGTCTCCCATTCCCTTCGAGGTCTCCCCCCGCCATTTGCCTGTCTTTTGCCCGGTTGACTTGCCTTCCTTCCAGGTGCCAGGGCAAAAGGCAAGTGATCAGGAGGGGGCAGCCAGGAGCTCAGAGAAGGCACACACATGCCTCCCTCCAAAAAAATTGATTGCATTTTGCTTGAGTGTGTTGCCTTTCTTCCAGGCACACAAACAAAAGCCAAACGAATGGGAGGGAGCAGCTATGTGCCCAGAGATGTACTGCCTGCCTTCCATGCACACAGGCAAAAGAAAAGTGACAGGGAAGGAGAGGCTATCCACCCAGAGAAGGCCAGTATGTGGGGCTGTCCCCTCCTATTTGCTCCTCTTTTGCCCAGGTGCATGGAAGACATGCCCACCTGGGCAAAATGTGGCGGAATGGGAGGAGAGAATGGGAGGGGGAGAATGGAGAGAAGGCAAGCAGGTGCCTCACAAATAATCAAATTCATGAAGGTCAACCCCACAAACATGGAGGAAAGACTGTAATAGCCCGTTGTGGAAATTACTTCATCTTTCCATAAGAATACTTTATAACGTGGGTATAGGTATATACCAAGCCAAGACAAACTTGAGATTACATATTTTTAGTTTCTTTGATATATAACTTGTTAAGAGATCTTTAAGTCCATTGTAGGGTCTCCATATAGAGAGAATCTCAGTTAATTATGATTAAGTAGAGACTAAACAGCTTTAATTTTTGTAATGAAACAACAATAATGACAATAACAAAGAACCTAAATAGCCAGGTGCTTTATCCTCAGCATATGGGTCATGTCTTTTAATGCTGCTGAATATAGCTCAAATTACCTAAACTGGCCTTCCTCAACCAGTCTTGTTGACCAGGTGTGGACTACAACTCCCCACCATCCCCACCCAGCATGGCCGGTCAGCCGAAACCTAATACTCTAAAATCACATTTGAACCTGTGCTGTAACCAAATCACAACTTCCAACAGCTGGCTTCAATCATTAAGCTGACGGCAAATTCTGTAACAGAAGGGACCATACTCCTCAATTCCAACACAGATTTAGATGCTTATTCACTTAGGAAACTCAAATAGCTTTCTTCCACTGAAAATGCAAGTAAGACAACCATTGCTGTCATGCATATTTTTAAAAGAAATTATAGCAGAGTGCATTGCAATTTCCACCACTTTGTGGTGTCTACAGAGTGACAGACACCAGCCCACATTGGCATCATTTTGGGGTATCCAAATACTTGTCTGAAAAATACTATTAACGGCAAATCATAGGCTTTTGAAGTGCATAAAATCACATAACTTTAATTACACTAGAGGACTTGTGTTATTTTTACATGAAATATATACTACTTTCATTAAAAACGCAGACTGGGTTCATTTAAACCTTCTTACTATTAAAAAGACAGTTTTAAATTTTCAAGGTTGTATTTGAGATAAGACAATATGTGAGTGGGGAAAAATGTCTGAAGAATTTCAAGTTAAAAGAATTTTACATATCAATCAAGAAAGTGTTGAATATCTATTACTGGAGGAAAATATACCGAAATTAATATGGAACAGGATAGCAATGCTCTCAGACAAAATACTTTCTTTTATAGTACTTACATTTGATATGAGGTAGCTTTTACATCCTTCACAAGGTACGTAAACATATCAGGAGAGCAGCTTTGACTCCACATCCTGAGATCCCTCTCAGAGTATTTTATTTACTTGTAAAAATATTTCTGAGTAGCCCTTCATCCCAAATGGAGCCCCCAGAGTAACATACAATTTAAAACTTTAACGCAATGTTAAATTTTAAAGCAATATCATACCACATGTTCAGAACAGAAGAAAAACTCTTTCAAAAACAGAGAGTACGCTAATATACTTAAAATCACTCAAAGGTCATGTGGAAGGAAAAAAAAGTCCTAAGAGCCCATCTAAAAACAGTAGAATAATTTTTTTTCCTGAGGGATCATTTTGGAATAAAAAGGTTATGTTTTATGATTCACCTGTCTGATAAGGATTTTCTTTGAGGTTGTCTTTTAATTCAAGAAATGAACAAACTATTCATTCTTTGGCTACAAACAAGTGAAGCCACATGCAGGAAATGAAATTTGAAGTTCATTGCCACAATCACAAGCTAAGACGAAACTTGATGAATTTGCACTGGAGATGTATAAATTGTTTTGGATGTAAAGAGGCGGGGCTCAGATTTTCAGAATTATCTCACTGAGACATTGTGCACAATGAATCTTTTTTCTAAAACCGTGGGTCTCTATCTCAGTTCCACTACATTCCCAGGAGTTTCTTTTTCTCACTCCCTTTCCTAGAAAATCAGCCAGGGTTCAAATATGTAGTCAGTCACAGAAACCTTGGGCAAGTCACCCTCTCTCAGCTGTAGAAATAATACAGGAAGGAAAATGTCCCAGGATGTATTGAGAGTTTCCAATTCTTTTGTTTTGATTTTATTTAAATATTTGTGGTTTTGAATTCAGAGATACCCTGCCTTTTCCTTATTTTGCCCTTTCTTGTGTTCTTGCTTTTTTCCTTCATGTGTCACATCTAGACTCAGCAACATTTCATAAAATGATATTCACTAATTTCCACTGAGCTCCTTTTAATTATTATTCAGGAGTTTCAGTTAAAGTGTTACAGGGCTTTATCAACAGATTAGGATCATTTTCTTCTTCTGCTAGCATTCCTTGCTCACTCACTTAATCTATGTTGAATCGGGGTCCTGAAAAAAATAGCTATTTCTTGGTAACAGCCATCTTAGCTAGTTTTGGTTTAACACCAACAGACAGTCACGAAGAGGTTCCTGGAGAAATACAGGATATAATGGAGAGTCTTCTTTTATATTTCAGAAGGGACCTAGAGTATATAATTGTTCTGATTCAATCTTTTTATTATTCTTTTTATTATTACTTGTCAAGGTGTCTTCCCTCACTTGGTACTATGTTGTAGTATACAGCAGGAAATGGTTTGCCTTAGTCTGTCCGTGTGTAAGCAATTTTCCACATGCTTAATTTGTGCAGTGTTTGCTTTTTCTCTCTTTTCCTTTTTTTTCTTTTTGGTTGCAAACTATTTGATGATTTATGCACCTGATGTATCATGGATGATTCTTTACACATGAAACAGTTAACAGGAAATAGGAGGCAGTCTGGGTGACTGGCATATCATGTTTTTGCCATGAGCAAACTGATGAAGCAAACTCACTCCATATGGCAGTCTACTGTCAAGACAAGTATACAGACGTATCTAAGAAAGAGAAACACTGAGTCACAAGCATTCCTAACCAGACTATTTGTAAGTATTAACTATTACACAGACTTGATCAATTCAAAATGTCATACCACCATGTCTTACGCCTGCCTCCAGTACCACTTTTAAAAAATTTTGGCACGTCTGGCAAAAAGTCAAAGTGATATTCTGCACTCTGACCTAGAGCTAACTTCTTAAGAAAACATGAAAGTAAAATTTAGACACAGGAACATAGGGCCCTGATTGGCATCTTTTGTCTGAAGCACTTGCTTCAAATCAATGCACGCTGTAGGGAAAAGATGTAATTCTTTGTTTACTGTATTTGCTGGCATATAAGACTCACTTTTTCCCCTGAAAAAATACTGTTTGAAGATGGGGTGTGTCTTATACGCTGGTGTGTCTTATATGCTGGCAAATAGTATTTGTCAGTGTATAAATGGGGTGCATCTTATACACAAGTGTGTCTCATACGCCAGCAAATACAGTATTTTGTTCTTGACGGAAGCAATAAGTAATTTGACCTATTTTCTTCTAGATGAAAGAAATTCCTCAACAAGTGTACAGTTTTCAAAGAATATTAAAGCCGCTCGACTTACTGAGCTGCAGCACTGCAGTTGAAGGTGGCACAACCAGTGGCTGCGTCACATGGTAGCTGGGGCTTCTTCATCCCAGGGGACACCACAGCCCCACACACCCCTGGGATGAAGAAGATCCAACAGCCAATGAATTCAAACCATGATGTGAATCCATTATCTGTTGGAACCTCGCCAGAACAGCCCAGATGGCAGGCTTCACTCCAGTCAGGTTGGGGAGTATTTAAGGGGTGCAACTAGAGTCAGTCTGTTTGAAGCATCATCTCGCCCTCCCACCCTTCACCTAGAAGGTTCATTTAGTTGAGGTTTGCTGTCCCTATACTTGCTTTTTTGTTACTGTCACAAACTATGTGAGGGCGGCTGACATGAGTCCTGGATATGGGACAGCAGTTAACAGTGTCCATTCAGCATTGGTAAGTTATGGGGTCAACCAAGGAACTCAGGGGATGCAGGATGGAATCAGGCATGCCAACCTGGGAGATGTACACATTTCTTTCACCCCCTAGTGGCAGGAGGACCAAACCGGGGGGATTTGCCCAAGTAGATTGCACCCGCCATCTCAATGGTTCCGGCAGTGGACCAGAGGGTCAAGGTCACAGGTCAACACACAGGTTGAGCAATACCTGAATCCGGACCCATGTTTGTGTCAACCCTATAGCCGCTATAGTCAAATAAAGTTATGGCCTTTGTCTTCCAACTAAGTTGTCTTTGTTTGTTTTGTTTTTTCCAGTCAGTGGGTCTCACCCATGAATACACAAGTGCAATCTGGGACTTATTCTGGACATACTTTACACAGAAATTTGTGCAGAAAATCATAGTTTTCTATAGAAATACTACTTCTTGAACTGAAAATGTTTTCTGCAAAAAGAAAAAAAAGTGTGAATTTTGCGTAAATATGTCCTGAACTGCACAGATTCTTTTCCATTTTTAAAACATTATTTTGCTCTCTAATGGTTACTCCCCTTTCTGTATCAAAGTTATATTGCCAGTGAAGACTAGCAGTTACATCTGATAACAGGCATCAAGAAACTCTACTTTATTAGGCCTGTGGCAATGAACTTTGTTTTCCATTTCAGGTTACGAGTCCTCAAACACAGCAAACTGCATCTGCCAATTCTACAGTAACATGACAGCACAGGAAAGAAAGAAGTATTACAAAATGTTCAGGCTGGCAAGACAGTGTACTCCTAATGGGGAATGAAATAAAGTTCACTAATTCAACAGTCTCAATGAAAGAAGCATTTTTACACTTACTAAGACTTGTTGAATAAAATGCACACTTCTTGAGCATTTATGCACCTGTGAGTTTTGCAGGGCACTTCAGTGGAATAACGAACATGCCAAATGATGTACATATTTTAAATATGCATGTGTAAAATGTACACAGTAGAAAAAATACACAGAAATACACTGCAGTCAACATCATACTTGTGCCAATTGCTGCTCAAAAACAGTGGCTGTACCTGTGGATGTACCAAGTTAGATATTACTTAGTGAATTAAATAAAGAGGGATGAAGAAGGATAGAAGTGACATTCTGATCACATCAGCACTGCATCTAACCCGCACCTTAGACTTGACAGCAGCCAGAATCAGATGTTAGAAAGCAAGTGAAGGAAAATCAAAGAATTCTTTTCTTCCTGCTGCTCATGCATAAAGAGGTCAGTCTAATGCTCACAAATGGAATCTCTTCTAGACATTTATTTCAAATCTATTGACAAAAGTATCCTTTCAATTTCTCATGTTTATCATCCACAGTAATGATTCCCTGCAAAACACACCACCTGCTTTGTAGCTACTTAAGAAATACCACCAAATTATAGCAACAGTGCTGTTAAGATATATAACATGCTGTAGAATTCTGCACTTGATCACTCAAAAGTAAGTCCTATTGTATTCAATGGTGCTGACTTGCAACTGGTCTGCAAAGAATTCACAATACTATATGAAGCAGACATGTGGAAAACCCTTGCACTAGGACAGATTAAGGCAAATCACTTCTTATTGTACGCCAAACTCACTTAAGCTTCCAGTTACTGTTATTTTTTTATTTATATATTTATACATATATATTTGTATTTTATTTTATTTCATCTTTCTCCCAGTAGGGAGAGACAATCTGTGTTTTAATCTGTGGCACAACACAGATTAAAACAAAGTATATATATAAGAAGGAGGAAGAAGAAGGAGAGGAGGAAGATCTTAAAAAAAATCACATGATCAATCCTATTAAAACAACCCTAATCTCAAAGAGTTTAAAATCATTTATAACATAACAATCTGAATAAGATAACTGTAGCCCACAATAAAAGAGTCTTCCACACCTGTTGGTTAACAACCAAAAGCCTGTCCCTTTTTAAAAAGTTCTTTGTCTACATCTAAAAGGAGAATAGAGAGAGGGCTAGCCTAGCCACTTATGGGAGGCAGTTCCACAAGCTGGGAGCAGCCACTGAGAAGGCACTGTCATGAGTCCTGAATAAATAGCGTATTACTGATAACACAGAATCTAGCATCAAGGATCTGGAAATGGCTTTGCATTAATTACTCTTATCAGGTCTGTGATATCTATGCAAAGCTCTTATTTTATCTCTAAATAATGCAAAAATAAAGCACAGGCGCTACTCTCTGTCCTAGAATTTAGAAAAGAGATGGGGTCATTTGAGGAAAAAGGAATGGACAAAAACAAAAATCTGTAAGATTAATTAGAAAATGCAAGGGTGAATGGGGAGGAATCAGACAGAGCTTATGAAGCCAAGAGGTCCAATGCTAGGAAAGACACAGAATCATAGATATACAGAATTGGAAGGGATTCCAAAAACCACTTATGCTACTCCAAGCCTCTGCTGGCACAAGAATCCAAAGATAAGGTAATCATCTAACCTCTGATTAAGAAAGACAAGTTCAACACCTTCCAAAGCAATCTATTCTACTATCAAACAATTCTTACTGTCAGGAAATTCTTTCTAAGATTTTTCAGAATTAAACAGCCAGTATCACAGATCATGCAGCACGCCCATTTTGGTACTTTTATCAGAAACTATTATATAATTAGAATGAAACTATTAAATAATTAGAATTACCATTTTAAAAAATTCTTTCAAATTTTTGGCAAAGTATTTGCCAAAGTTTTAAAAGACACCAGGAGGAGAAAGCCAAATTAGCTTGGTTTAGATATCACGCTAAACTTGCACCCTTTTTCTTTTGGGACAACCACAAGGACAGCAGAAGGATTTATTTCCGCATTCAATTAACTACAGCTTTTTATGATGCCCAAACAAGGAACTGTGGACAGTTCTAACTCACACTCACCCAGCAAAGGCAGGACTCATAAGCTGAAGGCAACTTCTTTGGACAAACAATGGTTAAACTTAATCACAGTTTACCTCAGTTCAGTCACAACTATTTCCCTGCCAGAGAGACAAGAAGGGAGGGGGATATCAAAAATCCTGAAGTTGATTCATATAGCACTAAAGTTTGGTGTGATGCCTGATCACAGATGGTGTCACTAAGAGTGATTTTAAATCGCTCTTAAAAAAAACCCCGAGAGAAATAAACGTGGCAAAATAGTGGTGAGGGAGGGGGATCTTGTTAGACCCTAACGACTTCAGTCATTTCACCTTGAGAAGAAACATGTATCGTCCTTATCATCAGTGAATAAACCAAGACCTCAATAGACCTGTTTTTTAATTAGACAAAAAGCTAAACTAGCTTGATTCCTACCAGACAAATCCTATGTGGCTTTTCTTGCATATCCACCTGCATTAATTTAAGCAGGGCACAGCATGTCCTGCTTGAATAAGCAGTCCCTCTGTTTCATAAGAAGTACAAAGACTAATTCACTGCATTAGAAGGACTGAAGAGTGGGAGGGAGAGAACAGACTCTATCTGGTCACATCTAGGAAAAAGACTCCTTACTACCATGCAGCCAAGATTGTACCACCACTGTTCATGTATACATTGCAAACATATACAGGTAGGATGCTTATAGTAAACAAACCACAATGCAGCCAACCGAAGATGTAAACAGTTGCTGAAGCATGAACGCTCAGCCTGGCTGCCCCACAAGCAGAGTGTTTATTTATCCCCACTGCCTATGATCAACAGGAGAAGACATTCAAAACAACTTTTTAAACAACGTGTCACTTTATGTTAGTTTTGGCCAATAGGGCTTATTCCAAATGTGTATGTCATAATAAGATATGTATGTGTCTAGAGAGTTCTCATCTCATTACAGCCGTCATGGAAGGAAGACAAAGATCAGTCCTAGCAACCTAGCATTCATTCTGCTTTCCTTCTCTACCAGCCATACAATTTTAATCAGAGTTCTTCACCGAGACTTAGAAAACCAGGATTTAGATGGAAGGTGAACTTTTTTGACTTCTTGTTGAGGGGTGCCAAAAAGAGGCCACCTGATGAGGTCCTCCTGCAGCTACAAGTAGGGTCCCCTGGCTATTTCCACTTAGAAAAAGAAATAGAGAGAGTCCATTAATTATGGGAGGAACAGAGCACTAAGATAAACATAGAATTGCTGCCAAAAACACATGGCCCATCTTCAATTCTCCCATGCTCACTTTTAATTTCAGGTAGTTTTTAGATACTCTTTCCTTCTAGTTATGGTTTTCTTTCATGACTTGTTTGCACCAGATTCCAGCCAACCAATTTTCTGCAAAAGCAAAACCTATTTTCCTAAGTTCACAACCAGTTGTGAGCCATATTAAAGCAATCATACAGTGCAAAAAGAGTCCTCTCTCAAAGCAGCCATTCTTAGAATTACAAGGAATATGCTGGGCTAACCAGGAAGTAATATGTATTGAGCTCAGCAGGAATAAATATATTTTGGAATGTGATTTCATAGAGACTTTTGAAACATGGAAATGTCCTGTTGTTCTTGTATGGCTAGCTTTTATTTTTTAAAAATCTCCACATTGTGAAATGCAGACTGAGTACAAATTATAACTATTCAGGGGCCTGTCAGTATTACAGGATGCAGAACTGCTAAGGTGCTAAAACTGGAAATTAATTTTTTTTTAATCTCAACACAAGTTTTACTCACTTGGTATAAACAAGTGTAATGTTCACAGGTATATTATTCATTAGCTGACACAGCGAGTAATACAGATAAACATACATCCTATTCGGCTTCACAACTGCCATACCGCTGCTGATTTTTTTGGACTTCAAATGAGAGGGGAAAAAGAGGGACATACCTAATCCTCCTAGCAATGACCCACAGTCATATACACGAATATTGAAGTCCTCCACTTCTATCATAAGTCCCATGAAGGAATCTTTAACAAGTTAAAGTTTTATTAGCACTCAAGTTAACCACACTGGTAGTTTTGAGAGTGCTCAATCACTGTGAACCCTGATTTTTCATTGTCACAAGCCTCTTGGCACAGCTGGCCACTTGCCAGCGTATGACTGTTTTTACATACTCAGAGAAAGAGAAGGAGAAAGAGAAGGCATTACCTCTTGGGGCTCCTCTGAGTTCCACCTCTGCAGATTCCTACAAGTGTGTTTCTCTCTTAGCCCCACAGGCAGAATAAAGAAAAAGATGGAGCTGGCAGTATCCCTCACAAAGTCAGGAACTTATAACATAAATATATTTGAATATCTGCTGGGTTAGAAAGTCCAGGCAAACTGGAAGTTAGCTCCAAGGGCCCTCCTTCAGGTTAAGATAAAAGCATTTCAAACTTGCATTTTTCCCGCTCTCTTGCCCTGAACCTCCATGTTTCCAGACATCTACCTGGCCTCAGGTTCCTTAGAACATTTTTTTGCTTGTCTTTCCTTCTCTTCATGCCCTTACTCTCTAGTCTTGCCCTCTGCCTCTTGCCTTACTTCTTTTCAGGCAATTTAATTCGTCATAGTTCTTCACTTACCCCAAAATACCATCTCCTTGACTAGCCAAGGGGATTGGACCACTCTCAACATCTATGTATTATAACACCTACAGATGCTGGAGCTCAGTCATCTAAGGCCATTTCCGCACAGTGTTGCTAAAATACAATACCTGTGGGTTGTAGTTGTTTCAGAGGCCGCAATTCCACACTATGTCATAACCATCCAGCAAACTGCAGTTATTGCATTTTAGTGACATCGTGCAGAAATGGCCTAAGTTGCTATGATAAGAAAGCATAAAGGAGCACCAACATGACTAGGTGTCTATACAAACCTGCTACAGGCTTCCCCCATTTATCTGACAGGTCAAGGACTAGAGCACTATCAGAAACAGAAATGGTTGAAAAGGGAATCCATGTACTGTACTGTAGGGAGCATGAAGGATTTACAGAGTCTCACTTAGACTTACTGTGTGCAAAGTCTCTCAGATGGTTTCGTGCCTTTTTCCTCCCTCAGCTCACTTTGCAAGCAGAACATGTGAGGGAAGTCCCAATCAAACCTCAAAGGGTAAGAAGAACTGAGGAAAGAGCGGAACTCCTGCTGAATTAATGTGCTTAATTTGGAAGCTCAAAAGAGCAACTTGTCAGACAACAGGTAATCAAAAAGCAGGGCTTCCTGTTTGTTTGCTTTTACATGCAAGGGTGTAGTCAGAGCAACTGACTATATCAGCATTTGCCCGCACTCTGGTCTAGTTAATTTCTCTGCTCCATTGACATGAAGAAAGGTAGAGAGAGTGACTACCACATTAGTAAAATATTAAAACACGACTTTTGCCCGCAAGGCCCTTTCCATACCACCACACATGACTCCTGCATTTACAGTTATGAAGTTATAACACTGTAACATTAGTGCTATGATAGCTGTGTGAAGAGGCACCATAGCTGTGGCTCCACAAAAATAATTGTCTGTACACAGTCAAAGATTCAAGTTAGCTTTTATATTTTCATGCATAACTTCTCGTTTATTCTCTGATTGCTCTATTTAAAAATGATTATATAAATTCTCTCTAAAATTACACAACAACTTTCAAACACATTCCTTTATTTCTTATGAAGCAAGTTTAAAAGGAAGTAGTGCCCCAACAAATTTAAGAAATTTAACAGCCATTATTGTTAGGCCCTGTTTTAAGACACTTTCCCTAAGGGAGATCTGCTGGCCCCAACAGCTTTACAGAAAATTAATATTCTACTTCCTTTCTTGTCAGCATATTTTGCGTTCACATATACGCATCATATCAAAGACCTAAATAGTGAGGAGTGTGGCTTACAACTGTCTAATACTTAGAAGGAATACAGCTGCCTAGAAATCTAAGAGAAGGTTAAACATTTTAGACATGCAAAGCATGGAGTTCAAAGAGAGCAGTGAACTGGAACTACTGCTTCCTGACCAACCTGACTTTACCCTGAAGAGCCTATGGCTTTTCATCTCTCTAGCTCAGTCAACCAGTAATTGTCTTTTAATTGCCAGTAAGAAGAATATTCCTGTACTCCAGCAACTATAGTACGTAATCAATAGGACAGAATAATAGTAAAAATCATGGCAACATTCATTCAGAACTAGGATGGAATTTCCTTTCCTGACCATTAAGTACACACAAGAAGCAAAATTTAAGATACAATATTCAAGCACTCTCATTTCATTTTTTACAAAACCACTTCCTTATTTCTACATCAGACATAATGCATTGTCTTTCAGAACAGTATGCACGTAATGCCATCAATGTCATTACTAAGATTTATGTCTGACAGCTATGATATTGCTATTTTCTGTGCTTAACATTATATAATCCTAGTGGGAACTGTATTTCTTAAACACAGTAAACAGAAACACCATGGGAAAGAAGAAACTCTAAACAGCAGTAGCTATTCATTTCATTTAACCAACTAAAACAAAATAAAAATCTAGATGAGCAAGAACCCAATGCATAGATTCAAGAAAATTGGTTTAATCCTACAGACATTAAAACCGTTCCTAACTTTTAAAGTAATATTCATTACGTGTGCACTGGACAGTATGCACACCTACCCAACAAAGGACAACAACTGTGTCTCCTGGGGCAACATTTAGTATCACACCATATCACAGTAACTACGCACTAAGAGCACGCTGACAAGTTCAGTTAATTCATTTTACACGCACTGAACACAAATTCCTTAGCATGGATGGCTTATGCAGAATGAAGCATACCTCACAAAAGGAGACTTTAAATCTTAGAAGAAAATAGGCATATTTTTAGGTGCATTTTACCTATAGCAGGATCTTCAATACGTTCTCTCTGCACCTTAAGTAACAGCAGTGAAAAATACATTTATGCTATGTATGGTACCAATTTAGTTGGATAACTGACGTTGAGATAGTAGCTAGAACTGAGATGCTCTTTATATAGGACTATGCTACAAGTTACATTGTAAGGCAAGTAATAATCTAAAACTGAACTACTGTAAAATGTAGTTCATCAGACTGCAATGAAAGAATATGTTCTCCTTCTTATGCAGCACTATACTAGGCAATTACGGGACTTTATAGATTCTTCACAAAGGCTGCCCTTTAAGGAAATAGTTCAGACCCAATGAAAAAAAAATCCCATTCACCAATTAGGCCTGTAGTAATCAGAAAAAAAAAATGACAAGCCCATATACATAAATTTTAGGATGACAGGATTGGCTATCAGAAGCCACTGTGCAACACAAATGGAATTAGAAAGCATTTACTAACTGCTTTTAATTAGATAAAGTCTAATTAACACAGGATTGTTCTCTCACTTAGTGCCCGAAATATAGGAAAGCAGGAGCAGGTTTATGGTTCATGAGCAACTGAGTAAAAAAGCACCGAAATATGTTACTTCCATAAGGAAAAAGGATAAAGATGTTTTTAATTTAAATCTGAAAATCCAGGATTGGGGAATATCTCTGAGGTGGACAGCCTTTACAGATTTCCCCACTACCATTCGAACTATCCTGATCTCACACACACACACACACATATATATACACATACACACACACTAAACAGAATATATCTTTATAGATATCAGCAAGAGATGTAACCTTCCTTTCTTTTTAGAAACCTTATCTCCTAACGTTGCTTTTCCTCTGCGAGTTTTACTTCTACCAATGCCTGTTAAATCACAAACCTGTAAAACAGAGCTTTCCAAACTGTGTGTCATGACATGTTAGTGTGTCAGCTGCAGTGTGTAGGTATGTCACGCAATGCAACGAGAAACCTCTGAGTCTATGTGAAATAAGCAATACCAACTTGCATGCATTTTTATGCAGCAAAGTTGCTGATTAGTATGGTTCACTAGTATATTTCCCTTCCATCATATCTGTGTATATACACCTTGGTTGAGGGATCATACAGGCACTGCGCATGCGCAGTATGCATAATCAGGTTGAAACAGTGGAAATGAATGTGAAAAGTTACATGCGGCTGCTCGATGAAAAGCTATCTAGCCTGCACTATCTGTAGGTGTGTGCAATGCGGGATTGTTCTCTCACTTCATTGCTGTGGGAGTGGAGTGCTGGTGCTGTTATTTTCATGTTTAGTTACTTAAACTGAAGTTGAATTGCCCCTAAAATGTATAAGTTTCTAATTAAGAAATGAAAAGCTGGTGAAGATAACGTTTGCAATGAACAAAATACAGTGGCTATAGAGTAAACTATGCAAAAATCAACTGTTGAGTGGTCTGTATTAGTATTAAGGGGCTAGTTTAACCTCCGGTTTGCTAGTAAAACTTAATTACTATGTCACGAAATGATGCACGTCTAAAAAATGCATCACCAACATGAAAAGTTTGAAAAGTTCTGCTGTAAAAGCTATTTTTTTTAAAAAAAAAAAGTGAACTTTTACAGTCACACCAAAACATAATGCAATGCTTGACTTCTGTCACTGAAATAGATGAATGATCACAGAGATTTCAACCAGATTTATGTTCTTTTTGCCCATTCTTTGCATCTGGGCCTTTTAATTACCAAAGTATCTCCAAATTCCTTAGATGCAAAATAAAAAAACTATACATTTCAACATTTATTAATTACTAGGAATAACATGAAAGCTACATACTTACTTGGGACTAAGTCCCTGGGAACTCAGTGGGGCTTCCATATCAGCAGGCGAGTATACTGTAGGATTACAGTGTAAATTTAGGGAAAGGCCATTGAATACGATTTACATCTGCTTTTCTTGTGATCACTGAAAAATGTAAAATGTGCTGAATACTAATTTCCACTTATATTAAAACATTAGTGATCCACCAATGAAAACATTGGTATAAAGCCTTCATATTTCTAAATCTTTTCTTGCATGTTTACCATACTCCATGAAATCTTATGCCACACGACATTTCATAGTGTCAAAGGTTTCACAAGTTTTTATTTTTGCTGCTGCAGACTAACAAAAGTACATTTCTGAGTGTATTGTTTTTGATATTATTGTAAGACAGTTAAAATGAATGGTCCAAGATCTGAAGGGAAAATTCTTAACATTTTCTTAAAACAGGGATATCTTTTTGTTGCTGCTTCTCAAGATGGTCTCTTGGAGTTGCAGCTGGTGATTCCAATGACACTGATGTGGCAAATTTCCTCAGAGTCTGAATGTTAAGGAAACTCTCTCAGGTGTCAAGTATATATTGGAGACAGAGTTCTGCACCCCTGTACTCAAGCATGGAGTGAATTTAACCAAGCCTCTGCTGGTACCTCAAAAAAATCTTGGTTACCGATTTATTTCTTTGATTGAATATTTGACAAGGTCTTGATTACAAACATTTTAAACAGATTGAATCATCCCTGTGGAATCTATGTCTCTTTTCTTTTTCTAATTTTAAGATGTAAAATTCTGCACCATCTCACTTGCTCTTCTTTCTTAATATAAAACGACTGCCGTGACTACCCCCATGTAGCAGTACTATTCACCATCAGCACCTCTGCACTCCCCATGTGCTTAGAGAACAACTGATTAGCACTCTGCATAATTAACCTGATTAGCACTGTGCATAATCAAACTGATTAGCACTTTGCATAATTAAAAAGAAATAACAGCAACAACAACAATAACTAGGTAATATCAAAAGCTGCTAGTCCGACAGTCAATTTGCTAGCACCAGGCTTAGTATAGTGCAGAATCATTCATTCTTCAAAAGCTATTTTAGAGGGCAAGAATTCCAAAATTCTTTATTTACTCATACTGGAAATAGTTCCAATAAACTGGCAGTCAGCCAAGAAATGGTGGATTCTTGAATGAAAATTTCATAGAAATTGTTGAGAACTAGTTATGCAAATAGATAAAATCTCAAATACTGTTAATACCAGCCCTGTTGCAGAATCACTAATGTGAATCTACTTTTTATGAATTTCACATAAGTATAAATCAGTGGTTCTCAATCTGTGGGTCCCCAGATGTTTGTAGACTTCAGCTCCCAGAAGCCCCAGCCACTATGGTCAATGCTCAGGGCTTCTGGGAGCTGAAGTCCAAAAACATCTGGGGACCCACAGGTTGAGAACCACTGGTATAAATGGAAAAATCCTGCTTACTCAGAGTAGCTATTATGTCTCTTGTTACTCTTGGTGTAGAATGTATCTTTCTCTTTTCTCTTATGGGAAATGGTATTATGTCCTCTCCAAAGAAGCTGCAAAAGATTTCTTTACCATATTGAACAATCTGAAAGAACAGGAAGCCCTAGACACTCCAATTTCCCGCACTCTTTTCATAGTATCAGAAGTGGCTTTCACTCTGAAGGTAAATTCAACCCAGGAGTCTGAATGTTGTAGAGCACTCTACTCACAGAACTCTGGACTTTTAAGAAAAACAAACCAATACCTTGGCAGTATCTTGACATGCAATTTTTCTACAGTTGCTTACCACCCTAGACTTCCAACTGAAGTGAAAACTGGTATCCATCAGATATAATTTTGCCAAGACAGATTCAGCATGCCAATATTCTACAGTGGCTACTTAACTTAACTATGTGTAACTGTGGCCATTTCCGCACTATACTATTAGGGTGCTATTATTCCACTTTCAACATCCTATGGAATCCTGGGGTTTGCAGTTTAGGGAAGGGCATTTAGAATTCTCAGCCAGAGAGCTCTTTGGTCTCAATAAACAAAATTCCACAGGATGTTGAAAGTGTAATAATAGCACTATAACCGTGTAGTGTTGAAGTGGCCTATGTAACATCCCCTGGCCCAACCACCGCCTCCAGCCCACCTTAAGAGCCAACTGCCAGATCAAGCAAAGCAGGTCTGTTCAGCTTCCAACTGTGGCATAAGGAGGGTGAAATTCCATCCCCTCTTGCCAGCAAGAAAGATTGTGACAAGGCCTTATGACTGAGGTCCTGCTCTGGATTGTCTCAGTGTCTGGAGCTGGTGGGAGGGGAGTGAAAATGTCATCTTCCTTCCATCCTGACTGGAAGCTTAACAAACCTCCTTCACTAGATCTGGCTCTTAAAGTAGGCTGGGGGTGCTATTTACATACTGTTATAGTAAGACTATGTAGTCTTACTGAATGAATACAGAATAGTTATGGATCCAAAACTCTAGGTTAAAAATCAGCAGCTACAATACTAAATGCCATCCACCATCTGTAACTACTGAGAGTTTTGATTTTGTAGAGTTTCTATAGTTTTCTCTTCAAATCTAACACTAATATCCTTTAGTCCTCTACAAACATATCTTTTAAGGTTTTTTTCTCTTCCACATTTGAGAAACCTAGAGGAACAGCCATTAGCAAAGAAGGTGCCCTAAAATAATTAAACAAAATATATAGCAGTTCCAAAGAACTTCAGCAATGTGAGAAAAGAAGTCAAGTATTGACTGAAGTGCCAGTTCTACAAACTGTTATGTTGCTTGATGGGAGAGTGCTGCTAGAAAGATTATTCAAGCCCAAATGTTCCTGGGGAAGGTAGTTCCAGTAATTCTGGGAATTATGCCAATTTCTGAGCTATATATGTAAATATTTTAAAAACACCATTTTAATATACATGTATTTTAAACACATATATGTCTACGTGCATATATTGCAACAGTAATGCCATGGCAACAAGTTAACAGCTAACAGAAAATGCACACATCTGATTGAAAACATTTTCTAAAATATAACTTCCAACATACACAGACAAAAGAGGTACCTCTGCTGAAACTATAATCTGTTTATCTGTTTCGTGCTGAAATAATACAAAGGTTAGGTTAAGACAAATAACTGAGAGGATAACGAGCAGGATTCAGACGGAAAAGGAAATTCTAAAAAGTTAACCCCTCAAAGGTTGCTTGTGTTAAATAGGATGGAAATAAAAGTCTGTTGTCATAAAACTTTTTTGAATTAAGACGAAATTATAAACCAAGCTGCAACACCAATATTTTTCTGGGTCCAGTCTAACTCTTGATATCTGTCTTAAAAGAAAAACATATTCATGTCATTAGGAATAAGAGTTCAAGGAGAACAGTTCAGTATCTTAAAATCAATGGTAAAAAGAAGAATTAAATTATAACACTGAAAGCTTACACCAAGTCAGACTATATGTCCCTTATGCAAGAACTGTCTATTTTTCTTGCAGGTAGCACCCAAACCTTAAGGAAAGATCTGTTATCAGATCCTTCCTCTGGAAATGCCAGATACTGAACTTGGGATGTTCTGCACACAAAAACACGTGTTCTTCTACTGAGCTACAGTTCCTTCATAGACTCTGTGGCAGATCATAGGTCCAGGATGCTTAATCTACAACTCAGTCCTTTCCTCTCTTGTAGTTGGGGGGGCACATGTTAAAATGAGTGCCATGACAGGTACGGGGAAAATGCCCCAGAACTTGTCCATAACACAGGAAAAAATGCTTTTGCCATAACTCCTAGCTGGAATAAGGATGTGCTGATGTTAGAAATATGGACTCGCACAACAAGCCTTACAATCACATGCAAGAAGGTGATGAATGCTCCTTTTTTACTGAAGCACCAGCACCAGCAGCTGCTGGTGCTTTCATATAGGGCCAAACGTCATGCCAAGTAGAGAATCCTGGTGCTGGTAACCTGATTCTCAGCCCTGTGCTCTGTGCGGTTTCAACAAACAACACAGCATCAGACTCCTGGATCTAATCAGATAATTTAATGGGAAAAATAAATGCAAAATAATCTAAGGTACCTTAACATATATTAATATAAATGTGGTGTGATTTCTCTCAGAAGTTATTACCTTCACATAAAGGGACACACCATACACAGTTTCTTCCATATAGTCACCTAGAAGTTTACTGATACATATATATTCACATGGACACACTGAATCAGGGCATAGCCTGTCAAAGTTCTACACTAAATTTTATATAAATGTCACATTTATATTACAACTATGTGCATATAATTTTACACAGAGAGACAGAAAATGGAAGAACAAAGGAATAAGCCTCCTACAAGAAATTTAAATAACCTTTTTTAGAAATCCTCATCCGAAGTTAGAGGGCTTTTAGCAATCGTACATTTATCTCTTCCAAAATACACCTGCTTTCTTTTCCCCTCTTTTCTCTTCTTTTGCCAAACTAAATATTTTTTCCATCTAATGACTCTCTTTATTAGACAGCATCTAATTTGCATACATTTACATACAATTTAACTGCTTGCTTCTGAGAACAAAGAAATGGCTCTGTATTGTACTGAAGGACAATACTCAGAAAAGGAAGGTATAAAAACCAGCTAGCTCAGTGGCTGTGTTTTCTTTTTGTTTCAGAAATACCAGGATTTTTAAACACTCCACTTAAAGGGTGAAAAAGATTATTCCAACAGACAATGTGAAAAGATACAGTGCAGCTTCCTTTTAACACATTTTCTCTCTGGCCTGGTTAATGGGATTTAAGGTCCAAGCTTTCTTTGCCTTCCTCTATTTCTTTTATTAGATCTGATGGATTTAATTCCGTCACACATTTTAGTTCATACTTTATTTGTATAAAAATTTATGCAAAAGCTCAACTTCAATGCTAATTCAGTACACCCACCATTTTCCTACCATGAGAACTGGGAAATGATTGAACGATTTTAGACGGGCATGAAGTATATTGATTTCAGCACAAAACATTATGATTGAAAGTATACCAAGCCTATGAGGACTTTACACTACGTTACTATATAGAGTGAACACATGCTTACCATGTGGCCAAATGGGAATCAACAGGATAGGGTGGGATGAGATGTAGGGTTGAGTTCTATTTGTAAATACAAAGGTGAATGGTTGTCACAGCACAAGCAGGAAGCAACAGGGGTGTTAAGTTCTCTAGTTCCCTAAAATGTAAGAGAGAAACACATTAAATAAAGCTTTTCATTTAAGTGGTGGGGAGGGACTCTAATTTGAATAAGTTCAATTTTTCATTCCTTACCACTTTCTACTTTTTTAAGACTAGAGATTTCACAATTATTCCTAAATTTCATAACAGAAATGCCACTGGAGTGATTAAGTAGGACTAGAAGATATAACAGAATTTTAGAGAAGGCCACACTTAGAAGTTCAGTTTTCAAAATGTGTAATTAACATGTTTAATTCTAATGGTTGTTTCAGTAACTTACTGATCATATACTCTATTCTTAACCAATCCAGGACCAATAGAACCCAATTAATTTCTCAAAGACATCTAGGGGAAAAAAATCTTCTTCTGCTAAATTTTGGTAATTACTTTTAACAATTTCCTGTTTTGCTGGAATGTCTTTATTTTAATTGTTCTGTTTTGGATTTTTTCTTCTTCTTTAGTTGTCATGTTTTAGTTTTTTATGGTTTTATGGTAATTACCTCATTGAGGTCATTCACTGAATAGAAGGGCAATCTAAAAATTTATGAAGCAAACAAACAGAACAAGGAGCCTGACCATATACAATTACAGTTCTGATCTTAATGTTCACAGTTTTTAGGAGGAAACTAATGACTCACAATAGATTGGAATCTTCCAGAATAAATCTGGGTAGCTTAACTTATTGTAACCATACATAACAAGATGAAAACCAGCTATATAAACCACCACTTCTTTGTCAAGTTTCACAGAGAAGAAAAAGCAAAAGAGTGCAAATGAATGTGAAGAGAAGCATAAAGTAATCCCAGAGTTGACAAGAAAGTCTATTGCAACTACATTGTGACCTCTGAATTCAAGAATAAAACAATATCTGTGTGAAACCAAAGATTCAGACTATCACTGACATGACTTTGGAGTCATGAGTATGCTAGTGCTACCCAACATTACTTCTTCTTTTCTGCAAATCCAGGTTTTAGACCAGTTAATCCTTGAACATTGGCCACAATTCGTAGTGGACTGTAGCAGACCAAATACACTTACAATCAGTCTCAATTAAATAAAATACATATTACTTCAGCTATATATTATATTATAGCTTGGTGGTATTGCTAGACCTGGGGCTGCTCACAGATTTCCAAGGTGCAGCTACAAATTAAAGTGCTTTTTATCAGCTTTGGCTAACGTAACAACTGTAGCCACTGGTGGAAGATAGAAATCTGACCCTTGCATGCCTTGGTAACTTCTAAATTACTGCTATGCACTGTGTTCAAACACTTTAGGAAGTGTACTTCTTCACAGGTACAGAACAATACTCTTACACTTTTAAATATCACTTTTAAACATTCACATTAGGCGCCATTTTGACTCGGGACATGATTTAAGAGTTGTGTTTTACTTTTAAAGTTCATGCTAAACGGACTGAGTCACGACTGGAAATATATCTCTATCCCATATGTGCTTAGAAGAAGCTCTTTTTTCTAAATTTAATCTCCTAAGAAAGCTAGAATAGCTTCTAACATGACTGGGGCCTTTGTGCAGAACCTTTAGTCCTGTTAACTGCCCACAGATGAGCGAAAAAAGAATTTTGCAGTTGGCCTTTAGGAATTAATTACGATTTTTACCTGTTTTGTTTTTCTTGACCTCTTTAATACATCATATTGTTGTTTCAGAATTTGTTTTTGTTTTCCTTTTTCAGTTGCATTATCTTATGCTGATTTGTAAAGAAAGCTTCCATTTGTAGAACTCTGAAACTGGAGCGACTAGCAATCTACACACATGTTTAATCAATCAATTAAAAAAGAAAACAGCAATGCAGAACAGAAGGCAGTAATAGTGCTATATTCTCACATTAATGACAATCTCCCAGAATTTAGGGAATAAGAAACATCACCACATTTCTGACTAAAATAGGATTGTATGAAACCACTATATTCCAAAGAATGTAAAAAAAAAAAATGCAATACATGTATATTAGAAAATAACAAATGGAGAGTTTCCCAAAAAATTGATCATCACTGTGTTAAAGTATTTTTTCTCTCTCTCATAAACAGCTGGCTACACATCACTTAACCTACTGACATTAGGCAAAACTAAAGCATCGCCATCATGTGCCAATTATTCAGCTACCCACTGGTTTTTAACATGCCATTAGGCTAAATAGGTTTCCTGGGAGAACAACCCAATATAGCACATTTCCTGATGAAGCACAATCAGAGAATATTCCACATTTTCATACAACTTGTGAAAGCTTCTAGTCATTTAAAATCCTCCTATCCCATCTGTTTGGTTATCAGGCCAAGCTGGAATCCTGGAAGCTTCAGCCTAATCCTAATAAGCTAAATTGTCCAACAGGGTTGGTCCTTCCGGGAAGCAACAGGACTGGCCAAGAGCATGGTAGACTAGTGTCCTCCTCTGTACTAAGCAGAAACTAAGGCAACCGGGCATTCCCCATTCCATGCTTTGTGTCAGTGCAATGAACCTTCTCTGTTTAATTACTGGTTGCATCTACAACAGGGCTTTAGTTATTTTCTATCTATTCCTACATTTATTTGGTGTTTGAAGAATCACATATACAAGTAAAGGCAAGATGTATGTATGTGAAGGCAAAAAGAAACTGACAAGCCTAAAATAATGACGTCAAAAAAATTCCTCATGCAACATATCAGCTGTGAACAAAACAAAGACACTGACTTGACTCATATGTAAAGCCAAAGCATGGTTGGGTATTGCACTGGCAAGCCTCAGACTCACTCCTCCCCTTCCTCTTACTATCATGCATTCTTTTGCTCATGCTTCTGTGGCAAGCCACAGTTTGCTGCTGCATTATAGCTGGCCAGCCATGACCAAGATTCAATATAATACCGATGGAGCTAAAAGCCTTAACCAAGTACTCATACAGGATTTCTGGCTTAAACACAGGGAAGATGGAGGAAACCAGTAGTGGCCAAAATAGCAGTTGCATCCACAGAGCTCACTGGAAACAGTATCTGGCATTCAGAGCCATCTAGAAGATTCCAATACCCACTTCTGGAACATTCAGTGGTTAGTTCCCAAGGAGGGGAAGGGGAACAGAGCTGCACACAATCAGAGAACTTGTACAAGGAAGTATTTTATGCCTCTTTGTACAAGGAAGTACTGCATGCTTCTTTGTGCAAGCTTGTGCAAGAACACCTGCCAACCATACTGGCTCACCTGCTTCCTAAACCACAACTACAAATAACAAGCAACCCATAGTGTGTGAAACTATAGTTTGCCAGTTCAGATGCAGTTCAGCAAACTTCTTCTCAGCCTTCTAACTTATTTCAGGCAGACACAAAACCTTCTGATCCTTCATGATAGAATCAGCTTCATCAACAACTACTCTTTAAGGCCAGAGTTTTCTGTTTTAACATATTGGTCTTGACTTCTAATCTCATGAACTGTTCTATTCACTTATATATTTCCTCACTATCTCACCTTTCTTCCATTACAGGACACAAGGTAGCTTATGCCAAAAGTTAGCACAGAATTCAATTACAGAGTCTGAGGACAGTTTAGAATCATTTATAAACAGAAAAAGAAGGTGAAAGGAATACAACAGCACCTATTAAAAGACCCTTGTATACAATCAGGTAATGACCAAAAGCCTGTCTTAACAAAAATGTCTTCACCTGCCTGTGAAAAGACAGTAGAGACGGAGGCAAGTAGAACCAGTGGAGTTCCTATAACAAAATGTCTCTGTTCTCTCTGTGACCAGCTCCAATCAGCAGTCTGACCACAGCATCTTGGGAACACTTTTCAAAGGCAGTGCAAGAAGCCCCCAACCTTTGATGCCCTGTTCTCTGATGACATGCTCTTCTGATGCTTCCAAACTATGGACAAGTTCAATTTATTCAACAGAGGTTCCACTCTTTCATCAGTTCTTCTTGCCTATAGAGGCTCACTTGAAACCACTCGCATGTGCATACTGCTTGCAAAAACTGCTGAGGGGGTGAAAGATGTTAAACCTGCTGAGAGACTTTGGAAGCAGCATGTACACGGTCGGTCCCAAGTGACCTTCTTTAAGTCCTTTATGACCCCTACAGTTCAGTACATGTGTTCAGTGTTTCAACCAATTCTGCTTTCTGACAGCGCTCTGGTCCTTAACCTGTCAGATAAGTGGAGGAAGCCTGTATGTACACCACATTAAAGTAATTCAAATGGGATGTGCCATCACGGTCAGATTAGACATCTCCAGAAACAGGTAGACCAGGAGAACAGTTTAAACTGTACACATGCCTAATGGGCTATCACTGAAACCTGGGCATCCAAGCTCAGGGCTAAGTCTAAGAATACACCCCAGGAAAACTTGTGTCTTCAGAGAACTGTACCCCAACCAGCATAGGATGAATCTCAATTCCTAGATTTGCCTTTGCCATGAGGCACACTTCTATCTTTTCTCACTTAAACTTCAATTTGTTCGCTCTCGCCTAGTGGATTACTGACACTAAACACTGTTAATACCAAAATGACTCTCTGGGGAGCCAAATGGAAAGGAGATAGAGTCAGATGTCATCAGCATACTTGTGGCACCAAATCTCAAACTCCAGAAAACTTCACCTAGAGGTTTCCAATGTATTCAACGCTATTCAATAATAGCATGGAGGACAGAAACAAACCCAAAGATGCCAATAGACGGTTCATCAAACAGGAATCCTCCAGCAGCATCTTGATCTCTCTAAGAAAGACTAGAGTAAAGAAGAATCAGAGCCACTCCTTCCAGGTTGCATCCCAGAGAGGCAGTGCAAAAGGAAATCACTGTTGATGCTATTAAGAGCCTTCAAAACACCCAGCAGGAAAAAAAAAGAGACACAATCCCGCATCCATCTCCCACCACAGATCATTCACCAAGGTAAATGAAGCCATCTTGCTTCCATAACCAGGCCTGCAGCCAGACTGAAATGGGTCTGTATAATACATCGCATCCAGGAATCATTAAAGCTGAAAGGCCATCACACACACTGGTGCTATGATTAAGAATACTGGTCAGATATTGGAGATGGTCCAGTATGGTGTGGTTCAAGAAAAGCTTTTTCATCAGAGGTCTTACCACAACCTCTTTCACTCAGGCCAAAATTCCATCATTCTGTAAAGAAATATTCACCAGTCATTTTACCCACTCAGCCAATCCCCCACTATCTGCTTATATTTTCTGGGAATGACAAGTTCCCAAGACACATGTGGTAGCTCTTACCTTTTCAAAAATCCTGTCTACAGTAAAATGTATCCAGTACCATGGGGCAATAGTGGCCAAAGTTAAATCCACTGGACCTGTACCAACTTCAGCAGCCAAATCAAAGTAGATCTCAATTATTATTTTTTTTGTTGTTGTCCAAATTTTTCATGGGGTGCTGTCATGTGGTCTGCATTCCGCTTTTGCAGGACAGAGCATTCAAGCCCTTGATCATTAAAGACCTTTGTTGGATGTCTTTGAGCAAATGTAGCAGCAGAGAAAAATGATTTTGTTACTGTCACCATCAACATGGGTTAGGTATTGCACCAGATTCTATCCTACGTTTCACCAGATCTTCTCCAATTTTAAAACTTTTTTAATTTTATACAGATTTTGATTAGCCAGGTTGGCTGTTGCTTCCCAATTATTAGAGAGAGGGTAAGCTATAAATACTTAAATAATCAATCAATAAATCCCACCGACACAGAATAATATGTGTAGGGCTAGACAGCATTTGGGATAATGCCACCATTGTGACATGCAGACATGAAGTCCTAGGTTCCTACTGAGAGAGCTGTCTCAACAGGAAGTTAAAGCCCTCCAGTAAATTAAGTTTCGGGGACCTAACCCCCCCAAGAAATCACTACAGAGGGGAAATTGTTGAGCAGTGGGATGAGCTGAACAAACAAAATTCCCATTCCCCCCAAGCACAAACAACCCCAGGCACACACGATCAAGCCCATCAAACAGGGGGATCCAGCCCCTGGGTAAGGGACCAAATAATGACCACTGTAAACTGACCTCTTCCATTCTGACATCTACCACATCTAGACAGATTGCTGTTTTGGTTAATCCATTCAGAATTCTGTAACACACTCCAAATGGAGCGGGCCCTTGGACCAAAAAGCTTCAGCCAGAATACGGCCGGGATAGTTGCAGGAAGCATGTGACTTCTTATAACTTCATTGGCTAAAGGTCTGCTTGTGGACACAATTTAAAAAATACTAGTTATGACCAACAGAGCCCTAAGCAACTTGAGTGCAGGCTCTCTGAAAGTCAACAAACCTCCCCAGGGTTTGAGATCTGTTAAGGAGACATTTCTGTTTTCTCACTACCTTCAGGGTCACATTGGGTGGGAAAAAAAAAAAAGAGAGGAACTTCACAGAGCACTCTCAAGCTTCAGAGTTCCTTTTCAAGGAACCCTAGACTTGCCTTCTCTCTGTTTTCCTTCCAAAGGAAACAAAGATCTTTTTTTCTAGGCAGAGTTCTAAAAACCAACTAGCTACTCAGGTAAGAGGTTTTAATATTGATGTGCTTTAAAAAAAAATTTAGTTTGATGTGTTTTAATGTTTTGAAATTTATCTACTTTAATATTACTTTTTGAGTGTTTTATTTGTATCTTTTTTAAAAAAAATTTTGTGAGCTACCTGGAGAAAAGGGTATAAATTAAATAAATAACTTATTAACTGACTAGTTTAATTTTAGTACAAACATACACAGACTGTACATTTATTGCATATCGATTTTATTGTACTGTTTTATTTAAATACAGCCCATTTTATTTTTGGCTGATTTACTTAAATATAGCCATTTTATGGTCTATTTCATTATAACAAGACTTACTTTAATAAACTGCTACAAAGGTTATCATACTGTAGTCTATGATTGGGAGAGAAGGGCTAGCCGTGGCAAGGCCCAGCTTTGGGTCACAAATTTTCACCTCAAACTGATGATATGATAACAGTAGCATCTTACAAATTATGACACACTATGGCATACATTTATCATGGAAGCAATCCTACTAATACAAAGAACAAATTTTCTTGTTCTCAGTAAGAAAAGGTTTCTCTACATGTTCAGGACTCTCATCAAGAAATGGTCAATTTAAGCCTTTTTTGGGGCCTTTTTGCAAAACAGTTTGGGCAAAACCTTTGATTTTTTTTCCCCACATATAACACTCTCTTTGGCATAAAATGCACTGACCTAAATTGTATCGTTAGTTCCAACTAAAGTAGGCCATTGAATCCACTGGATTTAGCTACGTGTTGACAAACCATTCAACAGCTAATTGAATGGGTCTACCTCTAGTTGATTCTAACCAGTCACAGTTTTTTGCAGACACAAACTTTTTATAAAGTAAAAAAAAGTTGGAAGATATGGAAAAACTTGCATCATCTTACCCATTGTGGAAAAAAATCTTGAAAATTTTTGTTATTGCATCTGAGAACAAAACAAATAAAGATTTATATCTCCATGTTGTTCATATTACTATGTTGTTAAGAATCAAAATTATAGTACCACTAAGGAAAAAAAAAGCAAAATGGCATTGAACATTTCAAAGGAGCAGAGATTCATTTGCTAGGTATTAAGACCCACCCGACAATGCCAGCAAGACTGTTCAAGCAGCAAATAAAATCTGGTGTCTGTAATTTAAACTGGATATAGAAAGGCCTGAGTTGCCCAATTTTCTAAGGAGGGCAAACCAATCCAGAGCACCTGATCAGTATTAAGCCTGTCACTTATTGCTTATGGAAAGGAGAGCCAGTATTGGCAGAACGCTTGTTAAAGGGAGCTTTGGACAAGAAGCAGCATAAACCTATCCCTGCTTACTACCAGAATTATTAATGCAGGCACCAGTAATTACGCGGCTTGGTTGGACAGGGAATGGGATATAAGATGTGGAGTGCTTTATCCGCTCCAAGACCAATGCTGGTTTTGGCACAACTTTTGCTCTAGTGAGTTACAAAAAAATAAGCAGGTGCTAGCAATCCAGAGACTGCATGCCAGCTACAGCTGCTTCAGCCCGATTCAATTACATCTGCCTGAAGAGTCCCAGGATGCTGGACCAGACAAGACACCTATAGGTTAAGGAACCCATACATCCTGATGTTTGTGTGTCCTATTCTATAAATATGACTCTCGTCATGTGACAGCAGGAAGAAAAGCATGAAATCAAAGCAGTGCTTGAAGCAGGTAATCTTTTCCAGCCTTGGCGAAAAAGAGAAAGAAGCTAATATGTAATGTGTCTGCATTAACGTTCGATTATATTGAAAAAGCCCTTTGATATTCAGGCCTTAAAAATACTTTGAAATAAGCTTTCTGTGTTGCCTTGCTTCCCAAAACACTGGGTGCAGCACATTTGCGGAACATACTCTTGGGATCAGGACTTCACTCTAAACCTTGTTTGTACAAAAAAGGAGCCAAGCAGCTGGGAAATTCTGGAGTATAGAGTGTCCTCATTAGTTCCCATCTGCCATCAGAACTCAGCTCATGGCAAGTTTGGCTAAGTCCTGGTGTTCTCAGGTCCAAATCTGGGTCAGTTTTAATTACACTATACAGAATTCAGTGTGCAGGGTTTTTCAAATCCTTATTATACAGCACAGAAGAACGGGCAGCTCTCCAACTAATCAATTTTTTAAAAGTACATATATAAAATTTTTAAGCCAGGCTAGACAGACAGTGGGTGGAAGAGGAAAAAAACCACGTATGATTGAGTACAGGGGTTAGTTAAGAGAACTGTTAGCAAAACTGGGTCACTAGCAGTTCTGACTTAAAACTTCAAAAGGAAAAGGGAGGGAGGAATCTCTTCATTTAGAAAAGACAGAGAATCAGGAATGTAAGATGTACACAACTCACAGTGCTCTTAATGTCAACCTGAATTATTGAGACACAGCAGGCTACTTATTAGTACTTGTGCACCGAAGACACAAGACACATGAGTAGGGACAGCTGGAAAACAGCCCAAAACAGGGTGATGTGATGATCTGAGTGTTGTACTAAGACACTGGGAGCCTGAGTTGAAAACCCACTCAGCCACAGAACCCCCTTGGGTGACCTTGGATACATCATACTCTCTCAGTCTCAGAAGAAGGCAAGGGCAAACCACCTCTGAACAAATTCTGCCAAGAAGAACCCTGTGATACATTCCCTTAGGATTACCTGTAAATCAGAAATGACTTGAAGGGAAACAACAACAACAGCAAAACATAGCTATTTGCCAGTCAAACATTTAAATGAAGCCAGTTAAACATGAAGCTAGGTAGGCAAGAACTTACTTGTACAGTGTTACACATACCTAACATCTGGTTTTGGGTCACCTTAACTGCATGGCCAGAGTTAGCACAACTAAAATCAGTAGACTACAAAACACTTCGCAAATGTACCAATAATGCACACTAGATGAATGCAGTCCACATAGTTAAGGTGCTGTAACCTGCCCAGCACTGTGATTAAAATTGGGCCTGACTTATCCAGAAGACTGTCCGTTCTGCAATGCGGAGTTACTCCACGGTGCCCATTTCTCAATCTGCTTCTCCTTTCTCATATCTTAATTAGCATGAGGAAGTATCATGAGAACCAACTAGAACTATCTAAAATATGCCTCCCTAATCCATCTGGTATGCCCTAGCCTATATGCACAATTGGTCAATCTCCTCAGCTGTTTGATAACCACTTAGCCCAGTGTCCAGTACCTGCTCTGTATGCAAAAGATTCCACATACATTCCCTGATATCTCCACGTAGAGTTGTGAAAGACTTTCTTAGAAACCAAAAAGAGAGGCAGATACCCAGATGGGAAAAGGAATGAGACTGAATATTCTGAAGAAGGGTACTGAACAGCAAAACTTCACACTGTAACTCATACCGTGAACTGTTTGTGTCATTTAAAATCTTTATCAGACCTAAGGAAACTAGGGGAATTCTTCCATGACAGCTGCTGGATTAAAGATACCATGACAGTGCAAAATGATCATGAACAGTGAGGAAACTAAGCTATTAACTACACACATGATTGTGATGGTGGACACATCTATATAAAATTGAATTTCCTGCACATATGAAATCATGGACTGGAAGTCTGATTTTAAAGACAAATTATTTTTGAGACAACCACAGATGGTATTGAAGCTTCCTACCTCCTATGGCTTTCCTTCCCACATTTCATCACTTGAACTCTTTTCCCACACTGGGCTTCAACACCCTAAGCCCAGCTACGAGAAAAATGCTTACAACTTTTTTCTCCTCTTTTGTCCTACTCATTTGTGATTGTGGCAAACTGGGTTTGCTGTCATCACATGTTGTACGAAGGTAAGTGTTGAAAATATTGGTGGGAGGAAGACAGCCCAGATCATTTTCTACCACACTTTGCTTCTAAACAAAACCTTCTAAATTCTGTGCTAGTATTTCTTAATATACCATGTCCACAAGCAAGCTTTTAAATTTACACTATGTGCTGAAAACCTTCCAGGGGACTTCAACAAACTATGGGATTTGACAGAATATGGGACTATTCAGAATAAGAAATACATCAATTTTCAAGTTTTTAGGCTCATGCCCTGGCACCAGAGACTTATCACTAATAAATAACAAATAAATAGATAAATAAAAATAAAAATAAAGTGGGACAGAAATTAGAGATAAAGTTATTTAATTTAAAGTCATTCAACAGGGGTGTTTGAACATACTGGTGTCTCAAAGGAACACCCATTACAATGTTATTACCGTTCCAAACTTTTTGAGCCTATAAGTCATTTCCCCACTAAATCAAAGGAATAAGAACGGTTTCCTAACACTCTCTTCACACAGTTGATGCTCAAATGATCACTGGTGGAGCAGGCAACATGTTGGAATTCATGTGACACAGTGCTTTCAAATGGATAAAGAAAGAAAAGATACTCTTCAGCGACCAACCACTACAGTCAGATCCTGCATCTTTGGCCTCAAAATGCAGAGGAACAAAGAAAAGAAGAGCTACACACTACAGCAGTGATTCTTCAGTGTCCGTTCTATTTCTTTGCAGCAAGGTTGAATTGTTTCAGCACACTTGTCAAGCTCAGTGAGCTGGGACAATGAGCATGGCAGAAATGGAAAGAGACTTTCAGCAGCGGTAGAAGTTAAAAATAAACTGCTGGAGAGAAGTAGAGGGAGTGTCAGGGGATTGCTTCTTTGTACCTTTTAAGGGGTAAATCTTCCTTGCCAACTTCTTCTTGCTGTAAGGATAGTGAAAAAGGAAAATATATTTATGCAAGGCTTTTTACTGTTTAAAGAAGAAAGCTATTTGTCAGCATCAGTTCAAACATTTCTTTGAAAGTTACCCTGCCTACATCTACAGCAACACTATTTCCAAAGCTACTGATTCCTTATAAAACTCAGTATGTAGACTCCTTCTAATCACCTCCATGCAAGAGGAAACACAGCAGAAGTTGCAACATACAGTCCATTTCATCTAAAAGCTGCTGCTATACAAGATCAGTTCCAGTCCTCAAAACCCATTAACATCTTAAATGCTTGAAAGCAGTGTGTTTGGATGCTGTGTTCTTTAAAGACGCTGCTGCTGATTTATAACAAACTGTAAAGACATACAATGCGCTTTAAAAAGGTGCTTTGCTGAAGCTGTTGCATTGAACAGATGCCACAAAACCATAGGCACCAAACTGTAAAGCTGTATTAGTTCTCCAATGATATATAAAGAATATCTTTCTGTAAAGAATATTCAGCAGTGAAAACAGACACCTGCTACTAGTCTTCTCGGTTATTGGGACTGGATAACAGCATATATCAGGGAAATTCCCTGGCCTATTCCAGAAAAGAAGATAATATAGTTATGCATAAATTACATTCCAGAAGTCCACATAGAAAAGTTGCTTAGATTCAGCTTATTGTCCTGAGCTCTCTTTATATTGCTATGCTATACTGTTTTCAGACCTCATCTCTTTCCTGTGACTTATGTGCCATACTACCAAAATGCAGCGATCAAACAGACAGCTAATGTCAAAATCCTCATCAGTTTATGGCAATCAAGGTTTGATCTCCACTTGTCTCATTCAGTTATTTTTGTTACAGTTTTTGGATATCACCTTCTAACAAGTGTTCTCAATATAATCCCTATTTAAACCTTAAAAAAAAATCAGGAGAACATAGAATAAAGGAGTGTTCCCACGTTTTTCAAAGGACGTGCTCATGATGGATGAAGAAGGCACTTCAACGTTCAGACCCATCAAAGAAAAAAAAACACCTGCTGTTAGTTGATACTAATATAATCCTCAAGACAGTACTTTCTGAAGTTTCCAGACCTCCTTTAAGAGCATTATCACAATTTAATATGCTCCAACAGATGGATCACATTTCAGACATGTATTCTAGTGATCTCTAAGTCATAACTAACAGTAGTCAAGTCTCTGCCTCCCAGCAACAGATGCAACTGTTTAAAACACACACAAGTACATTCTGGGTCACAACTGCCCATCTGGACATCCAAAAGCAGTTCCGCTAACTTGTGGAACTTTCTTCCCGAATAGTACAGAATCACAGAAGTGGTGTCTCTAACTCTGAGCCATTAAAATACTCCAGAAGAATATAATGAGTGTCCTTCTGGTGCCTTTCTTCTAAGAGAGGCTCATTTCACACTGTAGATATGGCAGTGTCCCTAAGCTATAGCCTCCTCCTAAAGGATGAGTGTGCCCACTGATAAGCTGGGCATTTTCTACAAATAACCAGACCTCTAAGCCAATTCTGCCTTCTCGTGATTGAGCTTAAGATTACTTCTCCTTACTTTGGGTATTCTACATACCAAGCAATAACTTACAGGAAGTTGTCACTCGCATTTTGGTCTAATAAAAGGACAAACATTGCTGGGATGGCTTCATCATATCCATGATACTTGCTACTGTTATGTGCCATTAACTCAGCTTTGACTTACAGTGACTCTGTGAAAGAAAGACATTCAAGAGCCCTAGATATCAACAGCCCTGTGAGGTCTTGCGTAGTCAGGGGCCATTTCCGCACTAGAGTGTTATAGCGCTATGATTCTATTTTCAACATCCTATGGAATCCTGGGATTTGCAGTTTTTGGAGGGGCTGGCCGGCCGGACCCTCCCAAAACTGCAAACCCCAGGATTCCATAGGATGTTGAAAATGGAATCATAGCACTGTAACACTCTAGTGTGGAAATGGCCAGGGCCATGGCTTCCTTGACTGACTTAATTCATCTAATCTGGACTTCCCCCTTTATTACTGCATTCTTTACCAAGCATTTTTCCCCGTGAGTCATATTGTCTCATTATCTGTATTATCTCATTTAAAGTAAGACAGTTATTTCAGCTTCTAGTGAGAGTCCAGGTTTGATTTGCTATCAGACTCATTTATTTGTCTTTTTGATGGCTAGTGGTATCTGTAGAACTCTTCTCCAGCACCACAAAAGTTGATTCTTTTTCTCTCAGCTTTCTTCACTATGCAGCTTTTCCATTTATACACAGAAAAGGGAAACAGTATGGCATGAATGATCCTCACTTTGGTATTCAGTATTATATTTTACACTTGAGGATCTTTGCTCATTCCTTCATGGCTGCTTTTCTAAGGCCATTTCTGCATGAGGCGAGGGAATCACTCCGTGCCGGTACTTACCCGGATCTTTTGGGCACGGACCAACGCGGACTGTCCCTTAAGCCCTTCCACAGGGCTCCTTGTCTCAGCCAGGGTGAGTCGGAGCAGTGCGAGGTCTTAGATCCGCACTGCTCCAGCTTCCAAAATGGTGGCTTCCAGTTATTCGTGGGTCCTGACCAACCGCGAAGCTCGCCATGCCTAAAGCCCGCCCTCCACAGATTGCAGGCTTGCATTGGTGTGAGCCTGCGAATCTGCACAAGGGAGCAGGTACGCAATGGCGCACTCCAAAAAATTAAAGAACGGTTTTCTACCATTCTTTAAAAAGCACGCTGGAGGACCAGTTGGGGGCATTTCAGAGCAGACTGAGGTGCGGATCTGAGGTAAGCAGTCCGGACCTAGTCCGCTCCAAGGTGCAGACGACCTCCGTGAGAGGACACACTGCGTCATTTTAAGTCCCCTGTGCGGAAATGGCCTAAGTCTTAGTCTTCTGATTTCTTACTACAGCCTCCATTTTGACTGATGTCTGAACCAAGATAGTGAAAATCTTAAATTATTTCAATGTCTTCATCCCCTATTTTAAAGTTACAGCAAATCATCTGTCATTATCTGTATTTTCTTAATATTCAGCTGTGACCCTGCTTATCAATGATCCTGCCTACCACCATTTTGTCTAGGCAACGCTACTCAACAGTTTTATGCAGGTGTTTTAAAAGCATGGAAGACTCTTACAAGTCAGTTCCAACTGGAAGGAACATGGGCCTGCATCAGCTTCTGCAATCTGCTTCCAGGGTGGGGCACAATTGCTTTAAGTACAAGCTGAACCTAGAATGTAGAGCTTTATTCCAAAAGAGGTCCATCTCACTCATTCCTTGAAAATGTTCAAGAAACTGACAAAGGGCTACTTTATAGGAAGGTATTAGGTATATAATTTTCACCTGCTGCTTTTTACCTGAATCAATTTTATTTTTAATACAAATCTCAACACACATTTGTATTTTTAAAATTTAATTGTTTAAATAGGATGATTGCTGTTGCATTCCTATTTTCTCCTGCTACTTTGTGTTTTAAGGTACAGAGTTTATCTTGTAAAATGAAACAATGTTTCCTATTGCTAAATTTTTTATTTATTGTTGTTACATTAGCTGCCTTGAACTTCTAGTGGACAAGTTGGGGTCAGAAATGTTATAAAATAAAATAAATATTGATAGTGACTAAAAATCAAGAATAATGAATAAGGTATAATCCTCTGTTTTTCCTCTGGTGCAGGCTCCCCACCAATGCATAACAAGCAGATTTCTCCTTTCAATAGCCAAAATGAAAATCAAACTGAAACAGAAATCAAATAATAAGCTTCACTGGAAAGCATGTGGACTGACTGAGCTATTGCCCACATGAATAGCTAGAATAGCTGTTGGCCAATCTTATAAAGTGAGTAATTAAAATGTGGGCATTGGAACCAAATGTTACCAGAACTAAGATGGATGCATTCCTCAGATCTATTTTATAGCATTCTTTCTGTCTAGTTCTTCTCACCAAACCAATCAACACAGCCTCTGTCACCAAACCAGACTGGAAACTTAAGTGAACTGGATTCAGATATTCTGTATCATTCAGGAGTAAGCAGAGGTGAAATACCACACACAAGTGAGTGTCTTTCTCAAGAACAGTTTGTTACCCAACTATCTTTTTCTACAGGTTTGGAACAGGTGGATCTTTCAGATACATTCAGAGGTAAATTGGCTTAGTATCAGATGTGCCACCAGTTTTGACAAAGTGTTTCATCAGAACAGGAGCTGGCCAAATGAGAGAGGGCAAATGCTATCAACAAAAAAAGAGTTAAGTCATTAAACTTTTCCTGTATTTCCATCCCAGAACCTTATCATTAGTTAGCAAATCCTAGCCAAGGAGGTCCAGGGTAGATTTTCATAAGCATATTAAGAGATATATATTCCTCCTTTTTCCAGAAAATTAAGGCATATACTATAGGAAGACACTTGCCAGTGCAAAGCAGATTCAGTGCTGCTTTTAGAACTGGGGTTAGAGCTTGCCTGTTTATCAAATTAGCAGTACAATTAACAAAGGCTCCAGCAGTTGGCTCCACATGAGCAACATCTTCCAAATAAAGTATAAACGCAAAGAGTTTGTGTCACAGATTTCAAGACTGCAAATATGCTGCCATAGCAGAATAAATCTGTTAAGAAGGCCTTAACTAACTCTGTCAGATAGTACTACACATAGGCCAACAACATGTGAATCTGGACAAAGATAATATTATGCTATACATAGCAAGTTCTCCAAAAGCACCACATAGATAACAAACACCAAGAATCCTTTCTAAAAATGGCACTATTTGTGTAGGTTTTGCTTTTCCTAATTCTGTTTTCCATTTTGTTGGAACACTGTAAAGTCTGAAGGTCTCTTGTACAGAAGCCAACGAAAACAAAGGTAAACTTAGAACTTTCATTAACTGTAAATTATAAGAGCAAACAGAAATAAGGATTGATGTGAGCAAGAGGGAACGCTAAAGCCTCATCAAATGTAATGTGTAATACCTTAACCCAAACATATTTTGGGAAGACTGCCAGGAAGATGGGTATAAATGTAGGAGGTTTAACAGAATACAGCTTGAGCTGAAATGTGTAAAAGTTTTTCACTTTTACTAGGAAAACAATTATAACTCAGTAAAAACGGAACCTTGTTAAACATAAAATGCTATATCTAGGCTACTGTTTTCTCTGACGAATCACATTTGTGGCTTTCTAGGCTGCTGATGACAGAATGTATGGTTCCTACACTCTTACAGTAAGACTGAGAAGTGGGGCACCAGCACAACTTGGGGCTGATATAGGTAAACCTCTGAATCCTGTTAGGATTTTGAGACTGTTTGCTCCCTGACAGCAACAAAGCCCTAGACTTCAACAGTTGCCAATTTCTGAAAGTAATAAAAATTAATGTAGGACTAGAGACAATAGAATAACAAAAAAGGCGCAAATTCAGCTTTATTTAAGACAAGGACCAATGCCTATGTTTCACATCAGAGTCGACTGAATTTGAACATTATTATTACAGCACAGGTGATCATCTGTCCCATTGCTGAAAATGATACACAAATTATTCTACTTAAACATAACTAAAATGCAGAGGAGATGGAGTTCTCAGCTGATCACGTATTTCCAGCAGACCTCCATTAGATAAAGTTGTACTATTCACATAACCCTCTAATACTCTTCCATTGGTCACACAAATTATTATACAACATTTAAAAAATACAAAAGTGCTTTTGAGAAAGGGGAGGTGTCTAGTAATTCAACTGCTTTGCTCTTCCCACAGGACTTACTGATCAGGCACAAGAACGCAGGCAATAAACTAAGACCAGACACTAGCAAAATGAGGTGGGTATTGAGCAGAGAAAGGGCCACCACAGTGGTAGCACCTGGCTTTGATAACTCTCTTCCAAGGAGGTTCCCCTATACCAAAAATGTGCAATGCACTTGCAACCAACTGAAAACATTCTTCCCATACTGATTTTAGATTTCTGGTAAGGGTGGAAAAATATTTGGAAATATTTAAAAACTGGTCTAAAGATATGTGTCTCAAGTGTTAGGAAACTCTGGCAAGAAGAACCTTAACAGATTAGAATCTTAACAGTTCCAGACTTACTCTGTGCAAAATCCGCAGGAGTTTTTCTGGCAATGGCATTTTCTGTACTGAAAAACAAGTGTTTTCCTACAGAAAAAATGTTTTCTCTGAAAAGAAAATGTGTAAATTTTGCACAGCATTAAGTCCTTAACTACAGCAGTAGTATTTTACTTTCTGTATAGAAAAAAAATCAATTCTAGTACAGGGCAGAAACAAAATAAGAGTGTCAATTACAAAAACTCTAATCAATTGATTGAATCTGCATGAAATTTACACCTGGTCAGAAAAAAAGGCTTGCAGGAGTACATTTTTTCCTTCATAGTTGGTTTCTTCATAGTTGGTACATGTTCTTCAGGCATCATCTTTGCAGATATATTCCCTGCTATATAACAGATGAGAAAAAATGCTTCTTTTAAGGTGTTTTTAAGATGTGGTGATAAAGTAGCTTTATTAAAGATATTTCAACACAAAGAGGAGGTCCTGTGCTGGGAATCAAAATTTCAGTCACAGCATGGTGACCCATCCATATTCAGTTAGTGCAGTTGAATTAATACAATCATGGAGTATCCTGTGTATCACTGCACCATGGCAGCGATACTAACTGTAAATCTCAGGAACAAAAAGAAACAAAAGGGTACTTTAAGTAACGCGTCTGACTTTCTAGCTGCAGTACCCAAAGAGGTACTTCTGCTGTGAGGGATGTAACTTGTGTGATGGTAATTTGTCTAAGGAGAAATGGTTGAATACGTCTGTTCTCAGTCCGTGCTATCTTGATATATGTTTACACAAAACTCTGCTCCATGTCTATATTGATCTGTGAATTTGTTTCTTTTAACTGTCATAGAAAATCTGCATCTATGCAAGTGAACTTGATTTTTAAAAAATATAAATGTATGTTCCACAAAATAAGTCTTTTAAAATATTTTGAGTGGGGGGTTGAGTAAAGAATTGCATTGGAACATATTGGAAGTGCCAAATCTAGTGAATAACTAAATTATAATCCTAACATTAGTCTAGAGGAATTGACTAGGTCATGTGATATATGAACCTTTTAAGGCACACTGTCTGAAGAAATTGGTTTGATTGGAATAGCTCCAATTCCAAATGTAGATATCATTCTGACTCTGTCTCAAGCTAAATAGATTTTTAAAAAAATCTTGATACCTTTGAGAAATGGGTTTCAGAGTCCCTTTAAATATTATACTGAAACTTCTTAAAATTGCTTTTGTTCAAAATGCTTCTGCTAGTATGTTATTTGAGATTCTTACATTCAAACTTACTCAAAGAGCCCATCTGCTCAGCTACACAAGCTACTGCAACAACATCAGACTGGTCCTTCACTTACTACACTACAGATATTGACACCAATTCAAGAACACTCTGTTTCTCTCTGTGTGTCTTCAAGGCATTCAGTGGTCTGAGTCCAAGTTATCTTACTGAAAGCTTGAAGCACCAAGATGAAGCACATGGTTGACAGGTTGTGTAGGGCTCATCCAACTTGGAACAAATTATGGAATGAAATGGCAGAAGTCTCAGAGAGCCACCTCAAAACTCATTTTCTTTTTCCTTCAAATACAAAGCACATTTATTTGGACCTTGACTTTGTTAATAAATCCCCATATGGCAAGAAGCACAAAACCATTTAAAAACCTACAGGCTTTTTTTTTTTTTTCGTTTTGGAGGGGAAGAGGAGAGATGAGAAGGAGAAGGACAAAATGAGCTACACATGATGGATACTAGTCTTGTTATTTGATTAAAGTGATCAGATAGTAGGGGGGGTGAGAGCAGTATGAAATTCTTGAATAGAACTAATATAGTTGAAAAGAACCAGATAATACGATTCATTTAAAGATACAGATAACTACAGATAAATAGGGCTACAATGTTGTTATTGTACTTTTAATAGAATTTGTATTCTCTATGGCTATAACTGAAATCTCTGAAGTCATTATATGTATTGTCTTCAAAAGTAATTATTATTCAGCCTAGTGCATTTCTAAGTATGATGTGAGGATACTGCATGATATTATTATGGAATTTCAGTATGGTGAGTACCGCATTCCTGTTTCGTTTCAAATCAAATAGTGAATGGAAGTATTTTTCAACTGATGGAAGTTAGATTGGGCCTGCGTGGTTAATCACAGACAATACCACTTCATTTTTATGAAACATATGATAGGTTTCTTTTTTTTTTAAAGAAAGACTTTGTTTCATGCAACCTCTTGTCACTATAACTCTGGGTGCATTATAGTGTTTAAAATTATAAGAATAGTCACAAATGCAAATTAATGACTGCAAAGCACAGTAAAGTTTGATAAAGACTAAATTGCCTGTCAAAACTTCTTCTTAGATTTCTTAAATTTAATTGTAGATTTATCATCATCTTTATTATTTAAAATGCTAGCCATGGCCTTGCACCCATACAAATAAAACGACTGAAAAAAGAGAAAGCTAGAGTATTTCAGCTAGCCTTTGACAGTTTTGAAGTTTTAAATGCTTTAAAAATGAACCTACTGGCATACTTTTCCAACAGCTATTGATTGCACCTTCATTATTAGACATTTATTCATAAGTCAAATCAGTCATGCCTTTTTTGGTTAGAGTAACTTTTTGGCTACATTTTCCCCCTTTTCAAACAAGTATGTCGACATCCTTCTAAGAGACTACCAGACACTTCTAAGAGACCATGTAGGATTCTTTCCTCAAACCAGCTCATCATATTGTACCAAAGGTTCATCATTACACTGTTTCTTGTCAGAGGAAGCTGGATGTTAGATTGCAACGTCAACTGGCCAAGACCCCACGGCGTCCACCTAGGCCTGGTAAAGTTCTGCTGAATTCAAACCTCATACAGCCTAAAGCCCCCACTTAACTTATATAAGCATTGTGGCTATCTTTCTGTGGTGGAGAAAGTTTGGATCACGAAGTGCTTTCTTCCTCAAAAGCCCTTCCTCATACCTTTTCGAGTTCTTCTGCTTGCAGATCTTGAACAGTGAAGCTGTTTTGCTAAGAGGCTGTGATAATAGCAGGTTCTGAGATAAGTGGGCAGGACAGTGTCTTGCCAGAAGAAGAGATTTATTCCTAAAAGTAACCTCCTAGCACAGTGGTTCTCAACCTGTGGTCCCCAGATGTTCGTGGACTTCAGCTCCCAGAAGCCCTGAGCATTTACCATAGTGGCTGGGGCTTCTGGGAGCTGAAGTCCACGAACATCTGGGGACCCACAGGTTGAGAACCACTGTCCTAGCATCTGTGCATCTTTAAGTTAGGACTGCATTTCACATTGCTGTTCATCTTCCTCTAGCAAGAGGACAAAGGTATACATCAGCTAACAACCATCTAACAGTGAATCTCCTATTTGCAAAGGAGTCCCCTTTTCCTCCTTGTTCTCTGTCTAGCTGTGGGATTTTTTAGCAGCATTGACACTGGGGTGGTGGTGATGGACAGCTGCATTGACACAGATCCACAGTGTCAGCTTACCATAGCATGTCTACAATAAGCAACTTGAGCTGGGAAAGAATGTGATTCCAGCTGATCCTACAGTTGCTGTGTGTGTCTGCCTATGACAGGCAAGATAAACAACAGCTGCCTTCAGAATACTTTATTAAGCATGTATGAACAGCGAAACAGAGAGAAAAGAGGACAACAGATTAGCTTGCCTTACCAGCTACCTCAGCATGTTTTTCTCTAAAAAGCATAATTCTCTGTGTAGCCATCAAAATGGAAATCACAAAAAAAATGGAAGCTGGTGGGAAATCACCCTAGAAGCATGTTGGAAAAAGAAAGAAAGAAAAGAAAATGGCCTTTAAAAAGTTCAAAATGTTTTCATGTACTTATGTAAGGCTTTTCTGAACTAGTTGTTTCATTTGACATGGTCATGTTGTTAGTGTTTAATAACAAAGTTTCTGAAATACGTTGAGCTGTTCTTCTTTTTCATGGTGTAAGCTATGCCCTATTCTTGCTATCCCTAGTATATATTAAAATTATTTACTTTGGATTCAAATAAATAATCCTGAGAACACACAAGGAAAATTCATTCAAATCATTACTTCACTCAGGCAAGAAGACAATTATATAAGAGCTATAAGTATCAAAGAAGAAACCTTCCATTATTCCAGGATTGTACAATAGAAACATTTCAAGTTAAAAATTAGCTACATATTTGAATGCAAGAGCAACACAAGTCACTACCAACTTTGTTCTTGCTTACTAATACATACCAAGAGATATATCTGCAGGCAAATCTGTATGCAAATGAGATTTGTGAAGAAGCATACTTCAGTATTTAAAAAGTAACATTTCCTTCAAACAAGAGCTATAACATACTTACCAAGAAAGCACTTATGTGGCCTTGCACTGAACAGGCATTTAACTAAAAGAATTTATGAGGTCATGGAGAAGAATTATGGTTGGAATAGTAATTTGGTTCTCATGAAATTCAACACCCGTATTAATTTCACAGGAGCAAAATACTTCACTGCATATGGTAGCCTGAGAAATATCTATAGGATTGTCCCTATATTTTAAATTGAGAGTACATGTTCAAGTCTGTCCCTGAATAAGGGCTGAAGATAGTAATGGTACCAAAAGTGAAATTACAGCTATATATACCTCTCAGTACATGTGCTATCAAACTGAGTTTTGATGTAGCTTGTTCCTCTCATTGACTCTTAGCAAAGCCGTCAGACTGCATAAATCAGCTACCAACACTCCTACTACAAAACATATTTTGAACTTATGCAGGCTCTCAAGAAGGACCTTTTCTGGAGTTTGTGGAAGATTATTTCTGTTTCAGTTACAGACACTAAGTGTCGGAGTAGTTACATATTGGGGAGGTAGACTAATTACAGGTTTCTTTGGATAGTACATCTATCCAAATATCTATGCAGCTATGTGTAGAATTGCTTTCCAGCATACGTAATGCTCGTCATGCAAGGGGATACAGGCATATCTCAGTTAACAAAGCCTCTGACAAAGAAGCTCCTTTTTACAAAGTCTTTTTATGATTGCCCAGCCCCCCACATTTCCTCTGCATCTTCTATCTAGCTGCATGTTTCTTGGAAGTTTTGGCACTGAGAGAATGATGGAGTTGGTCAGGAGAAGCATACTTTGATATTGGTTTGCAGCATCATGTCTGAAGTAAAACATGTAATAAATCTTGAGCTGGGAAACAGCAGGATTCTACTCCTATTCTAGTCATCTGTGCCTGCCAATAACAAGCAAGGAGAACAGAAGCTCTTTCCAGAATCTCTTCCTAAGGATGCACGAATACCAGTACAGAGACAAATAGGGAACGCAGACAAACCTTCTCAACAGCTCCCACAAGCATGTTAAAAAAACACAGATCTATAAATTTGTCCACCAAAATGGAAATCACAGGAAAAAGCGGAGACTGGGGGGGAGTGTCATCCCTAGATGTGCAGTCCTCTCTCTACATTCACAGGTTTGACCTTCATGAATTTAACTATTCCCAAGGTCCACAAGTGCCTTCCCTCTATTTTCCTCCTCTCAATCCCTTGTGTTTTGCCAGGTGCAGAGGAGGAAGGCAACAACTGGACAAAAGGCAAGGGAACATGGGGAGGCATGTGCACACCTTCCTTCTCCCTGCTGGAGCTCCTCCTCCCATTCCCTTGCTTCTGGCCTCAGTGCTGAGAACTCCCAGCAAGGCAAAAGGAAAGGAAATGGTAGGGGATGATCATATGAGCCTTACTTCTTCCCTCTGAAGCTTCCCCTCCCATTCCCTTGCCTCTGGCCCCAGCACACTAAAAGCAAGAGAATGGGAGGGAGGTTGCAGGGAGCTTATTTGCTTTTTTCCCACTTTCACAAGTTTTCAAGGTGTTTATTCAAAATGATTTTGTTTACTTACTTAAGGCTTTTCTGACCTAGTTGTTCACTTCACTTGTGTATATCGCTAGTTTTGAACAAAAAGTTTGCAAGAAATACACTGAACTGCTCTTCTTCTCCTTTTTCTTTTTCTTTTTAGAGTAAGAATCTATTCTTATTCTTTTGATTTTACGTTTACCTCTGAAGCCAAATTTTCTTTTAAAAATGTAATGTCTGGGAATGAAATGACTTTGTTAACTGAGGTGTAATGGCACTGAAAAAGTTTATTTCTGGGTAAAGATGCTTACATGTCTAAAAGATAAATAAAGGATAAGGAAGGGGAAATCGGCAGGATCTACTGTGTAATCATGCAAATGTTACACCACCACAGCTTTTCAATACCTTGGAAAACATGGACAAAGTTGTTTACCTGGACCATGTACAAAAGATGGCTGAAGGTTGGCAAAAATGTCCATGTAGACCTTATGCAGCCTGATGATGCCATTTTGTTGCATGCGCCCCAATCATGAATGAAGACAACAATTACCATGGGAAGGAAACACACAGCAGTGAATCATATAACAGAGCTGGGAAAAGTTCCTTTTTGACTACAACTCCCAATATCCTCCATGATGGCCAGTAGCCATGGTGGCTCCAAAACCATAACATCTGAAATTCTGCCACATGATTTGATACAGAAACATTAAACTATTCAGGATGATAAAAGATGATTGAAAACAGCTCAGAAGTCTCTTTGATAAATTGAAAACTGTACAAGGTAAAGAAAGGTGCCTTACAGTATTCTAAGAAAAAGGTAATTAAGGTATGATGCACCATGGTAGATCTGCCCTTCCTAGGAAAAGGTGCTTGGTGCAGCAACCAAGCTGAGCAAAGGCACTCCTGGTGATAGCAGCTACCAGGTAGCACTGGTCGAATAGTACCCCAAACCAATAGGGATGTGCTGTGTTAGATTATTAACTATAGTTAAATTATTAACACAGTTAATAATTAACTTAGCTAATGTCACATAGTTAACATAGTTAAATTTGCTATGCAATTTTTCAAGAGGTTTTGTAGGAGCAGAAAAACTTCTGGCAGCAGCACCACACAACATCAGTGGGGTGGCAGGAGGAGATAAACATGGACCCTTCCTAGCCTGACCTTCCTAAATTGTTCTGATATCATGTCAGGGGTGGTGGGAACCAGAAATATTGAAGAAAGCTATGACCTTCCAGGATCCTGTCTTAGATCCCTACAAAACAACGGGGGAGGAGCTAGGTGAGGATTAGGAGACTAAAAAGCCTTCCAGGATTCTCTCTTAGCTCCCCCAAACAACATAGGGAGGAGCCAGGTGAAGATCGGGGAGGCCACAGCCTTCTGAGATCCTTTCTTGGCTTCCCTCTCACAACATTTGTTTGAGGAGAAGCTGGCCAAGGCCTGGGACAATACAGCCTACCAGAATCTTCTCTTCCCTCCTGTTTGTGCAACATGCAGGAGGGGCAAAGGGGCAAGCAGAGAGGACTGGGAAGCTATAGTCTTCGAGGATCCTCTCTTGACTTGCTCCTGGGTGATATTGGGAAGGTAGAAAAAAGTCAGGCAAGACTCAGCTGTGTTATATCCTCCCTCTCTTGTCTCTGCTCACCCCTCACCCCATGCAACATCAGGAGGATGAGGCAGAAGCCAGGCAAGGACTGTGGAGGCTGTCATGTGGTGGCTGTTGGAACACAACCCACAACTGTTCCCTCAGCTGGGCTGCCCCTTGCTATCCCAGCTTCAGTAAAGAAAGGAATTAGGAAAGTCTGGTATGGGAAGGTAGCAGTGTTTCTCAAATCTATTCAAGATGGGGGCGGAGAAGAAAGCTTGAGGAAGGTTTTTTCCAGGATTTTTGAACACTTGAAAATCTCCTTTCTCATTTTTCCCCCTCAGATATTAAAATTTTCTTCCCACCCCTACAAGCTACAAATCTGGTCTATCAAAGAGACAGCAACCCAATACAGAACATGTTGCAATTCTAGTTCCAGGATAGCTTTTCCAGTGACTAGCACAATGTTCATTTTTTTCTTCTGATGGGGGGTTGACTTCATAGTGACTGAAGAGAAAAAAGGATTTAGGGAACAGCTCAATGAAAACATTTGCAGTGTCTGGCAGCTATGTGAAATGGGAAAATCTGTGTTAAGGAACATTAAGAGATGGACTAAAAAGACTTAATGTATTGCATTAGTTTTATATTTGTATTACTTCTTCCTTTGTGTGTGTGTGTGTGTGTGTATTATATTATAGATCTTTGGTAGAGCTTTTTGCTGTTGTTTTAATTAACAAATGAGATTGATATTGATGGTAGTATATAAATTGATGATGGTGGTGATGGTGATGATGACACAGATGTATACAAATTTTTGAAACAACCACACCTGAAATATGCCATCGCCATGTATTGCAAAGAAACACTGTAATACTTCTTTGCAAGAAGGATATCAACAAGCTAGAGTGTGTCCAGAGGAGGGCAACCAAAATGGTGAAGGGTTTGGAAGCCAAGCTTTACGAGGAGCAGCTCAGGGAGCTGGGTATGTTTAGTCTGCAGAAGAAAAAGTTAAGAGGGAATGTAATAGCCATGTTTAAATATTTGAAGGGATGTCATGTCAAAGAGGGAGCAGACTTGTTTTCTGCTGTGCCAGAGACTAGGACAAGGAGCAATGGATTCAAGCTGCAAGAAAGGAGATTCCACCTGAACCTAAGGAAGAACTTCCTGACAGTCAGAGCTGTCTGGCAGTGGAATTTGCTGCCTTGGAGTGTGGTGCAGTCTCCTTGTTTGGAAGTTTTTAAACAGAGGTTGGATGGCCATCTGTTGGGAGTGCTTTGATGGGTGTTCCTGGATATCAAGGGGTTGGACTGGATGGCCCCTCTGGTCTCTTCCAACTCTATGATTCTATCATTCTTTTAGAGCTGGTAAAAGTACAGAAGAAAGGAAACAAAATGATTAGATGGCAGAAGTAATTTCTCTATGAGAAATGTGACACCTTTTGGCATTCTGTAACTTAGAAAAAAAAGACATGTTAAAAATGGAAATGCCAAGTGTATAAAATTACGCAGGCTGCGAAGAAAGCAGATGAGAAAATTTTCTTCCACTATTTTCATAATACTAGAACCTGGGTACAGAACACAGTGAACTTAAATGCTGGGAAATTCAGGATAAATAAAATGAGATAGTTCTCCTCACAAGGGATAGCTAAGCTATGAAATTTGGTGCCACAAAATGTACTGATGGCCATGAAATTGAGCAGCTTTCAGAAATGATTAGACATCTTGGGGATGCAGTCTCACAGGCAAAGTAGTAAGTCCCTAACATCAACAGGGCCTACTTCAAGTAGGACCCCTGTAAATCACTGAAAAAATAACCTCAACGTAGCTGATATGTAACTGTCACACTCTCTCAGAGGAAGGCAATGGCAAATGCTCTCTGAAAAAATCTTGCCAAGAAAACCCAGTGATAGATCACCTAAAGGTTACTATAAATCAGAAACAACTTTTAGGCAACAACAGTAATAAAGAAAATAAAAAGAACAAGAAAGGGGGGGGAGAAAACCTAGTATGTACAAGGCCAAAGAAAACTGGACCACAGAACTGACTCACAGGGGAAATAACTGAAACACTGATGCTGGAACACCACAATACTTTACTGTCAATTGTATCAGTTGGTGGGCTCTGTTGTTATGGAATATCTTAGGAGTTAATTAACAAGCTTCAGTGGGAGTGAAGTTAAGTCAATGCTAGATATTTCTGAAAAACACACAGTAAAACAGAACATTCATTACAATGCATAACTTGAGGACAATAGATTATTTTTCATATTGCAGAGTACACAAGAGATGGTGTCACAAGAACTTTTAACTTCTTCACTGAACACACTAACATAATTTGGGAGAACAGAACCAAATCATTAATGGTTCAAATGTTATATTGATTTTTGCCCTATATAAAAGACAAGTAAGTATATTTTCATTCAGGCACATACTTTAATTTGATCAATAAAATATTCTTCCTTTAATAAATAGAGAAGAATAAAATATTCTTCCCTTAATAAACATATGCAAGAATGTTCAGTGTATGCTGACATCTTATTTGAAAGATCCAATTGACCTAACTAAAATTCATACCTAGTTTCCATTTTCAATCATGGAATCACAAAATAGTATGAAAAACAACCTTCAGTACTACTCAAATTTTAGAAATCATATTCATATCCGTGTAACAGAATGACTTAACCTTACTACTTGGATCTTCTAGCTTCTTGCACCAGAGGTGCATTTACAGACTTGCCTTGTACATAATTCTCATTCATATCCTGAACATATTCCAAAGTGAATTCTCATTGGGTATGTCTGTTATATCAACAGAGAAGAGGAACAGAAAGCATATGAACATCAAGTTAGAAAGTAATGTAATGTACTAGAGAATCAAATGGTATGCTTTCTATCAGTGTCAACTGCTGTAGTTAAACCAATTGAGAAAGGAATGAATAACCTGATTACTACGATCTATTAGAAAGACTAGATAGTTTCCCCAAGCATCTGAGGAGCAATTCAAAAGGAGATGGGATAATGTCTTCTCTACGGCTGGACCCAAGTTCTAGGACTCTATCTATGAAGGCCAGTCTTCTCCCCCTCTTCTCTGATGGTTTTTAGTAGCCTCTTTTCCTCTCAGCAGGCTTTTGCCTCCTGAACTAAAGTACATTTATTTCCTCAGAAAACAATGTACTGTTTTTTTACCAGCTGTGATCTATTAACATTTTTTCTTTCTAAATAATTTTCTGATACGTCATTTTTAACCTTCTACAGGAAAATAACAATGCTTTTGTCGTCTGCCCCACTCACCCCCCGACTAGGAAATGTTCAGGTTCTGGAAGCTGCAACTAAAAAAGGTGGTTAGGGGAGCTGGGAATCCATAGTTGGGAATTCTGACCTCTGCAGCAACCCAAAATGTAAGTTGTAGTACTCATTGTAATTCACCTATGGAATACCAACCACTGTTTTGAAAAGGAACACTAGCTATTTTGATGAAAAAGGCAACTGTCGAGATTATATTAAGTATGCTGTTTTGTTTAAATATTTTGATTTTGTATGTACGTTATAACCTTGATATTAAGAGGCATCTACTGAGAGCCAGCATGGTGTAGCGGTTTGAGCACTCAACCATGACCCTAGAGACAGGGGTTCGATTCCCTGCTTGGCCGTGGAAACCCACTGGATGACCTTAGGCATATTATACACTCTTAGCCCCCAAAAAACCCTGTGATAGGTTCATCTAAGGATTGCCGTAAGTTGGAAAGAACTTGAAGATATATAACAACTTAGACACTGTATGTTCAAGTATGCTAAACAAAGTTTTAAGACACAGAAAATCTAGTTTTGATTTTAACACTGCCTCAGCAAGTATACATATTCACATTTTAGTCACTTCCATCTTTTAAAAAAATACAAATTGTATTCTTTACACACTATTTTTTATATTAGGAACCAACAAGTTGTTCTAGAGTCTGGGTTTTTTTAAGAGTTAATTCCCATGCTATATCACAATCCCCACTTTCTCATTTCTACCTTGAACATAAAGCCACTGAATGTTCTTTTCAAGGAACAACTGAGAAGGTGTTAGAACAGATGCGACCTATTCATGGTGTACTTAACAATCACATTTTTAATGCTCCTCTCTATTAAATGCACATACATACACACACACCCATGCCCACATCTATGTGCAAGCACAGAAATGAAGCGTAAGGTGAGAGATTGTAGTCTAGGCCTTTGCAAGGTGTACTACTTTTTCGTTTGTGAGATTTTCCTAGTGTAAAAGCAAAGCATTAAAAAAATGCAGTTTCCTGCCTGCAGTCTAAGGCTTAGATTCAGCTGGTACTCCCAGTTAGGGCAGACTCACTGAATCAAATGCTGAATGTGAATCAACATTTACATGAATTCCAATAATGCAACGTTTCTTGAGTAGCTGGGACCAGCAACTGTACTGAGACCTAAATCAGGGGTGGGCAGAGTATAACCCTCTAGGAATTGCTAGATTGCCGTTACCAACATTCCTCAATGCCAGCCACTCTGGCTAAGGTTTGTCAGAGTTGCAATCTGACAACTTATGAGGGGCTACACTTTGCCCACTCTTGGCTTAAATCAGGTAAGTCCAATCTACCACCAGATTCTGCAGTATTTGTAGAACCAAGTACACACTATAGAGATTCAGGGTTATGTTTTGAAAGGTTGCTCACAAACATGTTGTAAAAGCAGAGTGTAGCTACCTTGTAGTTCACAGTGAACAGTTCTAGTTGGAGGAAGTATTCAGGAAAGCAATCTGAAAGAGTACATAATTTTACCCCCTCTTTCTAAAGAAAGTATAGAATACTGAGAGACACAATAAATTTGTTCACCTTGTGCAACAGGAAGGGGGCTCCCAAATTTCCACACAAAATCACTGTTGGAAGCCATCTAGTGTTACATTCCATGCTTCCCTTACCGTCTCCACGGACCCACAACAGTGACGTGTGAAAAGTTATCTGTTCTTCTGCTCTAGTGTTTAACAAATTTATCTGATTCCACTTCTAAATGTGGAACTAGATATAATGCATACCCTTCTGGGCTTGTGATGCATTTCATAATAGAAAGAAAAATGCATTTGCTAACATGCACACCTTCGGAAAATGTCCAAAAAATATTATGTGTATTTCTGAATGCAACAAACATTCTTTAGCCAAACATGCCATACACACATCAATAAATGTACTGAAAAATAAATTTGGATTGTTTTTCCTATGAAAAGAAAACACTGCACAGAAAGAATTCTAATATGGAAAACAGAAGTACATGTAACATACCAGTCTAGTGTGACAGACCAGATCCTCCCCTCATTGCAACACCTCCCTCCCAAATTTTACTCCACTTCTCCTTGATGCTGTCCCGACTACAGTCTCACCCTCAGAGCTTATGTATTATTTCTCTGCTATTGCAAAAGGAATTTTTACCTTGCTCTTTGAACTGTAACCCACACTATCCACCATGCCTTCTTTCTTTATAATGGTAAAAAAAAAAGAAATATATAAATCTCCAATGCACAAATATATGGATGTAAGACCCATAGCATATCTGTGAGTAAACAGTTTGAACACTCATATCATACTCCCAAGATAAATGAATATGGAGTTAATCCTTTCAAACAGACATTATCTTTTTGTTACTGTTTAGATCCTTTTTTAAAAAAGTCTAAAAATAACATCAAGGATCTACCTCAATAAGATTCCAGCTATCCTTTCTTTTTGTCTCTTTCTGTCTCCTCCTTTCCTCAAAGAAGCACCCAGAAGCTGTCTTGGGCAGCCAGGTTGCAGGAATGTTGCACTGTTAACCTCCTCGGACCTCTACTACTGTTGTAGAGTCTTATTTCTTCTCTCAGTGTGTTCCTAGCCCTGTTCTTTTTCCTGACTTCACCTCATGCCGCTGCCATCCTTCCCTTCTTTGTATTCCACCACTTAACCTTCAAACCCTTCTCCCTGCTTCCCTTGCCTTGTGCTGTGATATGTCCTCCCCTTGCACCTTGTCTATACTTGTGCTTACCTATCATGGTCCTTGCATCTGCCACTACCCCAATCCTTCAGCCTGGTTCACTTTGTATATTTCCTATGCTCCCTCCTTTCTTTCTATGAGATGTAGGGCATGTAAAAAATTAAAAGAGGGGCTGAAGTTCCCCTTACCAGCCTCAAAAATGACCTAGCGGGTGCATGTTGGAGTAGAAATGAAGAGAAGAGTAGAAAAGGAACCTCTACATATGAACACTTAAAGCAGTGTTGAAAGACACTGAATACTATACCTCCTAGGAAGTTCCATGTACAAAATGTTTCTGCGGGAAAGGACTGTCAAGAACATCCCGCAGTACTCCAAAGTATCAACTACTCTGCTCTTCTCCAAAGTATAAAACTATACATATTTCTAATATATGTATGGCTAACCTGTGCCAGCTTCGGGGATTTTAATAGGGCATTGATTGCATTCTTCATTATTGTTCCAAATACTATTGTTTGAAAGGGTACCAATCTGGTTTGATGATGTTTTAAAATTGCAAGTGGAACATGCTTTATTAGCATGGGGTCTCCCAATTACTCTTTTCTTCCAGTTGTGTAACACATAAACCAGTCACTGACAATCAGAAATTGAAGATTTACTATACATACAGCACCAGTAATATTTTGACAGTTTTTTATTTTACTATTGCCTAGTTGTTAGTACTTAAGGGTATTAGAACTACCTCTTTTTGTTTCAGGGAGATGTTCCTACTGAGGAAAGTGAAATAATTACTTTTAAAAAGCACAGTACACGATGTCTACATCAGGATAATTAATGACAGCCTTCTCATACAGGAAATCATATAATGCATAAAATGAGTTTCCCACAATGTCACATAACTCTTGTTTCATATTATGGTTTCTTTTGTTCATTCAGTGTAGTTCTTCAGCAGGGTTTCATAGAAATCCAGAAAGTATTGTAGTAAGTGCAGGGAAAGCATAGCCCACAGGCTTCATGTGGCCCCAAAGACACTTTTTGGTTGATTTAGAAACTCTTAGGACCCCACTCCCACCCCAAGAGAAATTATATTTGAAAGAATCTATCACCTTAACTCAGTGATGACAATAAGCATCTATGCAGTCTGCTTCTGAAATCCAGTGGTAAACTGCTATCATAGTTGCCCCATTCGAATTACCCATCATACCAATGCTCAACTCTTTCACTGCTCAATCCACCCTGAAAGGAGAAAGATCAACAGAGAGAAGTACGCATGAGAGAAAGACAGACTGAGTTACTTTGACACATTGCCACCTGATCACAGCTGCAGAACTAGCTACTCAATGCTGAACTGCAGAAAAATCAGCAGAGCTACAGAGGAAGCACAGAAAGCGACAGGGGCCTCTCTGGCACAATCAAGCTGCATAACTGGTGGCAGCCGCAAGTCTGAAAGCCCAGTGGAGCTATGGAGTAATTATAGAAGAAAAGAGTAGGTTAAGTCAGAGAGAGACAGTGATGAGATAGAGAAGGAAAGAATGAGAAGAACACAGAGCAATCAGAGAAAGAGAAAGGGAGAGAGAGAGAGAGAGAGAGAGAAAGGCAGCTCACCATTCTGGTGGCTGGATAAGGTCCTATACTTTGTAGTTAGCGGACGAACAAAGAACCATACAGTGCCTGACGTTTTCAAGATCTATCCATAGGTCTTGAAGTTGTTACACACCTTTCAGTTCTTACATTAATCAAGTAAGTGAGATCAATTCACAGTAAATCACAGCAACAATTTCAATTGCAATTAAATTGGAAACAATGAATTAAGTTCAAATTGAAATGTATTAAAGTAGTTGTTTTCAACAAGAAAAGTATTTTGTTTGTATCAACAAATAATGCTGAATTTGGAATGAATGGGGATTTATTTAATAACTGAGTATTACTAGGTATGCTTATAGTTCAACTGCGGAAAAAATAAAAAGATAAAGATAAAGAAAAGCAAAAAAAAAAAAAAGTAGATCTTCAGCAATTCCAAAACCTGGAACTAAGTTCTTAGTCCTTGTCTACCTCAGCTCATCTGCAATATGGGGTGTCCCACAAGGATTCCACTAGCCTTGGTAACAATGGCTTCAAAGAATGAATGGGGAACATTCTTATCAATACTAAGTGTGTAGGAACATATTCATATAACTATATGCTATAACCATATGCTATAACTTTAGGGCTCTTGCAGACAGGACATATGTGTTGGGGCATGTCACTGTTTGTTGCCATACTTCCCTTTTTTCTTTCTTTTTTTTTAGTTTGGTCCAAATGATGGTCTGCTATTTCCCCTTCTTTTCCAGAATATTTTGTCCCTATCTGAAAGGCAAGATTTTTCTAAACTGATATTATTTGTGGGTGCACTTGTAATATGAGTTGTGATAGCACTAATGAGTTTGCCTATATCTCATTCCCCTCGTGTCCACAAACATACTGCCTTTCTGCAATATTCCTGTATGTTTCTTATTCTTTATTATTAAAAGTAATTTTTAAAAAAATGTAAGATGGCACTGCAGGCAGGAACCACATCTGGAGACCAAATGAGCCGGATGACAAGAGGATAAGGCATACCCACTTACAAGGTCACAAACCACAAATAACCCCCAAATGTGTTCTTAACATTTTGTACAGAGAAGAGGCATAAAGCAACATAAAGCAGTAAGAACTGTCAATGAATATTTGGAATGAGACTTATAGAGGTAAAGGGATGCATAAGTAAGCTGTGTGAACAAGAGAAAGAGTTTTGAAGTGTTTTGCCAACATTCTGCTATTGTGTACAGAATCAAAGATCTGGATCTATATTTGATACATGGACTGATTGGAAAACCTGCTTTGAAAAATCAGACGGTATGTGCCCTCTTTCTCCTTCTTCTCTTTTGGTCCTAGAAAGGCAATTTTCGCAACTAAAGCATTGTTCGCATAGTTCTGTGGCTACCAAAGTCTCAAAAGAACAAATTGAGTGGATTTTTTTCTGTATTTATTTCTGGGTGAGATTTTATTTGTGCTGGGTAATTTATAATGAGGGAACTGTAAAACTCTGAAAAGTCCTCTGCCTCTCACTTTGTCACTCCTCATGACTATTTGCAGCTGCTGTGCTGGAGAAGGGAAGGGAAGGGAAGGGAAGGGAAGGGAAGGGAAGGGAAGGGAATGCATCTCCATTACCCAACCAATCAGTTTCACATTAAGTTTAATTGTCTCCTGGTACCGTACAGCGTGACAGTCACCTGGATCCAGTTCTGGTCACATGCAATTAAATATAACTAGGTAGTGGAAAATACAGATAGAATCTGCATTTGGATATGCAACTACTTGCCCGTACAAAAGAAAAAAAATGCAAGATCAATCTCTGTAGGCACATGAGTTATTGTCCATTCACATGCTACTTTCAACAAGATGTGCATCCAAGATATTCACCCAGAATTCTGGCCCATATGCATTCTGCCTCCTTGGTTCCAGGATGACAGGGTTAGGGCAAAGCCCACTTGCCTGACATTTGGAATGTAGTCTCTCTTCTTCCTGATACCATCCACCACCAGGCAAACAGTGATGTATGTGTTTACAATATATGGAAAAAGCCATAAAGAGAGAGCTGGACAGCAATTCATATCATAGGGGTGGGGTCTGCAAGATCCACCTCTCATTTCAGCTTAGCACTAACAAACTGTATCTTAGCCAAAGGCCAACTAGGAAATCCTTTTGTCACCAGTGTCCATGACATACCAAGGCTTCCTTCAAAAAACATGCTAAAATACAAGCTATTAAGATTACTTTAGAGAGCTTATAATTTATTTCTGGAAACCAGTGGAATAACTTTTTTAAAAAACATAGAAAGCATCCCTTAGAATATTTTTACACTCTTTTTTCTTCTCCTTTTGCTCGTTTTTTGTTGTACCAATAGCAATGTTCTTTTAAATTAGGAGGAGAGGCAGCTATGCATGAGAGACTACACTCAGCAGGCTCTATCAGTCAGAAGTCAAGGATACATGTCCATGATTTATCATGCTTTTCATGGTAATTAGCCAGAGTGCCATTTTGCTTCCACTAGCATCACTCCCTTCTTTCTTTTTCTATTTCTTTTTATTATTATTTTTATTATTTTTACCTTTGGTCTCTTTTTCCTGCATTACATTTACATATTTCTCAGTTTCTCATCCCATAGTATGTTTTATTTATGAATACAGACCTTCCTGATCATACCTTTAATGTGAAGGAGACTGTAGTTAGTGTGCCTGTCTGCTGGTTAATCCCCTTCTTACATTATATGCAAAGATGTTAGGGTAAGAAGCAGTTTATAGTCAATATTAGGTTTAATTATGCTTAATGAGAGTTACTGGATATCTTTACTAACTGTACCTAGGAGAGCAACTAATAGATGAGTTACCTTCTCAACCTCATACTGCTATCTTAATAGTGCTATGGAAACACTGCATGTGCAAGACTTTATAAAACCTCTTCAGGTGCACCAAATAGGTGAGGCACCTTTCTCCAGAGACGCTGTAGAATCCGCACAGCATCAAACGATGGCATCCTTCTGTGGAAGAGAGAGATTATCAAGTGCATTCTTGCACACAGTGTTCTAAAGAAAAAAATGTGTCCTTCCAGCTCCCATGCAAGATAACTGCCACTGTTTGTTTACTAAAGTCTGGCCGATAAAGTTTTCTTCTACCCTCTTTCTCAGTTAGATTCTTATTTTATATCCTGCTTTTAAACTGAAGTTTGAAGAGTAGCTCATACCAGTTACAAAATGTAATGGAAATGTTAAAATCCAAACACAGTCTTCTCTCCACATTTGCAGGTTTGGCCTTCATGAATGTGATTATTTCCCAGGCACGCGCTTGCCTTTGCCCCTCCATTCTCTTGCATTCCTCACAGCAGGCTTGTGAGGCTTCTGTTTATAACAGACATTTTCTCCTTTTTGGCTGAGGAAAGCCTCCCCCCACTGCTGGAGGTGTATCTTCTCTGCCACGTGGGTGTACATCCTGCTGTGTAACGGTCACTTTTTGGTCAGGTGCTCTCTTTGCCCTCCACTCTGGAGGAATCTCCTTTTTCAAGATGGTGTCTTTTTTCTTCGCTGGAGTGAATGGCAGAGGCAAGGGAATGCAAGGGAGGAGCTCTAGAGGGGAATAGGAGGGGTGTGTGAAGGGAGTTATTTATGTTTTTTCCATTTTTGCAAAGGTTCTGCCTCCTTTTCTTAACATACATACACTGTATTTTTTTTTTAAAAAGAACAAGTTACTCCTTCATTTGTCTGCCTCTCTGCCCAAGTTCCTTCCCTAATTTAAGATTCACTTTTATTGTTTTGTTGTTGTTTTTTGTCATTAAATTGATGTTGACTTAGATGCCTGGTCATCAACTATCCTGCTCAGGTCCTGTAAACTGAGTGCAGCTGTGGTTCCCTGGTTGAATCAATCCATGTGTACTGTGGTCTCCCTCTTTTTCTATTGCCTTCCACTGTACCGAGCATTATCTCCTTTTCCAATGAGTCATAGCTTCATTTAGTCAATCCTTTATATTTCAAAATTAAAACTGTTTTAGAAATATATGTCAACATAGGACTTTCAAAACTTGGTGCTTCTACCTACTCTTGCCACAACTGTAGCAAATAGTTCTAAATGCAGGTGATTCAAAGAACTAGATAAAGCAAAAAAAATTAAAAAAAAAACACTTGTTATTGATTTTCAAAGACATAGAACTCTTTGGGACTTATAGAGAAAGAAATTTCTAGCATGAGCTTTCGTGGACTCCAGTCCACTTCATTTTTTTTAAATTTATGGTTTATATGAAATTATTTCAACCCCTCCATTGAATAATTACATGATCCAGGGAACAGATTTGGAGAACACTTGGTAGAAATACAATAAAAAGGAAGGAGGCAGAGTTGTTTTCCTCCATGTCATCTTATTATCCCAAAGCCTCTCCTTTATTTTCAGATTGCAGGTCTTGGCTATAGCAAACGCACACACTGGGCACATTTGGAAGTCACAATAAGCCACTATTCTTTAGAGTACCAGTTTACTGTGAATCGGCATGTGCACTGACTGGTACATGCTGCTTGATCACTTTGGCTTGGCTCCTCCTCCCAGCAAGAACAGCTGAACAAGCCAGAGATTTTCCATCTGTGGTCTGCTTAGTATGAAGTCCAAACTGAAAACTCTGGCTTGTCTCTCTCTTGACAAGCCAGAACCATAAACCAGTCCTCTCTTCCCCCTTGGCTTATGATTCTGGCTTCTCAGGGGAACAAGGTAGTCTGGTTCAGACATTATGCTAAACAAACCACAAACAGGAAGTCTCTGGCTTGGGTTGTTCCCCTGAAAGCAAAAATAACTGATATATACAGTTATACAAATGCTGGATACAGTTGGTGTCTGTGTAATTTAAATATCATACCTCACAAAAATAATACAATTGCATTATATTCTTGGTAAGTAATAGGTAAAAAAATATTATCTCTTCTTGAGGTACTATATTGAAAATCTGGAAGCAGAAATTGCAATGCAACGATAAACATAAATCAATTTTTGATCATAATTTAAAAGTAACTACACCTTAAATTAATGTCCTTTTTAAAATTCTGTTGATTTATGTTTTGGTTACTATGAAATCACACTTTGTAATGCTATGTTTTATTTTCCCTTTGGTATTCTTCTGTTTCCTCAATGACGTTTATATGAAACTGCTTTGGAGGCATGTAATTTGAACAAATTACAAATATGCAAATACTGGCTTCTTAAACATAGTAGTCATCAGGATGATCGAAGATCAATACAAAGAGAAGCCACATATTTTACATCAGTAATTCTTTTCGGTCAGGTTGTCTAGAACTTTAGATTATTGAAAGTACACTAGATAAAAAATTTTGTGTTCAAAGTCAAAGAAGTGTGACACCAAGGTTCAAGGATTTCTTTTATGTTGAAAGAATTCTGTACCCGATCCACAGACTACTCTCCATTTTGCCATTGGCAAAACATCAGAAACATAAAAATCATTCTTCAGAAAATAATTTTAAATTGATCTCACTTTACTTGCACTTAATCCAAAATTTTACTTTACCAGTTATTTCTAGTGACTCATATTGTTACAATTCTAAATGCATGATTCAGTTAATGAATCTCAAGCTAACAATTCAAGAGGAAGATTCTTGAATATAAATTTTGCAGGTGACACTGACATTTTTCAGATGACACTCAAGTCACCACAACTTCTTCAGAGGCAAACAGCCACTTTGCACAAGTAACATATGCAGTCAGTAGTTACAACTGTGCTAGATGCTAAAAATCTACAACATGTATACTTGGAGCCCTTTCATAATACTCAGTTATAGCACTATGATTCTACTTTAACTGCCACAGCAACATCCTATGGAATCCTGGGATTTGCGAAGAGTATTTACAGAATTCTCAGCCAGAGAGTTTTAGCACCTCACAAACTAACAATCCCAGAATTCTGTAGTATGCAGCCATGGCAATTAAAGTGAAATCATATTGCTCTAATTACGTAATGTGAAAGTGCCTCTAGCGCATTCTCAGAAAGCTCCATGGATATCAAGGTACCCACCAATTACAGAACTGAAAAGAAAGCATTCCATGGGTATATCAGGAATCAGTATCAGCCTGGGACCCACAAAATGAACAAACCCACTCCTTCCTCCAACAAGATCCTCTCAAAGGCCAAGGACTAAGTCATTTCCCTCCCACTGGTATGGGGGAGGATTCCTGCGGAATGTTAGTCTCCCCCTTCTATCTCTTGTTCTAACATCAAGCTACCTCAGCATGGGAAAAGGTGCTCACCTTTCCATGGCTTTTCCTCCTTCTGTTTTTTCATAAAGTAAGCCTAAACATTTATTCTAAGAGGTAGATTTCACTGAATGCATTGCTGCTTTCTTCCTAGTAGGTACGGAGGACTGTAGCCTGAAGAGCCAGCTTAAAAGTAAGCAATGAAGGGGACAGATACATCTTCCTTGAAAAGCTGTTCCTTGAATTTAGGTCATATACTTCATCTCTAAAACTTAATGTGCAAAGCTGCCCCAATAAGTAATAACTACATTCTGATTACTATAGGAATCCTGTGCCCATCAAGGAAGAACAGGAAGCAGCAGATTGGCAGAGCACCCCCAAGAGACGTAAAAGGCACAGGTACTGATAGCAGCACCCCTGCAACCACCGACGGCCAGCTCCATGGTGCTCACTTGGCTGGTTGGTGAATGTTTGGCTCTGTGAATCCTCAAGGCTCGGCTCTGTGGGAATTGTGACTAAGAAATCTGCCTTTGTTGCAACATAAGCAGTTTTCTAAATCATCCCTGCCTCCTCTATAGAGCCCAACTCCGAGGATCCCTAAAGCCTGCCATTTGGGAAGCAGCAGCTATATATTGCAGCCAGCTGCTGATAGTGGTACAGCTACAGAGACTATGGCAACTGTTGCTTCTGCTTTTTTTCCTGTCTGCTGCCTCCTTGTCCACTTCCTCTTCTACACATCCCCCTCCACCACCGGCTTCCAGGCAGATGCCACCACATCTCTTTTTCTTGCACCAACACAATGGGTTGAAGTGAGATTTTGCTTCCTGCCACAGGCAATGAGAAATTTGGGGCTGGCTCTGCAAACACTTTATGAACAAAATTAACAAGTGCAATCACAACCTCATCATCACTTTGCTCAAACTCCTGAAAGTGAAACTGTTCAAGAGTAGTCACTGTGTCCCAGTAACATTTGCAACCAGCAATCTTACTTGTACCCTACTCCACAAGCAGGTCATTTATGGGGCGGGGGAAGAAAGCAGAGAAATAACCCTATAGATAAGCAGATACGGTCTTACTTAAGTCAAAAAATTTCATTCCAGCTTGCTTGAGGTTTAGAAAAGGCAAGTTGAAGATGATTAACCTAGGTGAAGACAGCAGGGTGTCAGAATACTTATTCCCTTGTTTATACTGAGATGTAATATGCTGTTGGAGTTCACTGGATATACCAGGTAGGACTGCTGGGACTTGCACTACAAAAACAGTTGGGAAAGCTACATGGTTGCCATCCGTGATTTCCACAGTGGGATTGCTATAATCGAACAGCACTGAGTACCGTGCATAAACTGCTTGTGCGTAGCTAGTACATGTGTAAGAAACAGGGAAATGGAACTCAAATTTATTTGCAGTTAGCTGTGTTGAATATCAAAATGTTGATTAAAAGGCAAAACACAAATACATCTAATATTTCTAATAAATAAAGTGTAAAAAGGCTGTCAGACCTTTGGATGATCTATTTTAGATCTGCTTTCTCCTTTAGTTTTGGTCAGCCCAAGCTTGTCCTAAGTAGCTCTACTGGAGACAGTTCAATAAAATTAAAAGTTCTTTGCCTGTGTTGTCATTGAACACATGGCTGGTTAACATAAAGGGATCAACAGGCCCCAAAGACAGCTTCATTAGCAAAGCTTTTACAGCCATAATCTTTCTACCGGTCTTATATAGCTGAAACCTTGTTCTTAGTTTCTGAGCTTGCAGCTGTATGTGAACAGAAACCACAGCAATGAAACATGAAATTTCATACACACACAGTATGACACCGGCATTTAAGTGGTCAATTACGATTTTTTGGGGTCCCAGTTGTAGGGATTCTGCTAGATATAGTAACAGCGCACTATTTTTTTTAAGTGCTCAAGTCATAATACTTGCTCAAACTAGCTAAAAGGGGATCCAAAATATTTTACTCTCATGATCAGCACTGAATTTCAGGGTTGTGGATGTGGTTTTACTGTGGGACTGCTGCCATCCTAGTACAGTTTGACAAAGAGCAGCACCGTGGCAGTTTTATAAATAGATGAAACCATTTTGCATTAGGCATGAGAAGGTGGGAGTTGTTGGTTGTGGTTTTGTTTTGTTTTTTTGTTTTTTAAATCAACATAGGTAGAGATTGACCGCCCTGTGTTAGCTTTACTGGAACATACCCTGAAAAATGTTGTTTATATGCATATGAGTAAATACAAATACATGCACACAATGTTGAACTTTGTGACTGCAGCCTGCAAGTGGTTGCCCACATTCCTAGGGCAATGGTCAGCTTTGTAACTTTTTCCTGTCTCCTCAGTGTAATGATTAACTACTCTACTGGGCTATTATTCACGGCAAGTAGAACAGCACCAGCCACAGAAGCAATACTGGTGGCCCCTTCAAGCAACCCTGTCAACCTTGGCTGGTATTTCAACAAAAAAAGAGATTTTTTTTTCTTTATGTTTTTTAAACCAGCAAGATCTTCTACCAACACAAGTGAAAGACTGATACTGTTTCAGAAGCCTGACGTACTAGAAACAAACTTCACAGCAATGAGTGCTCTCTTCAGACTCGCATATGTGGTGTTTACAGGATGTTTACATACTGGTATTACTTTTCACCTACTATACATAGGAACATAGCTGCCTATCTTGAATTTCTCAGTGCCATTGCCTATCTAGAATTTCTCTATACACTGCAAGTAAGTTACTTGAACGGTAGTGAGGCATACTGATGCAAACAGTGATTATTATACTTCCCTGTTAGAAAAGACAGACACGGTGTCTCCACTCAGCAGGTAAAGAGTGTACATGCTCATAAATTACATACTGAGGTAAGCTGAAGGTGACTTGACTCAAGTATATTTCTAGTTATAATCCTATTTCAGAAAGCCATAGATCTTGCTACCTCTGGCTCAGCAGATCAATATACTTGTGTTCATTTAACTGTTAAGTCTTCATCACCCAGGAGAAAAACATGAGGGCTCATTCAGGCACAAATATGATTTGTTAAAGAACAGGAAATTATGGCACTGTGTGGGGAGATGAGAGAGAAGGGGCGGGGGAAATGTCCATCTAGGTTTCTTGATACAGCATCCATCATGTTTGAGAATCAGTATTAGAATCTGGTCTAGACCCTCTCAATGCACTTGGAATAAATTAAACTGTGTTTTGCTACTTGGGGACATGTTTTTCTTGGACGCACTGTGCTTAGGGCCTTTTGATCACTAACGTATTCAGTCTGTAAAGTTCCCCATTTTTCAGAAGGAAAATTCCCCATGTTTTCCTGAGCTTCACCATTCTTCATCCTGATCCCTCTCCCAATATGCAAACAAGAAAACAACAGACTGACAGGCAGATGAAGTGTGCTACAGGCCACAAAATCTTATGCCAAAGAGAATTCATAAAGTCTGTAAGGTGACATAAGACTATTGGTGACTTTGCTGCAGTCACCTAACATGGTTACCTTCATGATATACGCCACAGGCATACCAGGGCATATTACTATTTCTTCCGACTTAGCACTCAAATTGGCTTTTCCCATAAATTGATACAAATTGCTAACATTTAGTGAATCAAGAAACACTAGTACTCAACAAACATTTCTTTAGGTCTCTTATAAACCATTAACAATTCCCTCTCCTGCACCCCTCTTGAAAAAGCTTTCCTATTTTGAAAAACTGGAGGCTTGACTCGTGTCCTTCATCTTCGATGTGCATGTATGTATGTGCCATCAAGTTACTAGTCGACTCACGGCAATTCCATGAATTTCATAGGGTTTTCTTAGGCAGAGGTGGTTTGCCAATTCCCTACTATGATATAAAGCCTGTAGCACCTTCAATAGATCTTCTGCATTTAAACACTTTATGTTTCTGGAAACCTGAGTCATATTTTTAACTGAACATGGCAATATGGCATCCAACTCTGTTATTAGTATGAGAGTGGCAAATACCTCTTAGACACTACTCCCTGTTCCTAACTACAGTATCAGTTCTTCTATGGCAAAGATGGGAAACTGTAGTTCTGCAGTTGCAGAACAAATATTGATAGTAATTCTATCCAACACAAGAAATGGTAAAGAATGCTGGGAGTCACAATCCAAGAACTGGAAGGCTGTATTATACTCATCCCAGTTCTACAAAAGGGCCTATGTTAACATATTTATTTTCTGAAACCTGTAAATCCTATCAACAGCATTAGCGCCCAGTACAAATCTCACCACCCTTCACTATTATGGTGCTTGTCTCTTCCTACCTCCTGCTAACCGTTGAATGACCTTTTCAAACCCTCTGAAGGACCAAGCATCTATATAGATGTGCACAAGTCTTAGGACCCTTAGGTAGGGCTTTTTCATGGCTCTGCAACTGTCACAATCCTGTCTGATCAGGACGCATAAGAAAGCCGTCTTAGTGATTGTTCCCAGGCTCTGGAATGACCTCCCATGGAAGGTTAGGCTTCCTCTTGCTCTTGTTTCCTTTCACTTTTTATTTAAACAGATATTTGCAGAGAAGATTTTTAATGGTATATATGTGCTTCATCTTTCTTTAAAGAAATGTTTTCAAATGGCTTTATACTGTTTTAAATTACTGGTATTTTAACATGTTAGCTAACATAATCATTTTTAAACTTTTGTATCATCAGGGTTTTGGTTGCATCTTGTTTTAACCTCATTGTAAGCCACCTTGAGTTCTCCACTTGGGAGGAAAGTGAGGGGCAAACACACACACACACAAAATTTGACCTCACAGTTTCCACAATGCCTTGCTTCTTTAGATTTTTCCTTTTCTTTTGCCCCTGAGTATAGCATCTATATGCATATAAAAATATACCTTACTGTACTATCAAAAGACAGAAGAGACTTTTAGTCTAAAAAGCTGTCTCATCATAGTATCATTATTCTTATGTTATTATTATTATCATAGTAATCAGAGTCAGAATGGAACTTGGAAGTTATTTAGTTCAATTCCAAACGAAAAGGAATTGAGAGTAGATAAAATTAATTTTTTTATGCTTAAAATATTTTTAAATGGCAATAAAAGAACAGAAAGGTATCTGAAGCCACACTCCGAACTTTTAAAATATCCATATATTTCAAAACCAGAGTCATAAAATCTCTGGTCTGACCATTTGATTGTACCCATCAAGGCTTCTTTAATTAACAATATAGGAAATTAAACACAAAGTAAGCCCCATAAAAATTAAACTGAAAAGTATGTGGAATTAGGAGTTTGCATTTTCCATCCCTGCAGGCATTCAGAGCTTGAAAGTCATGGAGAAGGTTGATTAGAAGAGTCTGGAAAACTAGATGACTCCTTTCCTAAAAGCTGTCACTTGACAATTCTCACAAAGTATTCAGCATATATTCTAGTTCACTCCTATCCATGAATTGATAGTTCCCCTGCAGTTTTTCTTCTTGCTTCTACATGGCTGCACTTCTAACAAGACCCAAAGCCCAGTTCCAGTAACTACAAGCAAAGAAAGGAAGGAGGCAGAAAGATGAGCAAACCAGTTAATAGTTCTACACTTGTTGCCAAATCTGTGAGCTGCTGTAGTTTCAAACACATGTTATACAACAGATTGATTTAAAGACTGCTGACAGTTTTAACATTCTATACTTGAACTTTGCTGGTGGCTCTAGAAGGAGGAAATACTCTCTCGCATAAGCAGACAAATCAGAATAATGTTATTTAGTGCAACTAAATGAAAAAAAAAAGTGGGCATATGTGCTTCAAAGAAACTTTAAGCAAAAGTCTATTCTCTCAATATAAACACAAGCCTTAGTGATGAATGCCGTGGATTTCACTTTTATATAGGCACTTGATAGTTCATAAAATCGCAGAGTTGGATGTCACTCCCAGTGGGATGTCACTCTTTCACACAGTGCTGTTAGGAGACAATACATGTTTGTTTTTTGTAGAAGAGAATGCTACATCTACTACTTTAGTTAATCAACATGTGCTTCTCCGCTCTACAGTAAAAAATGGGGATAAATATGAAGATAAATGCATTCTCATTTATGGCCCTACTAGTCTGCTCCCTAGCCTCATGGAAATGCAGTGGGAGACAAATACTTACTACTAGTAACAATAATCAACTGTTTCAGAAGAATTACCTTTCAACTTGGCAACAGATTAAAACCAATTTGGAAAATTGGGTAAAATATCTCTAATCAAAATGAGTGTACTTCCAAGGATGTTATTTTTATTTCAAATGATTCTGGTTAATATTCCTAGGAAATGGTTGGAGGACTGTAGGAAAGACCTAGTAAGATTTATATGTAATGAAAAAAACCCAAGAGTAAAACTCAAACAGATGATGGATTACCAGAAAAGAGGAGGTTTTGCTTCCCTTGATCTTAACCTGTATTATGCCTCTGCCTGTCTAGTCTGGATAAAACCATGCATACTGCTAGATGACAGAAGACTTCTCACATTAGAAGGGCACGACCTGTACTTCGGGTGGCACGCCTACCTATGGTATGGCAAACACTCCAGTGAGTGTTCAAAACCCATGTTGTCTGTAAGTCATTGTACAGGACATGGTCTATATTTAAACTTACCTTATGTCCAAAACTCCCATCATGGCTATCTCCGGCAGAGGCATTATCAATAAGTAGTCTAAGAAGGTTTGGGGAATGGGTTACCTACAAGGAATTAGCATACCAGTCGGGAAAGGAGTTGAAAATAAGAGATCAATCACAATTAAAAGAAAGAGGCATAGACATGCAATGGTTTCTTTATCTGTCTCCTTATCTGCAGATAAAAGAAAGATTTAAAAAAGATTTGAATGAAGGAGGAGTTGACCTGGAGGTTAGTGTGTTTGTAAAAATGCTAAGAAAGGGAGACAAACAGGTGTTCTCCAGATTATACAAGTTGCTATTGGAGAATGAAATGGCTAACAAAACTGTTAAAGAATATATGGTAAAATGGGCCAAGGATGTGGGGCATGAGACCCATTTAGTTCAGTGGGAAAGAGTCTGGAAAAACAGTATTAGATTTATACGATCTTGTACCCTTTATGTATTAAAGAGTATAAGTTAAGTTCAATATAACTTCTTTTTGGTTTGTTATTTATCATCACTTTTCGTTTCTAAAATTGTTTCTGAGGTTTGCTGGACTTTTCAGAAAGTCCTCTTTTCGTGTTTTGGTGTCTACAAAGCTCCCTGTTGTATCATTCTATTACACAGTGAATAGGTAACTGATTTAAGAGACTGAAACAGGGTCATTTTTCAACTGGACAAATGAAGTCTTCCCAATTTTACAAAAGAATATTGCTAATCATTTCTAAATTGCAAGCTTGCTCTCATTCTCCAACTGCTAGTTTGAGGGCCTCTGGTTCAATCCCTGACATACTGGAATGCCCCTCTGCCATCTGCAGAAACTTGAAATAAAAGGACATCAACTATGTCTTTTTAAATAGCTCAGCATTGTATTTTTTGTTACCTTTCTTCCTCTGATTCCAAAAGGGTTAAATGCAGTTCCTAACACTTCTTTTCTGTGCTTCTGTAAAGAAAAGAAATATTTGTGTTGAGCGATCTTTTTAAACAACATCTTTCATTTACATAACATTCAAATGACTAGGCATTTATCTGAAAGTAGATGCCTTATTATGTATATACGCCAACATATAGCCATCTGTTTGAACAAACAAACCCCCCACTCATTCACATTTCCTGTACAGGTGATAAACAATGAAATACGAAACATTCATAGTCACCATATAGGTATGCACTTTAGAGAAGGAAAAAAAATTAAACATGGCACCATGTTGTGGAAGTCTCAGTAGGCCAATAGTTAACATTTCCACTTACTTTTCAGAAAAAGGAAGCATTCTTCTTCTATTAAGAACAAAAGTAATTGCCTGCAATAATGAGCATTATACCACTTTCTCTTAGCCTAAAGATGCATTTACGAAAAATGTTGCAAGTAAATACTTTTAATAATTTAGAAGCTAAAAGTTGTGTGTTTTGAAAATCCAAAAAAATATAATGCTTTTAGAATCTCCCTAAGTTCCAAATGGTTTTGTATTAATGGGTGCAACTTTATGAACATCTCAAGAGTAAGCTAAGATGTTATTAGAAGGGTCCCTTTTCATTCTTTAGTCAGGATGATTACTTTAAAAGCAACACAGTCAAAAGGAAAAGAGTAAAATTATTTTTAAAAGTTCCTTGTTTTGGAACTCACTCCCCAGAGAAAGTCCAATACAATCCTAATACATACATTCTGTTTGGAAATGTTAAATAAGTCACTTTGCAGCAAGAAATTCAGAATTACTCAGAATTACTCAAATGCCAAAGACCTATTTTAGGTTTGCCCAAGGCCTTGGGTGTGTCCAATGGAATTTTTGACATTTTTCCTTTGAACCACAGAGTCCATGTACCATATCAAAAAAAAGTGCTTATGAAAACCCTCCATTTCAAAACAGCAGCATGGTAAACTAATGTTCGAAAAACAGGAAGTGAACTTCATTTGGGCACAATATATTGTAGAAAATTCGGTACAGAAGAAGATTGACTATGGAACTAGTTTCACAGTTTTCTGAATTAGGGAAAAAGGCTTCTAGTTTCTCAGAGAAAAATACATCTTAACTATTAGCTTTGTTTTACCACTGACCTTACCATATTGAACAAATACAAATGACTCTTAAGATGACCATGACACTCAATTTCTGCTCATTATCAAACCATTTTCATAGAATCATAGAATCATAGAGTTAGAAGAAACCACAGGGGCCATCTAGTCCAACCCCCTGCTATGCACGAACACACATCAAAGCACTCCCAACAGAACACACATCAAAGCACTCTCATCCAGCCTCTGCTTAAAAACCTCCAAAGAAGGAGGCTCTACTGCTGGACAGCTCTGACCATCAGGAAGTTCTTCCTGAGGTTCAGGTGGAATCTCCTTTCCTGCAGCTTGAATCCATTGCTCCTTGTCCTGGTCTCTGGAGCAACGGAAAACAAGCCCACTCCGTCCTCGACATGACATCCCTTCCAATATTTAAACAAGGCTATCATGTCCCCTCTTAAACTTCTCTTCTGCAGACTAAACATCCCCAGCTCCCTAAGCTGCTCCTCATAGGGCTTGGTTTCCAGACCCTTCATCATTCTGGTCTCCCTCCTCTGGACACGCTCCAGCTTGTCAATATCCTTCTTGAAATGAGGTGTCCAGAACTGGACACAGTATTCCAAATGAGGTCTAACCAAAGCAGAATAGAGTGGTACCGTTAACTCCCTCAATCTAGATACCATACTCTTATTGATGCAACCAAGAATTGTGTTGGCTTTCTTGACTGCTGCATGACACTGCTGACTTGGTAGGCTTGTGGCCTACCAAGACTCCTAGATCCCTTTCACACGTACTGTTATCCAGCCACGTGTCCCCCATTTCAGAGCAATGTAGTCCAGTGCAGAAACAAAATTAATGCTGAGACAGTTCATTCCTGCTCTTCATGCCTCCTATTTATGAGAAGAAATAGAACCAGAGCAGTGGAACTGCTCCTGAGACATAAATACACACACACACACACACAAGAGAGAGAGAGAGAGAGAGAGAGAGAGAAGGATACCGTTTAGAAAAGTTTAATTTAGAGATCCAGGAATATTAAGAAAACCCCTCTATTCTCATCATTCAAGATAGTTTCAGTTCCTCACCAAGGTTAGAAACTACTAGAACGTTTAAAACAAAAAGCTTAAACATACACAGTTATAATGAAACATCTGCTGGCCACGAAAGCTTATACTTCAACGTGGATTGCAGTCCATAAAATCTTATACTTTGCTCTTTTTGTTAGCTGAAAACTGTGACAGAAGTGTACATCTAAGTTCAAACTGATGTTAAAACATTTTAATACTTCAGCTTCAGACGATGGTCCCATCTAAACGGCATCACCGCATACATGCAGATACACATCAGCACTGCTCAAAACAAAAACAGATCTTAACAAAAGTATACAAGAGCAAGACACACATGGAAAAAGCCAAACAAAATCAAAGCGACAAAGAGACTGTCAATATAAACAAGTTACATAATGGTGCAGCTTACATATGCACCAGCCACGTGACACTATAAACTTAATCACAAGGAGCCAAAGAGCTATTTTAGGCTCATCCAAAGTCTTGAACAGGGATATCAGAATCTGCTGGCTTTTCCCCTGGTTCTTGGAAAAGTTACTATTCTGGACTGCAGTATCTAGACTCCTTCAGGAAGTACATCCACTGCCCATGCTGGCTGGAGAACACTATTTTTAAGCCATACATAAAAAAAAAAAAAAAAAAAAGCTGGTACTACCACCACACAACTCCCCCTATTTCAACCACATTTTCTCATGGTGCAATGAAGACTGTTGCTGTTGGGGTAGGGTAAGGCTGCAGCCCAGTACACATCTACTTGCACATTAAGTCTCCACAGAATTTCAGAATAAATGTACACAGGATCCTGCCATATCCATCCTCTTGGAAATAGTACCACTTGCACTGTTCCCTTGATTCTGGCCATTCATCACAATAATTTCTGCACTATAGCTGTGATCCAAGAAGAGATTTTCTCAGCGTGATTATGCTTTTTTTTCCCCTTGGAAATGACAGACCCCGTTTGCTGTTATTTTTATTTGTTTTAAAGTGCACAACTTGGGTGGCTATGTGTCTTACTTTGCAGAGGACAGTACTCTGTTTGAAGGGCTATCAGAGTAGCTGTCCTCTGTCTGAAAGGCAGTCCAATACAAGTCCAATTTAAAGACAAATAACCAGTAGGAGGGAGAGCAGGGGCACTGAAGCTTCTCATCAATGGTCAGCACATGGATGGCAGGATGAATGGGCATGCAGGTCCCTAAGTCACAGTGCTCCTCACTGTGAAGAGATACATCATATTATTTAAATCGTAGTACAGTAATTATAACTAAATTTCCACTAATACATAGCAATTAGCACATACAAATTGTATCTCACTCTGTCGCCATGTTGGGAGTGATTTCTTCTGATGATGCATTTCCCTTCTCTGGGACAATGGCTGTATGATGCAGGCATCCTACCAGATACAAGCTTTGTTAACTGCTGTCAAGTCAACTTTAACTTACTGTGATTCTACAAATTAGAGACCTCCAAGTCACCCTATCCTTAACTGCCTTGCTCAGGTATTACAAGGATTTGTCAAGGATGTGTCTTCCTTGATTGAGTTTATCCATCTGTATGTGGTCTTCCTCTTTTCCTAATTCCTTCTACCTTGCCAAGCATTATTGTCTTCTCACGACATGGCCAAGTACGACAGCCTCAATTTAGTCATCTTGGTTTCTAGAGAGGGTTCAGGCTTTGCTCTAGGGCCCACTTATTTGTCCTTTTACCCACAGAACTCTTCTCCAGCACCACATTTCAAAGCTAGGGAGTGGCTTATATTTTAAGATGTACTGTTCAGGATCCCCAAAAAACCTTTGGTATCATTGGTCCTGTACATCTGTTGCATGCCCCAAAAAGGTTTTTCCCAGTTTCAAAACCAGAGTAACATACCTTTAATTAAAAATTTAATTACAAAGTTGGACATATATTTATCCTTTTTTTATTATGCTACTAGCTGCTATGAGAGCATCATGGAGCCATGTCTGTCATACATAAAATATTTTTTAAAAAAAAATATTAAAAGTATTTTGCCATGCAATAAGAAGAGCTGCCATTGAGAGAAAAATAATCCCAAGGTCCAAAGGGAACTAGTTGTAATTTTAAAAAAATACACAGAGATTCCCATTTCTTTTTGGGTTTTTTATTTATTTTTGTTTGTTTGTTTTCCTATTACCCAAAAATGTTGGGTGGGATAATTAAATAGTAAGTATTTCTGTTTTTACTTGCAATACTGATAAAAAGGTTTTCTTTTTTAAAATACTGCAATCTAACCAAGAGAAATGGAGATCAGTTTAACCTTTTCTTTCAGGTATGGCTACATTTTTTAACTCTCATATGAGAGAGAGAATATTTCAGTATTCTAGAATCAAAAGTCACACAGAACTAGACCTTAAAAAAACATTTCATGATGGTCACCTCAAAAGGTCCCCCCCCCAAACCTCTGAGATTCAGCCAGCTGACACAATCAATTCTTTTGGGGGGAAACTATAAACAACATCTAAAGGATCCACTGTGTTTTGCCACTAGAGTACTCCCCCCCCCCAATATATATATCATGTATTGGGACTAAAAACATTCCATGAAATTATGTGATTAAACTATAACCAGAGAAGCTGACATGAGTGCCAGAATGACTAAACAACCCCTCCACCATATAAAGGTGGGACAGCACATCTGCACACACCTGATCCTGTCCAAGAAGGACAAAGTGGAAATACTAATATTATGAGAGTAGAAAAGGAAGGTGCAAGTGCACTATAGATCAGATAGAGGCATCAAAAGATAAAAAAAATAAACAGAAACCTTTGAACTTCTCCCACAGAAATAACTTTTAAAATAATCCATGAAATAAAAAGAAAAACCAAGTATATTCAGGGGAAAGGGAAAAAGAGGAACCCTACCAAAAGGAAAATTTTGGCCATCACTGAAATGAAAGCAAACAACGGCCTCCTGCTTCTGTTGGAAGAGCATCATGGATAACAGGAAGCCTTGGAGAAGCTGTGGCATCCTGTCTCAAGGGGCTTCTGCTTTAAGTCTATTAGCCCTAGATATTTTGTGTACTCATAAACACTTCAGATTCAACATCAAAAAAACAAGAGCAATGCAGAGAGTCACTGATTAACTTCTTTCAGGACTTGCATACATATCTGTCCTATAAAACCTGGGATTGAAGAGCTCGCCAAGAATTGAACCACCAGATTAGAAAGCAAAAATAAAAGTTTATTTTTCTGCAGGGATCTCAGTGGAATGATTTCCAAAGCCCGAGAGCCCCATAGGTATTAGCTCTCTTTTTATACCCTCTTTTAAACAGGTTACAGGAAATGATTACATATGACCATATATGAAGTGTTTACAGGTCAGCAGACCCCATTTTAAAAAAGATGATTTTGGTACCAAGGGAGTATTTCCCAAAATAAAACTCCCTAGGCCCCGGGACTGCTAAGCACATACCTAAGCCTCTTGATAAAATAAAGGGGGCATCTGCTCACCTTATTTTTCTATATTTTTCTACCTTAGCATTAGCTTCTTCAACTAACCCTTTCTTTCCCCCCCTTTATGCCAAATTCTACGCAATTTGACATACTTAAGCTTGCTTTTGGGCCATAACACAAAATGAGCTGCCTTCCCCTCCATAGCTTGGGAGAGAGAGGCATGTACAATTTCATAGCACAAGAAATACATATCATTACTAAAAACCCTACTACAATTAAAAGTACAATACCTAGAAACAAGGTTTTTAACCAGCTAAGATCTGGAAGCCAAGAAGTTAACCAATCCCAGGGGTTACTAACGCCACTGTCATTATTTTTTATCAACCCTTGCAACTGCTGTATCTCATCCTCTATAGTCTTGTTCAAATCATGAAACGCAACCTTGCATCCTCCTTTTACTATGGTAAAAAACCCCCCTTTTCTGGCTAACAAGTAATCCAAGGCCATTCGATGTTGTAACAATAGCTGATTTAGCTCTTCAATTTCTTGTTGGAGGGCTTGTACCAATTTCCCAGTCGCATTTATAGTTTTCTCCAATCTGCAAGTCAATCCTTTATGCTCCTACGTTTTTTTGAGCCATAATTCCTGGGAGGATCCCAAAGTGAGGACCCCTGTGATCAGTCCTCCTCCTACTCTACTACCCTCACCCCAGACAACTGTGGCCTCACGATGACCAGATCCTCACATTGACTTCCCAGTGGTCCCACTAAATGCTTTTCTTCCTACCAACTCGTTTGATCTGTCTTGGTAGGAAAAATTGGACAGGTATAGTCATATATCCTATTCCTATACACTGGTAAGTCCCTGGGTGGTAGTTGGTGGCCCACCCATTAAAGTAGAACCATAAATGCGGGTCTCTAGCCATCAATCCAGAGCATATACTACCTGACCCTGTATAATTAGGAGTGAACATGGGATATTCTGGGTATAAATCTCCAAAATTAGTTTTTATTTAAGTCCCCCTTTTGGGGTTTATAGGAGTTATTATATGTGCCATACAAATAGAATCTATCACTACATGCTGAATAATTTCCCAGTTTACCATAAAATGAGGAATATTTTATATATCCTTTCCACTTTCCATTCCAAGATCCACTATGGTGACAGCAAAACACATTCGGGGGAAAAGTATAAAACTTCAACCGCCTAAATCGAGTCTTGTTTATATTACTATCAACTTTGGCAAACATATTGGGATTCCCTCTCAATGCTGACTGTAGGGCTCCTACAACCACTCCCGGTTCACTATAGGGAGGGCATAAAACCGAAATCTGCTACAGTTGTGGTTTCATAGATCAGGGTGACATTGGGTCCGTGTTGTTGGAACATGTGTGCAGCATGTCGTTTGAACCAGTTAGCCTCGACTACTCCACCCATCACGCTCCACATCCCGATCAACATTACCCACTTCATTTTCGGAGCCACTCAGGGACCCAAATCTACTTACTCCACACAAATTCCTTCTGTACATATACAAAAATACTAAAATACCAAGAAATATACACACTACTATTATTATTAGATCACTAATACTAGGATCTATCCATTGTTTCTCTCCCATATCCACTGTAGGGGATCTGGCCGTGCGTAGAGTAGTCAGCCTCCGGAGTGACTAGGCAGGGCTCCATCCCAATCTTCCTCCTCTGCAGTTGCTAGGTCTGACCGTACGTAGAGCTACCAGTGTCCAGCGGGTGGCAGCAGTAGGGTCTAGCCTGAGGGTCTTTTTCATTCACCTGTTGCGGATCTGACTGTGCGTAGAGTGGTCAATTCCCTGGTATGACCACGGCAGAGTCTAGTCCGATACTTCTGTCCCCCTTTTCTTCTGGACAATTTCAGTTTCAAAGGGTTTTCTTGTGATGAAATTACAGCCCAATCAGTAAACGCCCTTTTTATCCTGGTGTAGTGTATCCAAGGTTTCAGCCCTGCTACTTTTACTGCAGTGGGGGTGACTAACAGCACGTGATACGGCCCCCTCCAGCCTGGTGATAGAGGCTCCCCTTTCCAATCTTTAACCCACACCTCATCCCCAGGCTGAAGGAATGGGCCTTTGTGAGGAAAGGAACTCGTCTAACCTCTAAAGCATTAATACCTCTCTAGAGCTTTCCCTAATGCCTGCACTTCTTCTTGGAGGGTTAAGTTCCCCAGCTCTCGAATGTCCCCTCTCAATCCCTTCAGGATGGCCGGGGGTCTTCCATACAGCAGCTCAAATGGAGTCAGCCCAGTCGTCCGATGAGGGGTGCATCTTATTCTCAAAAGAGCTATTGGGAGTACATCCAACCATTTGAGCTTAGTTTCTTGACACAATTTTGCAAGCTGAGTCTTCAATGTTCTGTTCATCCTTTCCACCTTCCCAGAACTTTGGGGCCTATACGCACAATGTAATTTCCAAGTAATTCCTAAGACTTCTGCCAAACTCTTAACTACTCCGTGCACGAAGGCCGGGCCATTATCAGATCCGATGTGAAGGGGTAACCCGTATCTAGGTACGATGTCTCGGAGTAGAGCTCGTACTACTTCCTTCGCCTTCTCGGTTCTAGTAGGATATGCTTCAACCCACCCAGTGTGAGTGCACACCATTACCAACATATATCGGTATTGTCCCATCCGTGGCATCTCGGTGAAGTCCACCACTAGGGATTCGAAGGGAGTAGATCCTTGATGTTGGGTTCCCTCTTCCAATCTGGGTCCCTGACGCGGGTTGTTCCGAGCGCAGAGTTGACACCGTGATGACGCCAGCATGGTGTACTGTCTCATTCCATCTATAAACACATCCTTTGCTAACAACTGGGCCAACGCTGTCTTTCCCAGATGTGTGGCTTCATGTGCCTTCTGAACGATTGGCCATCCCATAGATTGGGGTATGTACCGTCTTCCATCTGGTAGGATCCACCAACCATCTTTGTCACTTATAGCTTTCAGGTCCTTTTCAGCCCTCTCATTCTCCTGCTGGGTGTATCTAGGGGTCTGGTTATTGAGAATTGGAAAAGTGGTACTACCAATTCTCTGGGCAGGTTCTCCTTCCCACTCACTAGTTCACTCTCAGCAGCCTCCTTTGCAGCAGCATCTGCCTTCCGGTTTCCCCGGACCACTGGATCTTGCCCTCTCTGATGTCCTTTACAGTGCATCACAGCAACTTTCTGGGGCCCACACCGCTTCTAACAGGTGCTCTATTTCTTTTCCATATTTGATCTCTTGTCCTGAAGAATTGATCAATCCTTTTTCTCGTACAGTGCTCCATGTGCGTGCAGGGTAGTGAAGGCATACTTTGAATCTGTGTATATGTTTACAGTAAGTCCTTCGGCCAGCTCTAAAGCCCTGATCAAAGCGATAAGTTCCGCCTTCTGGGCCGAGGTACCAACAGGTAGCGCTTTGGCTTCTATTATTTTATCTGCCGTGACCACTGCATAGCCGGCCTTTCGCTTCCCTCTTCGCACAAAGCTACTTCCATCTGTATAGTAAGTGACCTCAGGATGGGGCCATGGGGTATCCCGCAAGTCTGGTCTACTTGAGTATACTTCATCCATGGTTTGAAGGCAGTAGTAGTCTATATTTCCAGATTCTGCTGGGAGCAGTGTTGCAGGGTTCAGGGTGGTGCACAACTCCAACTTCACTCTAGGGTTTTCATACAACATTCCCTGATACTTGGACATTCGGCTATTCGTGAACCAATAGCTACCTTTGTACTCCATGAGGGCCAGTACAGAATGTGGAACCTTTACCATCAAATTCTGGCCTAAGGTTAACTTATCTGCTTCTTTTACCAACAAGGCTGTTGCTGCTATAGCCCTGAGACACCCAGGCCATCCTCTAGCGACTGGATCTAATTGCTTGAGATATGCCACTGGGCGATGCCAGGATCCCAACATCTGTGTCAGTACTCCCACGGCTATTCCATTCTTCTCATCAACAAATAAGGTGAACTTCTTTGTTACATCTGGCAGACCTAGCGCCGGAGCTTCCATCAGCGCCTTCTTTATCTGTTCCCAGGCGTTCTTTTGTTCTTTTCCCCACACAAATTCAGACTTCTCCGGACCTTTGGTAGCTTCATATAATGGTTTGCTCATTACTGCGAAGTTAGGAATCCAGATTCTGCAAAACCCAGCTGCACCCAAGAATTCTCGCACCATCTTCCCAATTCCGGGGCTCAGGCAGAGCACACACAGCCTCCTTCCTTTCTCGGCCTAGCGCTCGTTTCCCTTGAGTCACTTGGAATCCAATGACACTCTGTCTGGTACAACTGGGCCTTCTTCTTAGATACTTTGTAGCCTGCTTCCCACAGAAGCTGGGACAACTCCATTGTGGCCTCCTTACACTCCTCCTCACTGGTGGCGGCCAACAGTAGATCATCCACATATTGCAGCAAAACTCGTCTCTCGGGTTCAGATTGGAATTTTCTCAAGTCTTGACTCAATCATGTGCCAAAAATCGTTGGCGGAAGCTCTTCCACCCCTGAGGCAAGCGGCACCACGTGAACTGGGTCTTCTGGCCTGTAATGCTGTCTTCCACCTGGAAGGCAAATATGTCCTGGCTTTGGGGGGCCACTCGGATACAGAAGAAGGCATCCTTGAGATCCAAAACAGTGAAGTGAGTAGCTGCAGATGGAACTAGTCCCATCAGGACATATGGGTTTGGTACCACTGGGTGTAGGGTTACTGTAGCTTTGTTTACCATCCTTAAATCTTGTACTGGACGATATTCCTTCGTCCCAGGTTTCAATACTGGGAGTAATGGAGTATTCCAGGGAGAGCGGCATTCCCGAATTATATTGTACTTCTTCAGCCGTTCTAAATGCTTCTGGATCCCTTGCAGGGCTTCTCTGGGTGAGTGGTCTTTGCTTACACGAGTGGGCATAGCATTTGGCTTTAATTCTACCACTATGGGGGCCACGAACCGGGCTAACCCAGGTGGGTTGTCTTCAGCCCACACGCCTGGGGTCCAAATATAGCGGGTTGCTCTTGACAAACCATGATCTGGTACCTTCGCCACTCCTCCTCCATTGGATAAGTCACTGAGATATTCTTTGGTCCTCTAAAATTTATTTCCATCGTCCCATCTTCTTCAATAGAAATTTGAGCTCTCAATTTAGCCAACAAATCTCGACCCAATAAGGGCACAGGGCAACTTGGCAAATACAAAAACTGGTGAGTGACTTGATGTCTTCCTAGATCCACAATCCTTTTTCTAAGAGAGGGTGTTTTTCCAATTTCCCCGTGGCCCCCACAATTCTTATGGCTTTCTCAGTTTTTGGGGCTATTGCAAATTTAATACTGAACGGGTGGCTCCCGTATCTACCATCATGGGGATGGCTCGGTCCCCTATTTGTGCTGTGACCATAGGCTCCCCGAGCCAAGCAAGGGGGCCCGGTCTGTCCTAATCGTAAAGTTCCATTTCAGCTAGTCCAATGAAGTCCTCGAACCCTTCGTCCATCCCCTGCTCATATCTTCCATCCACTACTCTTCCTCTTCCTCTTCCTCGATTTGCTCCCCTTCCTCTTCCTCGATCCATTCCTCTTCCTCTGTTCACGCCATCCCTCTCTGTCTGGGACATTCATTCTTCCAATGCCCAACCTGTCGGCAGAGGGCACACTCATTGCGTCTCAATGGAGGTCCACTTCCTCTTCCAATTTTCCCCCCCCCTTCCTTTGTTGCCAAAGCTGCAGCCAAAAATTTCCCTTTTTTTCTTATGCATCCGCCTGTCCTTCTCCCGTTTCTCCTCTTGGTCTCTATTCACTTATTTTTCTCTGGGCAATTTCCAACAATTGGCTCAAATTCATACCTCCAAATCCCTCTTGTTTCTGGAGTTTCTTCCTTATATCTGGATAATTTTTGGGGTCACGAAGGCCAAATTCACCATTTTGGTTGCCTGGGTCTTCTGGGTTCACAGGAGTATATCCCATAAGCATCAAGCAATTTTCCAAAAAATGTTCCTGGGGGTTCAGTGGGTCCCTGAAGTATCTCTGATACTTTGGACATATTAACAGGCCTCTTCATTCCTTCTCTCATAGCTTCCACTAGTAAGCTTGATAATCAGTGAGCATAGCCAACTGTGCTGGGGGGTTCGGGTCCCATCCTGGGTCCGCCAAGGGGACCCTACCCCCTCATCCACTGCTTTAGGGTTCGCCTCTCCAGGAGGTGCCCTGTCTCTAGCTATCCGTTCTGCAAAGCTGAATTATTTTCCTCCGCTCTTCAGTAGTGAACAAAGTCAGGAGCAACTGCTGACAATCTTGCCAATTGGGGACATGTGAGGCCATAATACTGGAACAAAATTTTAATTTTCTTCTTGTGGCTTATCTGTGTAAGTAGCATAATGGGTCTTCCAATTAAGGAGGTCAGACGTGGTGAAGGGAGTATATTGGTAACTCGGGGGGGCCCCCGATAACCACCCTCTTGGGTGGGGTCTGGCACCAATTGACTATTTGTCGCAATGGTGCAATCACATCTCCACTTTCCTCATCCGAATCATCTACTTCTTCTACTTCCTTCTGGGGTTTTGTCTGTTTACTCTTGACCTGCTTACTCTTGGATTTTTCTTTTGGTCCAGTTGTTTGGGTTTGGGTCTGAGTGTCATCTTATTCTGGACAGCCAAACTGGAACCTGGCAACTCCTCTGTCATTTCCTCTTCATGGGTAACTGGGGCCAAAACCCCAGTCCCCCCGCCACTCCCTCTTTTTGTGAGGCTGCCTGAGGTACTGGTGGCAGTGGAGCAGGCGGTGGTACTTCCAAAGCCAGTGGTGGCGGGGCTGGCTGCATCACCACATACGGTGGGGGGGGGCAGTGGGCTCTTCTGGAGCTGAATCAGGCAAAATCTGGGCTTTTCCCAAACTTTGGTTTTTGGCCCTGTCCTGCCTCAGCACCATAGCCTTACCCAAAATTTTTTTGACACTTCTGCAACCAAGAGGGGTTCTCTGTAACCACTGTGTCCCATGAATCTATGTATGGATACTGATCAGGATGGCCAGGCTCACCCACCACTACTGAATACACTGCCTTGATTCGAGCGGGTTTTTACTTT